>CM054134.1:67893009-67929347 GCA_028751875.1 Rapana venosa | reverse complement strand
GGGAAAAAACAGAAAAAACCTCTCATCTGGCATAAAGTTTTATAAGATAAAAAATATTGAAAAAAAGAGAAAATGATTAAGGGTAAAAGGCGGGATGTAAGTGATTGGAAAGTGGAAAGGTCGGTGTTTGATGCATTTGAAATTTAGGGCTCGTTTATAGTCTCATCCAAAGGACTTTGATTTTTCGGTTTGATTTCCTTGACAAACTAGGAAGAAAGGGCAAGGCTGGGAATTGTGCCCATAACCTCATGGTTTACTTGTTATGCATGTGAATATCTTAACCATTTTGCCACCTTCCTTCTTACCACAAAACAATGAAATCAAAATGTTTGCATGTTAAAAAAAAGAAGGTTTTTTTCATTCTGGTTTAAACAAACAAATGTAACATGTTTTGGACCAAACAGTTAACTTTTTTTTAAAAAGGGCTTTTTCATTTTAGTTTAAAACAACAAATGTGACATGTTTTTGGACCAATCAATCAACTGTTAAAAAAGGGGGCTTTTTTTCATTTTAGGGCTAGTTGGCCTTTGGAGAACATCTCCAACGGTGAATGTCACAAACAGTCAACTATTTTTTTTAAAATTAAAATTAAAATAAGGATTTTTTTTCATTTTAGTATAACTAAACAACTGTAAGATGTTCTGGGCCAAACAGTCCATTGAAAAGTTCTGTAGAAGACAATGGCAGGCTTCTACAGCATTTGAACAAACTGAAAAATAACCCACCTACTCCAGTCTTGCGTAGAGTCTCTACCCAGTATTCAATAGGAGTTTTATGCCGAGGACTTTCCCCTTGTCTTCCATTGGCATGCATCACTAGAATAAACATGAAAAACAACTCTTGAAAACAAATTACATCCATTCATCAGACCAAAATTAACAACACATCAGATTAAAATTCTGATCCCAGAAACATCTGAGACAAATTATGACCACATGGGACAATGACAAAGATAGCAGACTTCTTCCTCATGATTGAGCTGGCGATAGGGGTATAGCTGGGAACAACACAAACAGAAACACTTTGCTTTAACCTCAAAGACATATGACATGCAAATATCAACAGATCATTATCGATCTTTGAAAAAACCAATTAAGTGACAGAGAATAAAAAACATATTGGCATTCACACACATAAACATAACTAACAAGTCAATCAAATGTCATCAAAACTTACTATGGATATATTTAAAAAAAAAAAAAAAAGGAATCAAGAAGAAATTGCAACTTACATGTCTGTTTCTTCTTTATGGCATTCATCCACAAATCTATGCCAGTCCTGAAACCCTGTGCACTTTGAGCTCGCCCTCTTCCAGGAGTCACTACACAACAAAAACCAACACCTTGATTTACAGTCTCATCTAATGGACTTTCTGGAGAGTGGAGTCAGTATCAAAGTTAATTCCAAGCCAAAAAATCCCCTTGAATGGATACCTCTGAGGAGACTGGAACCCATGCCCTCAGTTACAATCAAATCACAAGTTGAACGCTCTAACCACAAGGCTGACCCACTGTTTACATCTCATGTCTGTCTCAAAGCCAAAGTACATAATAGACAAAACTACTTACAGATTAAAAGCTCACGGCTACAAAAAGTGCAATCAAGCTGCTCAGAAAAGGGCTTCTTATACAGTAGATTTACTATAATCAATGTCATCATCAGCAGAAGCCACAAGCCTCCTTCAAAAACTGACCTAGAGTAAAATAGAAAACCATGAAAAGGAGAAGATAATCAGATAAGTGAAACAAAGACAAAAATATTACAGATTCTGTAGCACTTACCAGGCCGTTTCTTGCTTTTTCTGGAGCCCTTTTTCAAGGACATACCTGAATATAAAAAACAACAACAAAGAACAAAATAAAAATTTAAAAACAATTAAAAGAAAACTGAGATAAATTACACATCCACCCCAAATACAACAACATAGGAACGTGACTAACTGAATAAAAAGTAGTCAACTTTTCCTGGTAAGAAACTTTCCCCCACTTTGTCTCCCATATATTATACAATTTTATCATGAAGTTTCTGGTATGTTTTCATTCCACAATACAATACAATACAATACAATACAATACAATACAATGCAATGCAATGCAATACAGTGCAATGCAATACAATACAATCCTTTTTTTCTAAATCTTTTCATTTTAGTTAACTTCTATTCTTGAACTTTCCTCAATGGATTAATCACAGAGTCATTTGATATGGGCATTTTCAAGAGCTTTGTTATTCTAGATTAAAAAAACAACAACAACAAACAAACAAAAAAGCATCAAAACTAATAATTTCTTACCCAAAGCTGATTTTGGACGTGTTGTTTTATTTCTTGAGATCTGAAACATTAATGATTTTTAAAGAACTTAAAGAAAGAACACATTCTGAAAAATTTTTCCCTAAAAGGGGAAATTTTTGGCAAAATTTGTAAACCAATTAAAAAAAAGAAAACACGGGCTTAAAAAGAACGGATTTCCTTTTGGGTAGATATGCATCAAAATTTTTTAGGGGATTTGACAAAAAAAATTTGATTTTTTACTAAATGAAACCTTATTTTTTGAAAACACATTCAAATTTTTATTTTTGTTTTCCTTTTCCCAAATTTTTAAATTTTTTAATTTCCAGCAGTTTTCTCTGAAAAAAAATTTAAGGGGCTTCTCTCCCGGGGGAGAGCCATTGCCACAAGAGCTTTGCCCCTTTTTTGGGGGGTCCTCTTCCCGGTCTGCCATTTTATTTTTTTTCCCTTTATCAAGCGGGGCTTTTTCTACTGAACAAATAAGACTTTTGAAAGGATTTGGGAAAAAAATTTGAAAAGTTACAGACTTTGAAAAGAACAAAGACTTTTCATATGAGGGAAAAAATTGGGCTTTTTGAGCTAGAGCCAGTATTTGAAGTCATTTCTGAAAATTCCCCACAGATAGAAAATTTTTTTTTAAAATCATTTCCAGAAAATTACTGCAAAGTGAGGGAAAACCCAAAAAAATCAAATTCAAAAATTTTTTTAATTTAAAACAGAAGACAGTGAATCAAAAACGAATTTAAATTGACAAAATTTCTTCTTTTAGGTCCCAATGTTTAAAGGGAAAAAAGAGTGATTCTGCTTTTTCCATGGTAGGGAAAAATTTCTGAAAGAAAATTTAAAGGAAATTAGAAAAAAAATTTTAAAAAAAATTTCAGAGGGAAACCAACAGAAAAAACCCTTTTCCAAAAACAAAAACATTTGTTTTGTGTGGGGTTCAAACCCTTTTAAACATTTTTTAAACAAGTTTGTATTTAGGGGTATTATTTTTTTTTTAAATTTTCTTTTTTGAGGTTTTGTTTTGTTGTTTTACGATTCAGCGCTATAAAATTTCCTTAAAATTATTTTTATTATTGTTTTTTTTCAATTTTTAAGGGAATTTTGGCCTTTTGGGGTTTTTTCATCCCCCCGGGTGTTTTATGAGTTTTGTAAATTTTGCTTCCGGGGGTGTGTGTTGTGTGTGTGTGCGTGTGGTGCGTGCGTTTTTTTTTGTTGCGTGCTTGCTTGTGTAGGTGTTTTGTCTTTCAGTGGGGTGTGGGCCCTGTCCGCTTTTTCCCTTCGGTTTTTTTTTTAAAAGGGGTTTAAATTTAATGAGGTGGGAAACAGGGGGGGGAAAAAGGGGTGTAAATTCCCAAGAGCAAAACACACAAACAAAAATTACACACACATATCACGCAGTTTCATCTTGGGGAAACGTTAAAAACCAGTTCTTTTTTGGAAGATTTGGGCCATTGTTTTCCGGGGGGAACGGCCCCCGGTTAACTTTTTAAAAAAACTGCTTACAAAAAAACGGGGACTGGATTTTTAAACAAGCCATGAGTGCTTCTTCCTTATTCTTGAAGAAAAAGGGAATTTTTTTTTTTTTTTTAATTTTTTTAAAACCCCACATTGTCCCCTAGCGGGATACTGTATACATGTAAGGTCGGGGAATAAATTTTTCAAAAAAGGTTTGGAAAACTTTTTTGAGTTGTGTTTTCAACCCACCAAAAAATAAAGAAAAGTAGGAGAAAAAATTTTAATATTTAAAATTTTTAGTCTTTTAATTTTTGCTATAAAATTTAAAAAAACCGTTTGTTTTTTGTCACCACCATGGTATCCTTCTATCAAAGTCATTGATTCATTTTAAATCTGGTTGTGTTTTCTACAAACGAAAAGAAGATACCGTTACAATACTATTAACCTAAAACTTTCCCCAAAACCACCCCTTACCCCCCAACTTTAAAACAAAAATTTTTTTGTACAAAAATCAAGACTTTTTGGTAAATTATATTTTGTAAATTATTCCCTAACAAACAATTTTACTTTTTTTTTTTTTAAAAGAAAAAAAAATACTTCACACTGCATTATATACCCATTCATTTTTAAAACTTTTCCAATTTTCCCTCGTCAAAAAGTTTGGGGGTTTGGGTTTGTCTTTTTTTGTTTTTTTTTTTAAATAAAAAAAATTAATGCTGAAATTTGGTTAATTATTTTTTTTTTTTTTTTAAAATTTGCATGACTCATTTTATTTTTTAAACCCCCATCCCCCCCCCCCTTAAATTTTTAAAAAAAAATTTGGGGGGGGGGGGGGGGGGGGGTTTGGTTTAAATTTTTTTTAAAGAACCAATTATTCACTCTACAGTATAGAGTAAAAATGGGTGGTTGACTTTTCAGCCCCTTTTTTTTTGGGGTTTAATCCCCTGGGTTTTCTAATACAATCAAATAAAATTAAAACCCAAAACCACTCAAATTTTTCAATCTTTTTAATTTTTTTTCAGAGGGATGTTTTGTGCCTTTGCTTGATAAATATTTTTTTTTTAAACAGAAAGTTAAGAAATTAGTATTTTGTTTTTTTTTTACTTTTTTTTTTTTTTTTTTTTTTCTTTTTCCCTTTTTTTTTTTTTTTCCCTTTTTCCTTTGAAAGGGTTTTTCCTTATACAAAATTATGCACCTGCTTTTTTTTTCTCCCCCCTCCTCCTCCACCCCCCCTTCTTTTCTTTCTTTATCTGACTTTAAAACCCAAACCTTTTTACACGTGGGGCCAAAAAAAGGGCGCGCGCCCCATAAAACCCAAAACACAAATGCTTGCAAACACAGGTATGTGATGGGCCGCTTTAGTTTTTGCATACCCACAAAAAACCCTTTTTTTTTTCTTTCTAAAACCATTTTTCATACAAACAAAATTCATGAAAATTTTAAATTTTTTTCTAAACTGAAAAAAAAAAATAAACTTGATTTTTTATTTTTAGCTGAAAATCCATGACCCCAAAAATTTAAAAAAACATCATTGTTAAAATGTTTTTGCCCAAAACAAGACTAAAAACCCTGTAAAAAAGTCTCAAATTTTTCGAAATTTAAAATCATGGCAAACTTTTGGGTTTTTTTATCTTAATATTAAACCTTCTTAATTGCCCCCTATTTTGTAAGGTTTTTGAATAAAAAACAAAACCCAAATTTTAAGTTTTCCCTTTGGGTGAAACTTGTTTTTACCCCCCACAAAGTGCGGATGTTTTTAAAAAATTTCCTTAAAAATTTTAAATTTTTAATTTTGTGAGATTCTTTTTCGCCTTTTTTTGGGACATACCCCCAAATTTTTGGGAAAAATTTTTAATTGTGAACATTATTTTAAAAATTTCTAACCGACGGCATTTGGGGCTTTACTTTGCCAAACTTTTTTTCAAAAATTTTTGACCGTTTGGATGTTTTTTGGCTGTGTCGGGGCCCAATAAATTGGTGTTTTTCGTTCTTGGGTCCCTTCCCCGGGTAAAACCCCATATTTGTCACCGTCGCAAGGACTTTTTTAAATGTTTTTAAGGGCACCCCGAATCCCAACCCTAGATCTTTTTGAACGAAACCCGTAATTTTTCAAAAAAAACATTGCAAAAAAAGAAGAGATACACTTTATCTACATAATTTAGCGGGTTTTTCCCAAAAACCCAAGCCCTGCTTGGCGGGAAAACATCGCAACCATGTAAAAAACAATTACCCCCACATTAAAAAGTTTAAAATTTAAGGACAGCCCTTACACCCCAAATATTAAACTTAAAGTTTAATAAAAACCCAAAATTTGAATGTTTTTTGTTATAATAGATGCAAAAAAAAATTTTTTTTAAAGAAGGTTTTTTTGGAAGAAAAAGGAATACTTTTTGGTTTTGGATTTTTAAAAGGATCACATGACCTCAGGTTTCAAGTTTGTCGCCCGTTTAACTTTCTGGTATGTAGAAAAGGGGTGGGAATGTTTCTTTTAAAAAATTTGTGTTTCGTTGGATAAAAATTTGGCTTTTAATTAATACAGTGTTTTTTTGTTTTTCCCTTTTTGGATCTGGCCTCCCTTTTTATGTGAGTTTTTAGGTTTTGTTTTTTTCCACCCCAAAAGAGCGAGTGGTTCGGCCTCGGGGGTTAAACTTTTGGTTCGCACCAGTCTCCCAAAAGGGGTCATCTTGCAGGCGGGTTTTCAAAAAGATAAAATCATTTTGGAAATATCGTATAAATTGTGTGTTTTTGATAATTGATTATTGCCGTGATGCGGGGTTTCTTTTCCCGTCCCCCTCAAACGTGTTAGAATATTTAAGTGAGGGGTGGGTTAAAGGGGCTTTTGCCGGGCCCCGGGGAACTATTTAAAAACAAAAAGTGGGCTTTATTTTTGTTTTGGGTTTTTTCCCACTTAAAGATAAATGTAAAATTTGAAAATTGTTTTTATTTCTTTTCGTTTTTTCTTTGTTTTTAAATAACCAGGGGTAAAACCCTCCTTTAAACCCTGTGTTAAAGTCCCTTCATCACTTTGTTTGTACCATCTAGGGATTTTTCCCCCAAGTTTTGACAGGGGTTTTTCTGCTTTTTTTTTTCATTCCTTGATTTCATTTTCCAAAAGGTTTCCCAAAAAAGGGTTTGGGATTTTGCATTTTGGGGTAGTTTTTGCCCCCCCAATAAAATAACCTTTTTTTCCCCAATTTTGGGGGAAAGTGAGTTTAAAGTCAAACAAAAACAAGTTTTCTTTTGGGGGGTTTTTTTTTTATAAATTTTGTCATCCTTTCCTACGTCTTACAGGGGCCTTTTATTCTAAAAGGGAAAAAATTTTTTAAATTTGTGGAAAAAAGTTCTGCTTGCTTTCCACTCATGGGGGCCCATATAGGGGACCCTGGGGGGTTGGTTTTAAACCTGGAAAATTCAGTCCCCGAGTAAACACTTTTAACCCACTGGCTGCCGGGCCCTCTCTCTCAAAACTCTTTTTCTTTCAAGGTCGAGGGAATTTTTCTTCTTAAAATTCAAAAAAAAACAAAAAAAAATTTCAAAAAAAGCACTTATATTTGTTTTTTTTTAAAAGATTCAGAAATTAAAAAGGGCTTTTCTTTTTAATTTATTTTTGTTTTGTTTGAATTTCAATTTTTGTTTGATTTTGGAATCTTGCGGCACAAAAATTCCGGGTTTTGGGGGATAATGAAAACCAATTCACTCTCTGCTCTCTTTATAAAAAAGGCATCCAGTTTCATGATTTCTTCTGAAAAAAAAGTAGGTTATTTTTATTAAATGTAAAAGATCAAGGCTTTTTAAATTTTTTCTGAGTTGCTGTCATGATACACACCAGAAAGGAGCATATTTTGTTTGTGTTGCATTAATGATCTGCTCTATTTCTTTGTCTTACGATTGCTCAAATGTATTATTTTTAACCAATTTGGCATGCCCCTTCTTTTTTTTAAAACTTAAAAACTCTTTTTTTGCTTTTTCTACAGCAGAAAATCGAAAAATTCCCTTTTTTTAGGGGGCCCAAATTTGCAAATGGTTTTTTTTTAAAACTTTCAGGGGGTTTTTTAAAAAAATTTTCTTCAAATTTTTTAAATTTTCTGGGGGGAAGAAAGAAAAAAATTCAGCTTTTAAAAAAATAAAAAATTGAAGCAGTCTATTTACCTTTGATTTTTGCTAAATTTTCATCAGATGAACAAAAATTTAAAAAGGCTCATAAATCATTTAAATGGAGGTGATAAAATTTTTAAGATGTTTAAAAAGTTTTATGAGTGTTAGGTGGGGCTTTTTTTGGGTTGACAGAAAATGGGACGGAGAAAACCCCAAAATAAAAAAGATGAGCGGTTTTGGGACGTACAAAGTTTTAGCACTCACTGTTTTTGTCAGCAAAGGAAAAACCGGGAAAAATGAAAACCTTTTGGGACTTTCTCTGGAAGGGTAAATTTCAATAAGGGAAAATTCAGTTTCTGTCATGTTTTGGGGTGTTGTGTTTTTGGGGCATGCGCACTTGGGGCCCATTTTTGGGGGGGGGTGTGTTTTTGTGGGGTGTTTTTTGGGGGTTTTTTTTTTCTTTATTCAAGGCTAAGGGGGATTAAGCACTTTTTGTACTTTTTTCCCTCTAAAACCCGGGTGTTTGCATTTTTTGTAAATTTTGTAATCCATTCCCACGGGTTTAACCCAAGGGCCCTTTTTTTCCAAAAAGCAGAATGGGGTTTTAAACTTTGTAAACAAGATGTTCTGCATCCCGTCACACACAGGCCCTTGGTAAAAAAGTTGAGGACTTGGGGGGGAACAGGATTAAAACCCCAATCAGCAGATCGGGAGTGCAATGTGTTTGGTGGGAAAGGGTTGGGGGGGGGGGGGGGGGGGGGGGGGGGGGTTAAAAAAAAATTCTAACTTTTAAATTATTTTGGTATGTGGTAAAAGTTTTTAACGTGACTTTGGCCCTTTTTGCAGTGATAATTTTTTGCCAATTTTGTTTTCATTTTGCTTTTTTTTTTTTTTCTAACATAAACTCATTTTTTAAAAAGCCCAAGGGGGAAGACCAAAAAAAACCCGGGGCCCTGCCTGTATTGCAAATGATCTTTAGAGAAAGGGGCAAAAAATAAGGGGGAACCCTCAAACAGAGAGAGTTGGAGGGCCCCATCAATTTCAAACCCCCCCCGGGGAAAACTTGACAAAAAAGGAAGAAAAAGGGAAGTTTAAAATCTTTCTTTATGTTCTTAATGTAACTGTTTGTCATGAATTTAAACCCTTTTCGTGTAATTTTGTACAAACAAAACCAAGCTTTTGTCTTGGTCCCCTTTCCCAAAAAACCAGAAAAGGAAAAGGGTGGGACCCCCGATCAAAACTTCCCTGAAAAATGCATGCTAGAAAAATTAAATTTACATGCCCTGGGCAAACCCCCAAAAAGAAAATTTGGGAAATTTTTATTCTGGTGAAAAACTTTTTAATTTTAACCCTGCCACACCCCTGGGAAAAAATCTTCAACATCGGGAATGTTCAAAAAACTGCATCGACTTCAAGAAGGTTTTCGACAGAGAAAGGGCACAAAGGGCCTGGGGAAGGCCCTCAAAATTGTTTGGCATTAAAGGAGGACTAGTGAAACCTTTAAAGCCCCTTTACAACACCGAAAGCAGTGCGGCCCCTGAAAAATTCGGGGGTCGGAGACAAACTTAAAAAACCACATTTGGGGGTTGAAAAGGTTGCCTGTTATCCCCAGTCCTGTTTAATCTTTTTCTTAAAAAACTTTAATAAGGGAACCCCCATGATTTCCCAACTTACCTTCTCCATTGGCAGACCCCTCTAAAATTTACGGTTTCCCGATGACATTGACCCTTTGGGCGGAAGTAACACAGGGGCTGCAAAATCTTACGACCAGATTTGGGAGACGAGCTGGAGCATATGGGATGGAGGTGAGCTCGAGAAAATTTAAAGTATTTGTAAAACACCCCACGAGCAACGCCACTAAAAAAAATTTAAAAATGAAGGCCAAAAACTGGAGGAGGAAGACGCTTTTAAAACCCCCTTGGGCTCCCAACTCAAAAAAGGACAGGTGATCGAGGGGACAGAAATAAAAAAGTCAGAATACCCAAAGAAACATCTTCCTTTGACAAAACTCACCACCATAGGGAAAAAAGAAAAGAGATCATTTTCCCCCTTTCAAACTAAAAGTTCTACAAAGCCCAAATTTCCCGGGACACCCTGTTTGAAAGGGAATTTGAAAACCGGAAACATTGACTGCTGAACCAGAAAAGGGGAATCCAGTCATTCAAAAAAAATCCCTTTAAAAAACCCAAGGGGCATATCCGGGGAGAACAAAAGGCCCAAATTTAATTTTGGTAAGGTCAAATAAAATGGAGGCAGGACCCAAAAACCCCCTTTCTAAACCATCTTTAAAAAGAAAAAACTGACATGGTTGGGGCCATCCCCCGCCAAAACCCACTTGCCAAAAAACATTTATTTGCGGGGAAACCTCGAAGGTGGAGAAGGAGGGAAGACAAAACAAGTCATGGATGGACAACTTTCAGGAATGGCCAGGATGAATGATTTCGGCCTACTACGCAGACCGGGCCCCGAGATGGATGGGGGGCTTCCCACGGCATCGTTTTTTCGGTCTCCCCCAACACCCCCCAAAGGGTTCAGGGGGTTCTGATGTTTGGATGATAAATTTTTTAACTTCTTAACTTTTTTTAACCATACAAAAAAGGTTTCCCCTTCAATTGGCCATTGATTAGGTGATGGGAAAAACAGAAGCCCCCAAAGGGGTTTCCGGGACCCTGTTCTCATACTAGATGCCCTTGGGATTTTTGGGGAGGGCCCTGGGCTGCTGTCCCACACACACCAAATATCGGGGAAAAGGGCCGCAAAACCAAAAACTTCGGCAGCAAGGGGGGCCCTTTGTATTGCACCAAGAAAACGAGACAATGTGGGCTCAATGTGAACAACCCCGCCCCTGTGGAAAGTGAAGGGGAAATTTGACCTACCCAGACAGAAATGTTACAACCTTTGCAGCAGAAACAAACCGAGGGCGGCACAAAAAAAAAGAAACCCACAACAGACGGGGCAAGGCCGGAGTGTTTTTTGGGAGATGAACATTTTTTGGGATCAACTCAGAAACGCAAAAAAACCACCAAGCTGAACTTTTACCAGAGCTGTGTTTGTCTTGGGTCCTTACGGTTCTGGTGCTGGGGATGACGGCAGCGGATTTTACCAAACTTCATCCTTTCACCCCTTTATTTTTCCTCCAAAAAATTTTCTCCGGATCTTTTGGCCAGGAAGATCCCAATAAAGACCAACTACGGGAAAAGCAGGAAGAGGACAGGGGAAACCATCATCCCGATGACAGGGGGAAGTGGATTTGGGCCTTACTCCAAAGAGCCCCCCGGCAATAAAAAGAAAAAGAAATTGCACTGGACCCCAAAAGGAAAGGAGAAAAAAAAGGAAAGAAAAAAAGCAACGGGGGAGGGGGGACTTGAAAAGTGGATGAAGGCCATGCGATCTTGGGGATCAGTAAACTATTTTGGGCCCCCGGATGGGCGGAGTGGAAGCGCTTTGTTGCTCCCCTTTAAAACACCCGGGGTGTAAGGTTTAAATCCACTAGAATCCCTTTAACCCCGGGAAATTTTTCCGGGGCAAAAAACCCTGACCCATATCGCCAAAAACCCCAAAAAAATTTTCCCGGGGTGTCAAACCGAAGAAAAACAAGCCGGTTTCCTTTGACTAAATTTTTAAAGGGAAAGAACTAAAAAATTTTAAGGGGGTCACTCTCCTTTGCTTGGAAAAACCAGCTCCCAAAAACCGGGGAAAAAACGATCTTTTAAATTCGCTGGGTTATTTTGTGTTTTTATCTGCCCCTTGTTGGGGAAAATTCTTGTTCAAAATTGCGGAAAATTTCTTGTAGAGGCCAAAAAATTTACACAGCTTTTAAAATTTAAAAATAAAATTTGTAGTTTTTCCCTTTTAAAGTGTTGAAAGCGATCGTGTATGATTCAGCTGATCGTGCATTAAAAAAAAAAAGAAAGAGTTTTGGGCCCCGTTATTGAGATCGGGGGTCCCTCAGAATGACAGTGGTGTTTAAAAACCCGTTTTTTTAAATGGTCGATTTTTTACATTTTAATATTTTTTTCCCGCAGAAAAAATATCGCAAACTAATTTGTGTTTTGCCTAAAGTAATCTACGTATTTATACTGTAAATTGGGTAGACTTCGGGAATTTCATGCCCCGTAGTTTTTTTGAGAAAGAGGGATATAACTTGCAGGGGTTACTTAAGAATTTTTTTCCCCGGCTTTTTAGGGGGGCATTTTCCCCTTGGGCAGTAAAGGGGGTTTAAAAGATCAAAAAAGGCTAAATTTTTTTTTTCTTTTGGGTTCAGTTATGTTGATTCATTGATTGAGAGAGTTTTTAATTTTTAAATACTTTAAAATTAAATCTATACAGGAAAAGGGGGGGAGTGGGTTATTTTTTGAATTTAAAAACTCACTTTTTCACCAATAGGGGCTTGCTTTTTTGTTGCAGATTTGCCAAACCCAAAAACTTGGGGACCTGTTTTTTTTTGAAAGAAGCTATGTAAGACTTCGAAGTGAACGAAACCCCCAAATTTTTTGGGTTTCAGTTTGCGATCTGAGCAGTTTGATTCTGTTCAAGTGGATTTTTAGTTCCGAAAAGAAAGGGTTAATTTTAAAAAAGGGGGGTTTGAAGTCAAAAACCCAGGGGTTTCCCAAGGTGTCTGTCTTGGGGCGCTTTAATGACTTTTGCTCTCTATAGATCCCTGCTAAATGGGCCCCCAATACAGACTCTCCCCAAAGTTGCCCCCAAAAAAAGATGCGGGGAGGTAAAGTTCTCCCTTTTCACTTGTTTACACAGAAAATTTATCACACCTCCCCTAAAACTATTTTACCCTGATTCTGACTCCCCGGGCCCCCATGCACATGCAAAACAAATGCCATATGACAAACAAAAGAAAAATAATATCTTATTTTTCACAACAATTGGGGGCCGCATGAAACCACACATGCAGCATGCACCCTTCTTTCTCCTTTTTGTTTTTATCAGTGGCCCCTTTTCCCCCTTTTCTTTTCTCCCCCTTTTTTTTTCCTTTTTTCCCCTTTCTCTGCACCTAACTTTTTTCTCAGGCAATGATTTTTAAAGCTATGTTGAGAACAAAACCCTTCATATAACAGAAACGTAAAAAAACCCAACATTTTTTGAAAAAAAATTTTTTTTTTTATCTGTGATGAAAATTTTAACCCCCCCCCCCCAAAAAATTTTTAAAGTGGGAAAGGGTGGGGACTACTTGGGTAACAATTCGGGTATTCTTTTGAATAAAAGTTCTAATTTTAAAAACAGCCCATAGCAACCCGGGAAATTTTTTTCAACAGTTTGTTAATATTTAAAAAAAAATTTTTTTCCCTTTTAATTTCCCTTTCCTTTTGAATTTGTTTTTTCCCTTTTTGGTTTATTACCTGAAGTTTTGATTATAATCAAAAATCTTGTAAAAAATTTTTAAGTGCTATGCTGATGTCAGTTTATGTGTGAATGCGTGTTTGTGGTGTGTGTGTGTATGGGGTGTGTGTTTTTTGTGTGCGTTGGGTAAGCGTGAAACTTGCTTGTTTTGTGTTGTGCGTGTGTGTGTTTTGTTTAAAAAATTTTTTTTACCAGAAACCCGAGAATTCATTGAAGAACGCAAAAAAGCTTTAAAGCGGTTCCAAATATTGCCAGGCACCCTCATTTTTCATGAAGATAAAATTTCTCAATTTTTTTTCCTCACGATACAGGGAATAAAAAGTAAAAGTCTTCTCAAAATTTCCCTTGTAAAAAAATTTTAAAATTAAGGCAAATCTGTAAACCACAATTTTTTCAGGCAAAGGTTCCAAAAAAATTTTGGGGAATAATGGATATAAAATGTTTTTGTCCAAAGCCCATTAAAAGAAAGGGAAATTAAATTTGGGGGGGTTTTGGGGGTGTGTGGTTTTTTAATTTTTTGGGTTTTTTGTTTTTTTAAATAAGTGGGGTATTTAAATTTCCCCTTGGTTCCACCCATATAAAATTTGGCTAGATTTTTCCCCTTTTCTAAATTTCATTTTAAAAGTGCACAACTTATCCTTTTAATGTTTTTGGATTTATAAGCCCAAAAGGAGAACAAAATTGTGCATCGGGAAAAACTTACAAAAAGAAAAAATTAAAATTATCGGGGGAAAAACATCTTTTTAAAATTATTTTTAAACACTAAGCATTCCAGCAAACTGAGGGGACTTTAGCAGAAAAAGGCATGAAAACCCTTTGGGCTTTTTTTTTTTTGGTGTTTTGTATTCATTTTCCTTTTTCCGTTTTTTGTAGTCTTGCAAAGCACATACTTTTTAAAGAACAGGGGGTCCCAAAATTCCCGTTTTTTTAAGTTATTTTTTCCCTTTAAAAATTTAAGGGGGCTCAGTTTTGAAAACGGTTAAATTGGGAAAAAACCATTGAAAATTTTTAATTTTTTAAATTGTGAAAAAAGCATGTCCCAGTTTCTTTAAAAATTTTCCCAAACCAAAAACCCTCTATCGAAAAAAAAATTTTTTAACCCAAAGCAGGGTTTTTTTTTGTTTGAACAAAGTAGTAAAATTTTCTGGGGGTGGTGCATTTTTTGTTTTTGTGTGTGTCTGTGGTTATACTTCAGGCTATAAAAAAGGGGAAGGCATAAGGGTTGTGTAAATTGTTTGTTTGGGCAGGAGATGCCCCACAAAATCAAGGGAATTTGCGGGGGTACCTGATGATTTCCCATAAAACCGCGAAATGGTTGCAAAAAAAAGGGTGAGTTTAAAGGAAGATATTTTCTTACTCATTTCTTCTGACTTTTCAGCCAAATCTTTTTTTTCTATAATTTTATTAAACAAATCTCCCTTTAGGGGGCATTACTTCAAACATGCTTTACACAAAAAATAGGGCCATGTAGTATAAAACCTTAAAAACCCATTGCAAAAGCCACACAACTCGAGTTCTACAATCTTTTTTGCCTTTAAAGGGACCACTGCCCTTTTAGTGACCTTGGGCAATGTAGGTTGAAGGTGGTCTGCCTTTTTCCCCTTTGCCTTGGGAACTTTTGTTATAAAGATTTGTTTGTGTGTTTTTTTCCCATGCCCCAAAAATACTCAGTCTGCCCCTTAAATTTTTCTGAGTTAAAATTTGTCTTTGCATTGAGAGTTCATTTAAGAATGCTTTCCCTTTTTTTTGTCTGAAAACCTTTTTAAATCTTAGAAGTTTCCCCCGTAGAACCCATTTTTATTTTTCTTCTCTTTTTTCTCTCCCAAATTTTTTATACTGTCCCGGCTTCTGACCCTTTCGCGTACATGCCAGGTTTTGTTTTTTACAAATTTCCAAAATTTTTAGTGTTTAAAGGGGTTTTCTCAAACTTTCCCAAAAATGTTTGACTGAAATTCTTTTTCTTTGGGGGAAAAACCCTTCTAGCCCCGAAACCCCTTTAGCGGAGCTATTATTCTCTTTAAAAGAGCCTAGATATTTTTAAAATTTTTAAGGGATTCCACTTTTTCCATTGATTCTGAAATTCTGAGGGGTGTCCCCGTTTCCCCTTTTTTTGCTCACTTTTGGTCTTTTTGGCATTTAACTTAAGGGCCCCTTTATGCCCCCCCCGCATTAACTTGAGAGGATTCTTCTCGTACTTTTTGTATCATTTTCTGTGAGTGCTGTACATCAGTGTTTCCCCGAGTTTGTGATAAATTCTGCCCCTGCGGAAAACATTAGAAAAATAATTTTTATATAGGGGCCCTTTCCCCTTGGGGGCAGTGAATAACTTTTCCCAAAGGGGGTCTTCTTCTTTTTTCTCTATCTTTTGCCTCTTTTCAGGAGCCATTTCAGAGCTCATTAAACCTGATTTTGTTTTCACTTTTTTGTTTGGGACTGGACTTTGTAGAAGATGCCAAGGGGGTTGTAATAACTTTTTCTCTCCCTATCTATATTCTTTTCTATAGGTCAAATGTCAAAGTCCCGATTCAAAAACCCAAACAGGAATTTTGAGAAAAAACCCAAAAGTGTTTTACAAAGAATTTGGGTTTTGTCGAAACTTTAAGCTGAGTGTAATGCAGCTGTTGCTCAATTTTTAAAGGGCTTTAGTTTTGGGAATGCTGTTACAGTCCCGTTGTTTCCCGGAGAATGGTCAGGCTTTTTTTTCCGGGGCGTTCCCATGTATTTTTAAACTATGGGTTGTTTTTAATTTCTGGTTTTTGGTTTTTGGTTTTTATAGGGGGTTTTTTCATCAATTTCCATTTCTTGTCATTAGCTTTGAGGGCATTTTATTGCCTTAATATTTTTGACCTTTAATTAGGTTTTTTTCCCTGTAGATTTCTGAGGTTTTGCCCGTTTCATTCCCCAAAAAAAAGCGGTTCCTCTTTTTTTTTTAAAAGGGCCCTGGATTTAAAAAAGCAAAATGTAGGATGGTTATTGTTTTTGCCCTTTATCCAGGGCGTTCCCAAAGTGTCAGCATTCTCCCAAGGGAAGATGTTGGGGAAGTAGGGGAGGTTTAAAAGCCTTTTCCTAACTCTGTTTTCTTGAAAACCCAAACCCCAGAAATGTCCCTTTAAGTAAAATAACACTGGGGGCCTTGTTTTTAGAGTTGTGGGGACTGATCACCCTTTAAAGTTGTGTTTTACAGCTTTAATTTTTCCCCTAGGGGTGGGAAGGTAGTGGTTTAGACACTTGCTTTTCCCCCGCTAAAGGGTTTTGGGACTTGGATGGGTGACCGTTTTTGGGGCCTTGGTTTTTTAGTACAGTCCCCCATTTTACCCAGCGGGGAAATTTGGGGCCTGCCTCCTTAGGGTCAGGGAAATTAAAGAGGGGAGGGAGGAAAGGGGAAAGGGGGCCACCCTCAAAAAACTGGCCCCCCAGAGAGGGGAGGGCTCTGACGCCTCGTCCCCTCTAAAACCCAAATTGGTTTGGGCCCTTAATTTCCCCTAAATTTTGGGCCATTTTTCCCCGTAAAAAGTGCTTTTTAAAATTTATTTAAGCCCTTTGGTGAAGTTTTTAAAATACCTTTTCCCCATATTAAAATGGAAAGACAGATTTGCTTGTTGCACTGCACCCTGATTTTTAAAACCTTCCCGTTCCTCTTTTATAGCGGGTTTTTTCTTTTAGCTTCAGTCTGGGTAGAAAGATCGCAGCATGGTTTGCAATTCCCCTTTTTTTACCCTTAAACTACATTTGGGGGGCCCCGTGGTCGAGTGGTTAAGGGGGTCAACCGGATCCCGGGTTTGCGGGGGTTCGATCCCCCCTGGGCCTCGTGTTGTGCCCTTGGGAAGACCCCTTTACTCCTATTTTCCTCCTCCCCCCGGGGTTACCAAAATGGGTACCGCTCTGTGGGGGAAATTCCCGGGTTTACAGACTAGCGTCCTTTAAAAGGGGTGGTGAAAAACCTAGTTCGTTTAAAGCACAAAAAACCGGGATAAGCTTTCCGGGTTTTATGGGCCTTCTGGCCGAAAAAGAACATACTTTTTTTTTTATCTAACCCAAAAAAGTGTACTTTTTATATATATTTTAAAAATTTTTTATTTATATATATATATAAAATATTTATTATATATATAAAAAAAAATTCCTCCCCTCCCCGATTCCCTTTTTCCCCCCTTTTTTTCCAAACTTTTCGTTTTTCTTGGGTTTTTTTTTTTTTGAACAAATTTTCTACCTATTTATAAATACCCCTTTATGCTGAAAAGCAGGGCGGTACCTTCTGGCACACAACCCAGTTAGCCAACAGCAAGGAGCCCCATACGCATGTTAAAAGGGCCTGTTCCGAATGAAAGGGGATTGCAAAAACCTGGTCATTTTGTCCCCAGGTTTTCAACAGACCCTGGTGCCCTTTTTGGCAGAAAAGCTAAGGTTTGTTTTGACAAACTTAGGGTTTTGCCCTTTTTTTTTTCCAAAAACGTTTATTTTTATTGCTTTGGGAAAGGGGAATTTTTGGGTTTAGTTTGCTGTCATTTCTTTTGGGGTTTGTTTTCTGGTTTTAGTTTTGTTTTGCATTTTCCCAAAAAATCCCTTTCCCCTAATAGAAATAATTTTGTCTTTATTTTTCCCCATTTTTGTTTGTGGGGGATGGTATTTCTTACTTTTTTTTTTTCTTGAATTGGGTGGTTCTTGGGGTGTGGAAATTAAGGATAAATTTCATCTATGTTTTTAAGGGGAAAAAAAAAAAGTCTTGAAATTTATTTAAAATTAAATAAGTTTTTTACCAAAGTTTTTTATTAAAATTTTTTTTTTTAAATTTTTTTTGGGGTTTTTAGGTTTTCCCGATTCACAAAGACCTGTAAAGGGTTCAAGTGTTGGATCAGCATGAAAAAAGGGAGGTTTTCCTTTGTCAAACGATTCAGTTTTTTTAAACCCTTTTCTTTAATTTGAAAACATCAGAATTTTTGTAGTTCCTAATGATTTACTGTTTTTATTTTTTTGTGAAGAGGTTGGACAATTTTTTAAAAGGGAAAAAAACTTTTTTTGATTCTTTAGTGTAAATGGCTTTTAAATTAAGGATTTTGTGTATATGTCCAGCATTTTTTTGGTGAACTACCCCCTCTGACGGCCCGGGCTACAGGCACCAACAAAAACCCGGGCCCCCGCTTTAGAAAGGCTTTCCAACACCTGTCTGTGGAGTTTCTGAAAAATGTCTGACAAATCGGCCAGTCGGGGAAATCTTTAGTACTGCCCCCACTGTCCCGACAAAACGGCCAGCCGGGAAAATGTTCCCTTTTGTACTGAAAAATGTTGACAAATCGGGCCCCGTCGGTAAATGCTTTTGTTCTGCACACTGTCTGACAAAAAGGCCCCCGTCGGCAACTGTTTTTGTACTGCACACTGGCTTTAAAAAATTGGGCCCAGTCGGTAAAATGTCCCTTTTAATGCACATGTCTGCAAATCGGCCCCGGCGGGAACTGTCTTTAGTACTGCACGGGTGGTTTTGACAAATCGGCCCCGTCGGTAAATGTTCCCTTTTGTACTGCAAAAGCTGGTTTTACAAAAACAACCCCGGGCAGCAACTGTTTTTTTAGTACTGCACACTGTCTGACAAATCGGCCCAGTTGGTTTTAAATGTCTTAAAATTTTCAAAACTGTCTGAAGGGTTTTTTTTTTTTTAGTTTTTTTTTTAGTTAAAAAAAAAAAACTTTTATAAATTTTTGGGTAATGGAAAAAAACTTATGTGCTTTTTTCATCCAGTCCCCGTGTTTTGCATTTGTAAATTTTTGTCATTTTGTTCCCCCCGGAAACAAAGGGCCTCTCTTTGGGAAAAAGTGGAAAAAGGATTTAACAGGCGCAAAAGTTTTGGATGTGTTTTGCACACAAACTGAACCCCAACCCGGGCTTTGGGTGTAAAAAAAGCCCACCCAAATGCTTATTCCATTATCCCGATATTTAAAATTTAAAAATACCCAAAAAAAAAAATACAAAAAACAGGGGGCCCTCGGTTTTTTTGAATTCACAAAACTCCTTTTTTAAATTTTGATTTTAAAATGTTAAAATTTTTGTCCTTTGGGCCCGAAAAGATCCATGTTGGATGTCCCGTTGAAAGTGTAATTTTTACATCCGTATGAAAAAGGTTTTGCCCCGGGGGCGAAATTTCCCAAAAAATTGTGACAAAAAAAAATAAAAGTTTTTTTTGTTTTTGAATTTTTAAAAAATTTTTGGGGTTTTTTTAATTTGAAATAGCTCGGGAAAATTCTTGTGGGGGAAAACCTTTTCCAAAATTTCCCCTGTGTGAAAAACTGTGATTTAGTGACTCCCAAAAAAAAATTTGAATGTATTTTTAAACACATCATCAAGCCTTTGTTTCCCTTTTTTGGAAAATAGGGCCCGCAACAAAAAGTTTCCCCCACTCCCCGGAGTCCTGGGGGAGCCCTTTTGAAGGGGTTCCCCCGGGTTTTTGGAAGGTCTTCGCTTTGTTTGCGTTCCCACGCCAAGTGTCTTGGGTCGTCCTCCCTTTGCATTTTCCCCCCTTTGGGGGTCCATGGGGGGCTGTTCGGGCGTTTTTTCCCCCCTTCCCGATGGCGTTTTGCCCTTTAATTTCCCCCTGCCTTTTGGGATGTTTATGTTTTTCCTGGGTTTTTGGGTTTTTAAAGGGCAGAAAGGGTTTTTGGTTGAGGTGGGGCCCCAAAGGGCCGAAGATGCGCCAAAAATTTTTCTGAGATTCTTCGTTTGGAAAGTGGTTTGTTTTTTTCGAGGTCCCCTTCAGTCATTTCCCCCAGCACTCTGGCCTACAAAAGGGTTGAATTTTTATTTGTAAAATCTTTAAAAAAATCTGTTTTAAACATTTTTTCAATCTAAATTATTAATTAATGTTTTCACAGAGGGCCCTTAAAGAATTTTTTGGGGGGGCTACTTTTTTTGCAGCATGAATTTTAAAAAGTTTGGAAGCATCCTTGGGAAAAGACCCGGAAAGCTGAAAGCTTTAAACAGAATTTGGGTTAGTTTTTGCCTTTCACTTTTTTTGCCAAATATCCAAAGCAACTTTTTTTCAACTTTTGAATGTATGACATAAAAATTTTTTAATTAGCACGTTTTTTTTTTGAAATAAGAAATTTATTTAAAAGTCTCCCCCCCTCAACCCCCCTGCCCTTTCCCAAAATTTTTTTTTTCTTCAACTATGTATGATTCCCCAAAAATTTTTTAAAAAAAATTGATTTAAAAATTCCCATTGTGCCTTATCTTTGTGCTTGCAAACCGATGGTAATTTTTTTTAGGTGTGTAGGGTTTGGGGTTTTTTCACTTTTAAGCAAAAAATATTTTTTGTATCATGGTGGGATGTGTATTTGTTTTTGTTTTGGGTGTTTTTAAAGTAGGAAATGTGTTTGTGGGGTGTGTGTGGGGGTTTTTTTAGTATGAGTGAAAAATTAGTGTGTGTGAATTGTTTACATTTTCTTTTCGGTTGTGTTTTTATGTTTGTTTTGTTTTTTTTGGGGTTCAATAAAAAATTAAAATAGATGGGTTTTTTTTAGGTTTTTTGCAGGGGATCTGGCCCATATGAGCAGGAAATTTTTCATATAAAAAAAAAATTTAAAAATAATAAATGGAAATTTTTAAAGTGCTACATCTTGCAAAGGCAAAACAAAAACCTTTCAATTTAACCTAATCTTAACAGTCAGCAATCCAAAGATAAAAAAATCAATAGTTTAAACAAAAAAGTTTTTACAAACATGGTGTGGGTGCAGACAAAAACTATGAAATTTAAAAAGCCCGGTCAAATATATATTGGAAAGAAAGGGAAACGGGGTTTTTAGAAAAAACAGAATTCCCAGTGCAGTATAACATAAACTAAAAATAAACTTTTATGTTTGTTTCAGAGAATGTAAACTTTAAAAATTCCCAAAAATATGGGCAGAAAAATTTTGGTTCTAAATTTCAATGATTCTGTAATTTGGGCATTGCCTTTCTGAAAAAGGTTTTTTGTGAAATTTTTCCATGATAACTGTAACTGAAATTCTGATAGGAAGTTTTTAGTAAAATTGTTTGGGAAAAAACTTTTGGGGGAAAAAAAACATTTTGGGACAGACTAAAATAAGTTTTAAATGTTTTGGTTTTTTGTTTTGGTTTTGGGGGTTTTTGTGTCCAAAACCCTGTACATGTTTGGATTTTTCCTATTTGTTTTGGGGCAGGGTTAGAAAAGGAGGATTTGGTGGTTTAAAGGCGGGCCCTTTTTTTGGGTTTTCCGGTTGCCTACAAGGTGAAACCCCCTGTGCTAAACCTTTGGTTTAGTAAAGACATTTTTCGTGTTCTTTGGGCAAAATATCAACATTTCATTTGTCTGTTTTTTTTTTAAAGTATAAATTTTGGGAAAATTTTTCACTTAAGTTTTTAAAGGGATTAAACATATTTAAAAATGGGAAAACAAAGGAGTTTTCGATCCTAATTTTTTTAACAGAAAGTGTTTTAAAAAATTTTTTTTAATTTTTAAAAGCAAAAAACGCAGAAAGACGAAAAACAGGGTGGGTCATGGGGTTGTTTTGGGCCCCCCCTTGCGGGGTTAACCCCGCCTGACCACTCTATTTTGTAAAAGGGCTAGTTTTCTCTTTTGGGAAAAAGAGGTGTTTCCTTTGGGATGGTTTACCTCTTAAGGGCATATAGGTCGCTGGGTGCTGATAGAGGGATTAGGGAAAAACCTGCCCCCCCCCTATTTGGGGTACCTCCCGGTTCTGTTTGGGTCCCCTATTGTTCACATTATTTCACCTCTGTCTAAAGTGATGAAAAATTTAAAGATTGCCCGTTTTTATAAAAATTGCAAAATGATTTCAGAAATTTTTGGCAAAAGCAACCCTCAAAATTTTTTTAGATGCCACAAAAGCCAAATGGGAGATTGCCCCAGGTCCTTCATGGATGGACCAACAAACTCAAATTTTAAAAAAAACAAGACAGAAGTTTTTGGGAGTTTGGGTTTACCCTCTAGTCTTATGGGGGGTCGGGAGTTCTGTGGTTTGGGGGGCTTTGCATAGCTTTTCAGAGTTCTGTGGGGGTTTTGGGTGTTCAGGGTAGATCCTACTCTCTCCTTTAAAGACCAATTAGTCGTCTGAGAGCAAAGCTTTTTAGACTGGCCGTAATTTCACACATTAAGAAATCTTGCCCTTTAGATGCAGGGGTCAAGCTTTGTTTCCCGCAACTGTTCTTGTCCCCGGGGGGGCCTATTGCAAAAATTCCCGTTTTTCGGGATAAGTGATGAACCCTTTACCGCCGCAGCGGGAAATTTAAAAACTCCTTTCTGCCCGGGCTTTATCCTTTTGGAAAAAAGGGAAAAGGGACCTGTGACTCCCACTTAAGGGGGCTTTATTGGGTTTCCTGTAAGGGCAAAAGCTTTTTCCGTACAAGTTTCGGTCTTGGCAAAACCCACTCCCGAAGGCCGGGTTTGCTCCTCTTGTGGGTGCCTTTTAAAAACCCCCACCCAACTAGAAACCCCGCGGTCTTCGAATGATAATACTTGTTGTACCCATTACAACCCTTTAAAACCGCAGGTGGAGAAACTTTTGGTGTTTTCTGGGGCCCCACGACTGGAACTCTCTGCCCCAAAAAGCCCTCAGGGCAAGCTCCCCTTTTCCCGTTTTTAAATCTTCCCTTGAAGACAATCTCTTTAATTTATTTTTTTAGCTAGTTTTAAAATATTTTGCTTGTCTTGATGGTCGCCGTTTGTCACACTGTAGGGTACTTCATGTGCGCCTGGTTGTTTTTTTTGTTTTTTGTTAGTTATTTTTGGCCTTTGTGCCCTTTTTTTGAGTGTACTGTTTTAAATTTCCCTGCTAGTGGGTGCCCGGACCAAGTGTGTGCCTTACAGTTTCGATAGGGTTTTCTTTTGTTTGGTATCTCTTTTAAATTTATTTGCGCTTTTTTAAAAATGCCCTTTTTCATTGTTTTGTTGTTGTTATTATGTGCTGTGTGTGCAGTTATAAATTCGCATGGTAAAGAAAACGGTTTTAGTCAAAGGGTTTTAGAAATGGGCTATATAATGGAAATTTATTTTATTATTAATTTTTTTAAATTTCTTGTGAGATAAAAGTCCAATGACATCCCTTTATTATAACAGCAATATTTGGATGCTAAAGTGTACCAGTTGTATCTGTAATTATTTTTTTCCAAAATTTTGAATTGTAAATCCTTAAAAAGGGAAAGTATTCTTTTCTATTTTTTTTTTGTCAGAAAAAATTTTAAGTTTTTCCATTTTAGCATGTCTGAACCTGTGACTTAGGGTTAAGCTGTTGAAATTTTAATAATCTGCTTTGGTTTTTGGGACAGGAACCCGTGGGGACCGACATGAGAGGGCTTGTCAATGGGAAAACCAGCGGCCATACAGAAGATGGGTCAGTACAAAAAGAAGAAGTTTTCAGCCACCGGCAGATGGGCGGAGAGGGACAAATAAATTCATTGTTGATAAATTTTTTCTGATTTTTTATTATATTATAAATAATTTTATATAAATTTTATTTATATATATTATTTAAAAAATATTATATTTAAAAATTTTTTTTAAAAACCTCTGGGACAGGAGAGGTGTAAAAGGGGGAAATTCATTTTTGATATTTTTTCAGCTGGTAATTTTTAAAAAATTTTAAAAAATGAAAAAGTCTCTTTGGGAAGGAGAGGTCCGAAGGACTTTATTGTTACCCATTTAGTCTTTTTTTAAAGATTTTAAAAAAGAAAAAAATAAGCTCCCCGGAAAGGGGAAAGGGATGGGAGGTTGTTTTTTGATATCTCGTAATTTAGTGGGTTTGGGGGTCGGGGGTAACGCGCCTGTCTAGAAAACGAAACGTCTGGGTCGGAAGTGTGTGGTGGTTTTTACCCCGTTTGGGCCCGAAATTTTCCCCCGTCCATTTAGACCATACGCTAGTCTTTTTGGGTGGCGATTTTTAAAAAAAGGTCCCGTGTGTTACAATAATTTTTTAGCCATGTAAAAGAACCCACGGAAACAAAAGAGTTTTTCCCCCGGGTAAAATTTTGTAGAAAAAAAGCCCCTCGATAGGGAAACAAATAAAAGGTTTTCTGACCGGAAAAAAAAAAAAAAAAAAGGGGGGCGGCCCTTTTTGGCGACGCGCTCCTCCCCCCGGGGGAGCCCGCCCCCAAATTTTACAGGGGAAAATCTGTGTGACTTAAAAAAAAATTTGGGATGAAATTTTAAAAGAAATAAAAAGGGGCTTTAAAAATGGGCAAAAATTTAAAGGTTAAATAAAAAAAAAATCAGCTTTCAAACCCGTTACACCCAATGAACAGGAAGTGTAGACAACAAGCTAATAAGATTTTCTTTTTCTCTCCTTGTGGGTGGGGATCAGAAACAGAGGGGTTTCAAAACTGAAAAAAGGGTTGTTACCAAAGGCCAAAAATGGAAAAAGTCTGGGTTTAAAAAGAATCTTTTGCATGCAGCAGTTTCTCCCATCTTTTGAAAGTTTTGCACCAGTTTTTTTCCATTTTCCTTTTGTGATGCATCAGTTTTTTTTCCTTTTTCCTGTATGTATGCAAACCGTTCTTTCCATTTTCCTGTGTGCATGCACATTTTTTCCTTTTTCCTGTATGTATGCACCAGTTCCTTTCCAATTTCTGTGTGCATGCAACATTTTCTTTCCCATCTTCCTGTATGTGTGCATCAGTTCTTTCCTTTCCTGTATGTGTGCATCAGTCCTTTCCATCTTCCGTATGTGTGCACAGTTTCTTTCCATCTTCCTGTATGTGTGCATCAGTTCTTTCCATCTTCCTGTGAGCATAAAATCAGTTGTTTCCATTTTCCTGTATTGTGTGCATCAGTTTTTTTCCATTTCCTGTATGTATGCACCAGTTCTTTTTCATCATCCTGTATATGTGCATCAGTTGTTTCCATCTTCCTCTAGTGTGTATCAGTTCTTCCCATCTTCCTGTATGTATGCATCAGTTCTTTCCATATTCCTATATGTATGCACCAGTTCTTTCCATTCTCCTGTATGTGTGCATCATTTCTTTTATCTTTCTTTTATGTGTGATCAGTTCTTTTCATCTTTCCTGTATGTGTGAATCAGGTCTTCCCCTACTTCCTGTATGCATACAAACCTGGACTGTTAAGAGTAGACCTGTAAAGATTGATTCAAGGGGTTGAAGTGTGATCCCCACAGGACAGTTCTTGACATCTCTTTCCTGGACCATGTCACAAATAAGGACATGTACATAATCAGAGAAACGTAGACCATTATGATGATCCCCCAAACCATAGTCCAAAAAAAAGTATAACAATCTCTCAAAGACCATGGAAGAAGAAAATAAAAAAGAAATGGGTGGACAGCATCACTGACAGGACCCAGAAAAGCTTTGCTGGAACACAAGCATTGGCGCATAACCACCTGAAATGGAGAAAGTAATGAAACACCAGTAGCAACAGAAACAACAGTAGCAGCAGAGGCACCTGTAGTGGTCATCATTAGCCATTACACCCAGCGGTGTGTAGGGCAGCAACAAAGCGCTTCCACTCCTGCCTATTCTGGGCCAACCTAGTCACTGATCCCCAAGAGTGCTGCATGGCCTTCATCTCACTTTCTACAGTTTCTTCTCCACGTTGCTTTGGTCTTCCTTTTCTTTCTCCTTCCTTCTGGGGTCCAGTGCAATGCTGTTCTTGCAATTGACTGTGGGTCTCTTCGGAGGATGTGGCCCAATCCCCCTTCCACGTCTTCTGGTGATGATGGTTCCCATGCCCCTTCTTGCCTCATCTCCGTATAGGTCTCATTGGAGATCTTCTTGGCCTAAAGATCCGGAGAATTCTTCGCCAATATGGTGTGGAAGGTCGAGTTTGGTAAGATCCACTTCCGTCATCCTCCAGCACTCAAAACCGTATAGGAGCGTAGACACACACAGCTCTGGTATAGTCATGCTTGGTTGTTTGGTGCTGTACTGAGTTGATTCTCCAGATATTGTTCATTCTCCCTAAACACATTCCTGCCTGCCCAGTTCTTTTGTGGATGTCTTTTTTGTGCCCCCTTTTTGTTTGTGATGCTGCCAAGTATGTGAACTTGTCTGTTGGCGCGGGTCGTTCCATTTCACTTTCACAGGGTGGTGTGTTCACATTGACGCTTGTCTCCGTTTTCTTGGTGCTAATACGAAGCCCCACTTGCTGTCCAAATGTTTGGAGTCTGCTGGTCTTCTCCTGGATATGTTGGTGTGTGTGGGACAGCAGCGCCAGGTCATCCGCAAAGTCAAGGTCGTCTAGTGTTGAGAACAGGCTCCAGCGAATCCCTCTTGGGGTGTCTTCTGTCGTCTTCCTCATCACCCAATCGATGGCCAGATTGAAGAGAACTGCTGACATCACACATCCTTGTCTTACTCACCTGTAGTGGTAGTAGTAATGATAAAGTAGAAGATGCGACAACAGAAGCTGAAGTGGTATTAGCGTAGTAATAATGGCTGGGGCAATAATAACAGCAGTCATAGTGTTGTATGTGTTGTATATTTCTTCTTCAGTCCTTGCCTAGAACAGTGAGGTTGACTGTAAGTGACAATTTTTATATCAGGGACTGATTTTAATCCCATGTTATTGTCTTTGTTTTCAGGGAGTGGTAGAGCAGTTGGAGCAGAGAATTCTGGAGGTAAGCTAAATTAGTTTAAATATGTAATTGTTGGTAAAAAGTAAAATTTGTATAGCACTGAATTCTTATATAAAGGAAATCAGAGCTTTCACACACCACATTGCCTGCTAAACATGCACAGGCAAACAAGAACAGGGAAAAAAATTTCTTTATGCAGACATAGAAATGGAAGAGAAGAAAATAATTTTTTTGCATGGAGTGGAAAAAATGTCAAACAGGAAAATAATTAGTTTTAAGATTGGATTTGATACTACTGAGTGAAGGCTTCAGGTGCAGAGAGAGGGGGAGATTGTTCCAGATGGATGGGCCAGAGGCAGAGAAAAAGCGACAGCGAACATTAGGGTGTTTGAATCTGGGATGTTGTCTCATTAAATGTCTCATTGTTTCCCTGTCTGTTTCTCTGTTCCTGCACAGTCTTCTAACAGTCTTGCAGTTGTTAGAAAATAAAAAAGAAATCTGTCATACTTTCTGTCTCTCTGATTCTGTTTCTTTTTTTCTGATTCTGTTTCTGTTTATCTGTATGTGACAGTCTACTGCTGTACAATCATCTCTCTAACTATGAGTCTTTGTCTTTGCCTTTTTCAGTTGTGTTTAACTTCATTTCTGCAAGTTTACCCTTATTAGCACGTCATATATTTCTTACTTTTCATGTGAAGATTTGTATGTGTATTTTTGGATTGATGGATAACTTTTGAAAACATGAAAATATAGATTCCATAAGACATGATAATTTTCTGATTTTTAACCACTAGACTGCCTTACCCCGGAAATTTTCTGGGGCTTAATGTTCACCCAATACGCCTACAACCCGGAAAATTTTCGGGGTGTCGAACCGAGGTAAACAAGCCTGCTTCCTTGACTACAGTTAAAGGGAAAGAACTCCAAAATTAATGGAGATCACTCTCCTGTTGCTTGGCAACATCCAGCTGCAAAAACCGTGGCCAAAACGATCGTTTTTTAGCTCGTATTTTGTGTTTTTATGCATGACTGCTTGGGAAGTTCTTGTTCAAAATGGATGACAATTCTTGTTGAAGGCATCAATAACTTTACACAGCTGTAAAAGTGGCAAATAAAACTGTAGATTTACCTAACAGTGATGAAAACGATCGCGTATGATTCAGGAGATCGTGTATTTAAAAAACAATGAGATTTGGCCTAGACTTATGTTTGACGTTATTGAGATGGGGGGTACTCAGAATGACAGTGACTTGACTTACTTGACTTATGCCTCTTGGTTCCTTGGGGAACATAGGGCTGCAACAACACCCCTCCAACGGACTCGGTTTTGGGAGATCCTCTTCAGCTCGGCCCATGTCATTCCGGCTGCCTTCGTTTCTTCGTCAACACTTCTGCGCCAGGTCTGCTTTGGTCGACCAACTTTCGCTTCCCTTGTGGATTCCAGTCAAGGGCCTGTCTGGTGACATTTGACGCAGGCTTGCGGAGTGTATGGCCGATCCATCCCCACTTCCTTTGTTTAATGATGGACTCAATTGGGGTTTGTCTGGTCCTGTCCCACAGTTGTTTGTTGGATATGACTTCCGGCCACCTGATGTTGAGGATGTACCTGAGGCATTTGTTGGTAAAAGACTGGAGTTTGTGGGTGTTGGTTTTTGTTACCCGCCAGGTTTCTGAGCCATAAAGTAGGACCGATTTGACATTGGTGTTGTAGATCCGAAGCTTATTTTGAAATGAGAGGGCTGTTGACCTCCAAATTGGCCGAAGGGTGTTGAAGGCGTGACGGGCTTTGTTGATTCGGCACTTTATGTCTTCATCTGTTCCCCCATCTTTACTGACGATACTGCCCAGGTAAATAAACTTGCTGACTTCTTTGATGGTTTCTTGCTGCAGTCGCACTGGGTCATGTGTTTTGTTGTTCACCCTCATGATCTCCGTCTTCCCGATGTTTTATTTGGAGGCCAGTCTTTCAGCTTCGTCAGCAACACGACAAAGCTTCTCTTGTGGTCTTGTTGCTGTGGGAGAGAAAGGCTGATGTCATCTGCGAGTCCAGGTCTTCCAGCTGCTTCATGAGGGTCCACTGTATGCCAGTTCTCCGCCTGCTGTGGCTTGCGCATTATCAGTCAACCACCAACAGGAAGATGGTTGGCGACAACAGACAGCCCTGACGAACACCGGTCTGTACGGAGAAGGCTTCCGTCAGTTTCCCTTCATGGATGACTTGACAGGTGGCATCTTCGTATAGCCCCCCGTGGGTCTCCCGGGGTATGCTTGCAAAGCGAGCATTGCAAGAATAGGAACCCTGCCCGCCATCCAGGCATGTCGTAAAAGGCGACTAAGGAGGCACCTTTCCCCCTAGGTAAAGGGGGTTGGACACAGGGCTAACAACCCTGCTCCGTAAAAAATCTCCTGTTACGGAAACCTTAAACAGCTTAACTCATGCCAACTCAGTCTTTGGGAGATCTGGGGACCCTTTCAAGGAAACCTATGACGCGCTGCAGCCAAAACCGTCAGGAAGCTGCAGGGCTGACGACCCTCATCAACCAGAGACGCCCTGATGAAGTCCCTGAGGTTGTTGTCACGTCGGCCGGTCCTACTTGGAACATGGAACGGAGGACCCTCTGGGTAAACCGGACGGTGTGCGCAGGCAGTGAGGGAGATGAACAGATATCGCCTCACTCTCCTGGGCATGTCTGAAGTCCGGTGGAATGGTCACGGAGTGACAAGATTACAGTCAGGAGAAACTTTGCTCTACTCCGGTAAAAGTGAAGAAGACCGTCACGAAGCTGGAGTAGGTCTCCTGCTGTCCAAACATGCAGCCAAGAGCCTGCTGGAATGGGAGCCCGTTTCAGACCGCATCATCACCGCTCGGTTTGAGTCGCGCTTCCAGAAGGTGTCCCTTGTCATGTGCTACGCCCCCTACCAACACCGCGGAGGAGGAGACAAGGACAACTTTTTACACCCAGCTCCAGTCGGTGGTAGACAAGATTCCGAGACGGACATGCTCATCCTCATGGGGGACATGAACGCCAAGGTCGGACTGACAACACTGATAGAGAGCGGGAGATGGGACGACATGGGCTTGGAAACATAAATGAAAATGGAGAAATGCTTGCTGATTTTTGTGTGCTGCCAACAGCCTTGTGATTGGAGGCACGCTTTTTTCCACACCAGCGTTGCCACAAAGCACCTGGTCTCCCCCGACCACCAGACAGAGAACCAGATAGATCACGTCATGGTGAGACAACGCTACCGGAGCTCCCTACAAGACGTGAGAGTAAGACGCGGAGCAGACATAGGGTCAGACCACCATCTTGTGGTCACAAGATCAAGATGCGCTTGTCGCGAGAAAGACTCTGCAGAATCCAAGGAAAAAGTTCAACGTTTTAAGATTGAAACAAGAAGACACAAAGCAGGCATTTCAGATCTCACTTCACAACCGCTTCCAAGTGCTCCAGTCAGAGGAGACAGAAACAGTGGCACACAAATGGACCACCTTCAAAGACGCCATTGTGGGAGCCTGTGATGAGATTTTGGGACAACCTCAGATGAATAGGAAGCCATGGATCAAGGATGAGACCTGGAAGAAAGTCGAGGAGAGAAGGCTAGCCAAACAAGAGCTGAACCGAGCTACGACCCGCCAACAGAAGCGGCGAGCAACAGCCAAGTACTCCACACTTGCCAAAGAAGCCAGAATGAGTTTACGAGCAAAACAAACGAGCTCACATCAATGCCATCGCAGATGAGGCAGAAGAGGCTGCTGGCAAGGGAGACCTCAAGACCCTGTATGCCACCACCAGACTTCTTAGCGGGCGTCGCAGCAACACAAACAGACCTGTCAGAGACAAGGAGGGAAGCTTCTCACCTCTATTGAAGACCAGCTAACAAGGTGGAAAGAGCATTTTCAGGAGGTTTTGAATCGACCAGCCCCAAAGGAACGACCTCAGCTGGAGCCAGGGGACCCTCTCGACATCAACATTGGAGAGATCACCAAAACAGAGATCCGAAAGGCTATCAGCAGCTTGAAGAACGCAAGGCTGCTGGCATTGACAACATTCCGGCAGAAGCCTTGAAGGAGGAGGGGTAGTAGCATCGTTGACGAGTTACACCACTTGCTCAACATGATCTGGACAACTGGGGAGGTGCCAGCAGAATGGAAGAAGGGCCTGCTTGTGAAGCTCCCCAAGCACGGCGACCTCTCCCAGTGTGGAAAGTGGCGAGGTATCACCCTGTTGTCCATCCCCAGCAAGTCCTCACAAAAGTCATCCTGGACCGAATGAAAGATGCTCTCGACAAGACTCTCGAGATGAACAGGCAGGCTTCAGAAAAGAACGTTCCTGTACCGACCAGATTGCGACCCTCGAATCATCGTGGAACAGTCCATAAAAATGGCAGTCACCTCTCTACGCCTGCTTCATCGATTTTGAGAAGGCTTTTGACAGCGTGGACAGACAAGCAATCTGGAACATCCTTCTCCACTATGGTGTGCCAACCCGAGTTTGTCAGCATCATAAGCCAACTTTATGAAGGATTCTCCTGCCAGGTCATCCACGATGGAAGACTCTCCGACAGCTTCGGGATCTCTTCCGGCGTTAGACAGGGCTGCTTGTTGTCTCCACTCCTCTTCCTTGTGGTGCTGGACTGGGTGACAAGGACGGCCTATGCAAGTTCCGGGAAAGGTATCCAATGGACCCTCATGACAAAGCTGGAAGATCTCGATTTTGCCGATGACCTGGCTCTGCTATCCCACCGCCTGCAGCACATCCAAAGCAAAGTCACTGCCCTAGATACCACAGCTAGACGTGTTGGCCTCAGGATCAGTCAAGAGAAGACCAAGCTACTGCGTACTAACAACCAGCAAGAGGCTCCTGTCACCATCTCTGGGAAAGTTGTAGAGGATGTCAGTGAATTTGTGTACCTGGGCAGTAAGATCAGCCAGACAGGAGGCACAGACGAAGACATCAAGGCAAGAATAAAGAAAGCACGCCAAGCATTTGCCATCTTGAAACCCGTATGGAGAACAAATGCGATCTCCACATCCACCAAGCTCAGGATCTTCAACTCCAACTGAAGTCTGTGCTTCTCTACGGTCAGAGACTTGGCGGGTCATCAACACCAGCTTCCTCCAAAATCCAGACCTTCATCAACGGATGTCTCCGGCAGATCCTTCATCTCAGATGGTTCGACAGAGTGCCAAATACCGACCTGTGGATGAGGGCGAACCAACAGCCTATGGAAGTCCAAGTAAGGCGGCGAAAGTGGCGTTTGGGTCGGCCACACCCTACGGAAGGAGCCTGGCAACATCACCAGACAAGCGCTCGAGTGGAACCCTCAGGGGAAAAGGAAGAGAGGGCGCCCCAAACAGACCTGGAGGAGAAGCCTGCATAGTGAGCTGAGAGACTCCAGCCTGACATGGGAAGAGGCCAAGACCCTTGCCAGAGACAGGAGAAGGTGGAGGGACGCTGTTGAGGCCCTATGCTCCGCTAGGAGCTATAAGGAATAAGAGAGAGAGAGAGAGATCTTCGTATAGCTGCTGGATGATGGTGATGAACTTTGGTGGAAAGCCATAGTGATGCATCAGTTTCCAAATGACATCTCTGTCGACGCTGTCAAATGCCTTCTGGAAGTCGACAAAGACTGAATATAGGGGGGTCTGCCACTCCAGGGACTGCTCAATGATGATGCGCATTGTGGCGATTTGATCTGTGCATGATCTGTCTTGCCTAAAGCCTGCCTGTTCATCCCGAAGTGTCTTGTCCAGTGCTGTCTTCAGTCTGTCTAGCAATGATCCCCTTTTCAGTACTTTCCCTGGGATGGACAGTAGCATGATTCCTCTCCAGTTGTTGCAGGAGGACAGGTCCCCTTTCTTTGGCAGCTTAACGAGATGGCCTTTCTTCCAGTCTTCTGGTACACTCTCTTGCTCCCAGATCTTGTATAGGAGTGGGTATAACATCTCAGTGGAAGTTTGAATGTCCGCCTTCAGTGCTTCAGGTGGTATACCGTCTGGGCCTGCTGCTTTGCCTGATTTGAGTGACTTGATGGCTTTGGTGATCTCATTCTTGGTAGGGGGGCCAGTGTTGATGCCAAGGATTTCAGTAGGTGGGGGGATGTCAGGCGGCATGGGTGGTGCAGGTCTGTTGAGCGTTTCTTTGAAGTGCTCTGCCCATCTTGCTCTCTGGTCCTCCTCGCCTGGAATGGTATTGCCATTCTTATCTTTGACAGGGCAGCTAGGTTTGTTGTTTTTTCCTGAGAGAGTTCTCGTGATCTCGTACAGTCTCTTCATATTTCTTTGGCCTGCTGCAGTCTCTGCTTCCTGAGTCAGTTCCTCAATGAATTTTCTCTTGTCTCTTCTTGCATTTCTCTTTACTGCCCGGTTTTTGTCCCAGTAGCATGCTTGCAGTTCCTGTTTCTTTTCTTGATTTTGTGTTTGGTTGATCTGATCTTTCAGCTGTTTTCTCTCGGTGATCAGTGCCCATGTTTCTGTTGTCAGCCACTCCTTGTATTTTCTTGTTTTCTTTCCCAGTACTGTTTGGCATGTTGTCTTCCAGGTCTCACGTAGACTCTGCCATTGCTCTTCGACTGTTTCCTCTGGCAGCTGGGAAAGCACACTGAAGTTGTTCCTCAGTTCGAGCCTGAATTCTTCTATTTTTTCTCTTTCCTTCAGGCTTTGCACATTGAACTTGTGTGATGGTCTTCCTGCCTGGTCGATGTAGGCTTTGAGCTTGGTCTTGAGGATGGCAACAACAAGATGATGGTCTGATGCTGCATCTGCTCCGCGCTTCACCCTGACATCATGCAGCTCCTTCTCCACTTTCGCCCGATGGTGATGTGGTCAATCTGGTTTTCTGTCTTGCCATCGGGGGAAGTCCATGTGGTCTTGTGGACTTTCTTGTGAGGAAAGATGGTGCCTCCAATGACCAGGTCGTTAAACATGCAAAATTCTGTTAAAAGTTCTCCATTTTCATTTTGTTCTCCAGTGCCATGTCTGCCCATGATCAGTTCTCTGTTTGTGTTGTCTGTCCCCACTTTGGCATTCATGTCTCCCATTATTTATTTTTAGATCCCTCTTTGGTGCTTTGTCCATGATGGTCTGGACTTGTTCGAAGAAGTTTTCTTTATCTTCTAACTCTGCTGTATTTGTTGGAGCGTAGCACTGAACGATGGTAACCTTTCTGCCTTTTGAGTTGAAACGTGCTGTGAGGATCCGTGGTGACACTGGTTCCCAGGACAGCAGTGCTTGCGTTGCTTCAGGTCTCATAAGCAGCGCTACTCCATGTGTGTGGGGCTGGCCTTCTTCCTGTCCAGAGTAGATGATAGTGTCTCCACTCGCAAGCTTTGTCTGCCCGGTTCCATTCCATCTGGTCTCGCACAGGCCAAGGATCTTTAGGTTGTACCTGTGCATTTCTCTAGTCACCTGTGCTGTTTTACCGGTTTCATACAGGGTTCTGATGTTCCAGGTCCCTATCCTGGTTGTTGACTTGGTTGTTAAAAGAGTTGTCGGCGCACTGGCTTCCCGAAGGCTTTCACCAGCACGCGTCATAGGCTCTACAGAGAGGACTCTTCTCCAACCATGTCGCTCGTAAGAGGTATCGTTGCAGTTTCAGTAACAGAGTGGTTTTTAAGTGAATGGGTCGTTAGCCCAATGCACAACCCCCAACCTGGAGGACCAGGGTGCATCGTTTAGTCTGGCTCCTCTCCCCCAGACCTGTTGAGCATGGTTGAACCTGCCAGAGGCCGAAGCCCCCGCCCACATAGCTCTGGGGGTCATTGAAGCACGCAAGCCATCCCACCTCGACAAGGTGATACACCATCGGGACAGCAGAATGACAGTGGTGATGAAGAAATCGTATTTTGGGTCGATCTTTTACATTTTAAATATATTTTCGCAGTGAAATATCATCCTAACTAATTTGAGCTTGCCTCGAAGTAATCTACGATATATATACTGTCATTGGGTAGACTATCAGGAATATTCATGTAGTAGTTTCTGAGTAAGAGGGATATGAACATAGCAGTGGTACATAAGAATTTTATTCCCCAGCATATAGGGTGCACTTGCACTGGGCAGTTAAGAGGTTAATGGTGGTCAGGGAGGGCTATATGAGATTGTAAAACTCAGCAGAGATAGAGAAAGATGGCAAACTCCGGTGGCATTATGTGGAACTCCCACTGGCGGTGGTTACTATGAAGACAGGTAATAGGTGATGGAAATCCAGATTTGAATTGACTTCAGGGACATTTTTATGTGACATAAGTGTAAATGCACTGAGTTTTAGGTAGAGGAATCACTTTTGGGGGTATATTTAATTTTACAAGTCAGGGATGGTTGTAATTTTCTCAAATTAATTATTCTCATTTTTGTTTAATCTTAGGCCTAGTTCTGTTGTATATAATCTGCTTTGTAAACTTTTTGGAGAGGACTTTTCATGCATTATTTCCATGACTCCCTCTTGTCTCTGCAGCTCGACTGGTCCTAAGAAAGAAAAAAATCACATCACTCCTCTTCTGTGATCTCTTCACTGGCTGCCTGTCTCACAGAGACTGAAGTATAAGACCAATACCCTCTGTTTCAAATGTCTTCACAAATCTGCACCCTCTTAACTCTGTACCTGTCTTCACCTGTATACTCCATCCCGTTCCCTTCACTCAGCTGCAGATACTTTGTGCTTTCGAACACCCAGATTCAAACAAACCACTGTTGGCCATCGGTCTCTCTCTGTTTCTAGTCCATCCACCTGGAGTGAACTTCCTCTTTCACTTCACCAAAAGCCTTCACTTGATACCTTAAAATCCAGCCTCAAAACGCACTTATTTCCTACCTGACACTTTCCCCTCGTATCTATTCCTACTTTTTCAACAGCATCCTTCACCTCCTTCATAACCACCTAAGTGTGTGTGTATGTGTGTGTGTGTGTGTGTGTGTGTGTGTGTGTGTGTGTGTGTGTGTGTGGTGTGTGTGTGTGTGTGTGTGTGGTGTTGTGTGTGTGTCTGTGCATAAACTTGAAATATCTTATGTTGAGGAAAGTTCATCATTATCATCATTAGCCATTACACCCAGCGGTGTGTAGGGCAGCAACAAAGCGCTTCCACTCCTGCCTATTCTGGGCCAACCTAGTCACTGATCCCCAAGAGTGCTGCATGGCCTTCATCTCACTTTCTACAGTTCTTCTCCACGTTGCTTTTGGTCTTCCTTTCTTTCTCCTTCCTTCTGGGGTCCAGTGCAATGCTGTTCTTGTGATTGACTGTGGGTCTCCTCGGAGGATGTGCCCAATCCACTTCCACCGTCGTCTGGTGATTATGGTTCCCATGTCTTCTTGCCTGCATCTCCGTAGTAGGTCTTCATTGGAGATCTTCTCTGGCCAAAAAATCTGGAGAATTCTTTGCAGGCATATGGTGTGGAAGGATCGAAGTTTGGTAAGATCCACTTCCGTCATCCTCCAGCACTCAGAACCGTACAGGAGCGTAGACACAACACAGCTCTGGTATAGCTTCAGCTTGGTGTTGGTGCTGTACTGAGTTTATCTCCAGATATTGTTCATCTCCCTAAACACATTTCTGGCCTTGCCCAGTCTGTTGTGGATGTTTTTTTTCCCTTT
>CM054134.1:67853838-67892509 GCA_028751875.1 Rapana venosa | reverse complement strand
TCATTCTTTCCATCTTCCTGTATGTGTGCATCAGTTCTTTCCATCTTCCTGTATGTGTGCATCAGTTCTTTCCATCTTCCTGTATGTGTGCATCAGTTCTTTCCATCTTCCTGTATGTGTGCATCAGTTCTTTCCATCTTCCTGTGAGCATACATCAGTTGTTTCCATCTTCCTGTATGTGTGCATCAGTTCTTTCCATTTCATGTATGTATGCACCAGTTCTTTTCATCATCCTGTATATGTGCATCAGTTGTTTCCATCTTCCTCTATGTGTGTATCAGTTCTTCCCATCTTCCTGTATGTATGCATCAGTTCTTTCCATATTCCTATATGTATGCACCAGTTCTTTCCATTCTCCTGTATGTGTGCATCAGTTCTTTTCATCTTTCTGTATGTGTGCATCAGTTCTTTTCATCTTTTTCTGTATGTGTGCATCAGGTCTTCCCCTCTTCCTGTATGCATACAGAACCTGGACTGTTAAGAGTAGACCTGTAAAGATTGATTCAAGGGGTTGAAGTGTGATGCCACAGGACAGTTCTTGACATCTCTTTCCTGGACCATGTCACAAATAAGGACATGTACATAATCAGAGAAACAGTAGACCATTATGATGATCTCCTAACCATAGTCCAAAAAAAAAGTATAACAATCTCTCAAAGACCATGGAAGAAGAAAATAAAAAAGAAATGGGTGGACAGCATCATTGACTGGACCAAGAAAAGCTTTGCTGGAACACAAGCATTGGCACATAACCACCTGAAATGGAGAAAGTAATGAAACACCAGTAGCAGCAGAAACAACAGTAGCAGCAGAAACAACAGTAGCAGGAGAGGCACCTGTAGTGGTAGTAGTAATGATAAAGTAGAAGATGCGACAACAGAAGCTGAAGTGGTATTAGCGTAGTAATAATGGCTGGGGCAATAATAACAGCAGTCATAGTGTTGTATATGTTGTACATTTCTTCTTCAGTCCTTGCCTAGAACAGTGAGGTTGACTGTAAGTGACAATTTTTATATCAGGGACTGATTTTAATCCCACTGTTATTGTCTTTGTTTCAGGGAGTGGTAGAGCAGTTGGAGCAGAGAATTCTGGAGGTAAGCTAAATTAGTTAAATATGTAATTGTGGTAAAAAGTAAAATTTGTATAGCACTGAACCTTATATAAAAGGAAATGAGAGCTTTCACACACCACTTGCCTGCTAAACATGCTACAGGCAAACAAAGAACAGGGAAAAGAATTTCTTCTATGCAGACATAGAAACTGGAAGAGAAGAAAATAATATTTTGCATGGAGTGGAAAAAATGTCAAACAGGAAAATGATTAGTTTTAAGATTGGATTTGATACTACTGAGTGAAGGCTTCAGGTGCAGAGAGAGGGGGAGATTGTTCCAGATGGATGGGCCAGAGGCAGAGAAAAAGCGACAGCCAACATTAGGGTGTTTGAATCTGGGATGTTGTCTCACTTGTAAAGCTTTGTGATGTTAAAGAGTTCCCGGCCTATCAGATCATTATGGTGTTTTCTCCCAGCTTGACTTGCAGCGACCTCCGCCGGTCACCCGTTGGGTGTCCTCCAGGGGCATCGGGAGGATGTGCCGGAAGGATTTCCGCGCTGATCTTGTGTCTCTGGTGGAGGGTGCTGGAGGCGTAGATGTTACAATCCTTGTTTGAGACCTATGATGGGGGCTTAAGATAATTGTTGACAAACACCTCCCTTGTTTCTCGAGGGTGCGCGACAGGCCTTCAGCGCCTTGGATGGACGATGGGGTCAAGAGGCTAGAAGGGTAAGCGCGGGCAGAGAGAAAGTGGAGAAAGACAAAACTCTCAGTGCACAGAGAAATTTTAGTCAAGGAAAATGCGGTATACAGGAATCTGAAAGAGTCAAAGATAAAGAATTTTATTGTGGGGAAATGAAATCATGTCGTTCATCAAAACAAATTTTCTCTATAGCTAACAGCCTCCTGGGTAAGAATAATAACCACTCCCCTTCCCACGAATGTGCCCCTACAACGATCTACCACAAAGTTTTTGTAATTTTTTCATGGATAAAAATCAGACAAATACGCGATGATCTTGATCAGCGACCATCTGTTCCACCTAGTTTCCATCAGTATGATGTCCCATTTTGTCATCCTTTCAACCAGTTTCTGTGAAAGACATCCATGAAGTAATTCTGTCCATGCCAACAAAAAGCTGTTGTTTAGATCCTCTGCCCACTGTTTTAAATAAAGCAAAACCTTGATATTTTGCACCTATGGTAACAGACATCATCAATGCATCTTTGTCCGGGCTCTGTACCCTGTCATTCAAAAATGCTATTGTTATCCCACTCCTCAAGAAAAAAGGTCTAGACTGCAATACTATGAAAAATTACAGCCGTTTCCAATCTTCCTTTCATTTCAAAAGTTCTGGAGAGAGTTGTCCTCAAACAGCTTCAGAAGCACCTAGCTTGTAACCACCTTTTGAAGATCATCATCAGCGTATAGGCTGGTCACAGCACGGAGACTGCCGTACTGAGTGTCACCAGCAGCCTGCTTTTGCAGAATGACGACCGCAGAGTGTCAGTCATGGGCTTGTTGGACCTCATGCGGCATTCGACACGCTTGACCACTCTATTTTGCTCAAAAGACTAAATACTCTTTTGGAATAAGAGGTGTTGCCTTGGCATGTTTACCTCTTATGTCTCTGATAGGTCGCAGAGCGTGCTGAAAGAGGGAGTTAAGTCACAACCTTTGCCCCCCTCCTGTATGGCGTACCTAAAGGGTTCTGTTTTGGTCCCGTATTGTTCACACTATATTCTCAGCCTCTTTTCTAATGTGATGACCTTACATGATTGCCAGTTTCATAAATATGCAGATGATACAGAAATTTCGGCAAATGCAACACCTCAAAATTTTTCAGACCCACGCGCACACTGGCAGATTGCACGCACAGTGTCCTTCAGTGGATGGACAGCAACAAACTCAAATAAATACAGACAAGACAGAAGTTATGGCAGTTGGTTCACCATCTAGTCTTATCGGGTGTCGGAGAGTTCTGTGGTCTTGGGTGCTGTGACATAGCTTTTCAGAGTTCTGTGCGGTATCTGGGTGTTCAGCTAGATCCTACTCTCTCCATGAAAGACCACATTAGTAACGTCTGCAGAGCATGCTTTCTAGAGCTGGCGCCGAATTGCACACATTAAGAAAATTCTTGCCTCGTGATGCAGTGATCAAGCTTGTTTCAGCGACCGTCTTGTCGCGACTGGACTATTGCAACTCCTGTTTTATCGGTATATAGTGATGACCATTTACACCCTGCAGCGAATTCAGAACTCTGCTGCCAGGCTCATCCTTGGAAAGAGCAAAAGGGACCAAAGTGACTCCCATGCTTAGGGAGCTTCATTGGTTTACCTGTAAGGGCACGCTGTCAGTACAAAGTTGCGGTCTTGGCATACCGTCACTCTGAAGGCTCGCTTGCTCCATCTCTGTCAGCTGCCTTGAAATCACGCACCACAACTAGAACCCTGCGGTCTCGAATGATAACTTACTTGTTGTACCCCATTACAACCTCAAAACCCCAGGTCGTAGATCTTTTGGTGTTGCTGCGCCCACGATCTGGAACTCTCTGCCACCAGCCATCAGACATGCTCCCACTTTATCCCAGTTTAAGTCTTCATTGAAGACACATCTCTTTAATGTATTTCTTAGCTAGTTAATATATTGTGCTTGTCTTGAAAGGTCGCCGTTTGTCACACTGTAGGCTACTTCATGTGCATGCCTGGCTGTTGGTTATGGGTTTTTGTTTGTTTGTTAGTTATGTTAAATTTCTATGCCTTTTCTCTTGAGTGTACTGTTAATTGCCCTGCTAGTGTGTGCCCGGACGCAAGTGTTGCTCTACAGTGCGATAGGTAAACTCTGGTAAATTTATTTGCGCTTTAGAAATGCTCATTATCATTGTGTTGTTGTTGTTGTTGTGTTATTATGTGCTGTGTGTGCATGTGTATAGATGCGCATGGTATGAAAGCGCATTGAGTCATTGCTTTGAGAAATGTGCTATATAAATGCTATTCATTATTATTATTATTATTATTATTAAATGTCTCATTGTTTCCCTGTCTGTTTCTCTGTTCCTGCACAGTCTTCTAACAGTCTTGCAATTGTTAGAAAATAAAAAAGAAATCTGTCATACTTTCTGTCTCTCTGATTCTGTTTCTTTTCTTCTGATTCTGTTTCTGTTTATCTGTATGTGACAGTCTACTGCTGTACAATCATCTCTCTAACTATGAGTCTTTGTCTTTGCCTTTTTCAGTTGTGTTAAACTTCATTTCTGCAAGTTTACCCTTATTAGCACGTCATATATTTCTTACTTTTCATGTGAAGATTTGTATGTGTATTTTTTTGATTGATGGATAACTTTTGAAAACATGAAAATATAGATTCCATAAGACATGATAATTTTCTGTTTTTTAACCACTAGACTGCCTTACCCAGGAAATTTTCTGGGGCTTAACGTTCACCCAATACGCCTACAACCCGGAAAATTTCCGGGGTGTCGAACCGAAGTAAACAAGCCTGCTTCCTTGACTACAGTTAAAGGGAAAGAACTCCAAAATTAATGGAGATCACTCTCCTGTTGCTTGGCAACATCCAGCTGCAAAACCATGGCAAAAACGATCGTTTTTTTAGCTCGTATTTTGTGTTTTTATGCATGACTGCTTGGGAAGTTCTTGTTCAAAATAGATGACACTTCTTGTTGAAGGCATCAATAACTTTACACAGCTGTAAAAGTGGCAAATAAAACTGTAGATTTACCTAACAGTGATGAAAACGATCGCGTATGATTCAGGAGATCGTGTATTTAAAAAACAATGAATGAGATTTGGCCTAGACTTATGTTTGACATTATTGAGATGGGGGGTACTCAGAATGACAGTGGTGATGAAGAAATCGTATTTTGGGTTGATTTTTTACATTTTAAATATATTTTCGCAGTGAAATATCATGCTAACTAATTTGAGCTTGCCTCAAAGTAATCTACAATATATATACTGTCATTGGGTATACTATCAGGAATATTCATGTAGTAGTTTCTGAGTAAGAGGGATATGAACATAGCAGTGGTACATAATTTTATTCCCTAGCATATAGGGTGCACTTGCACTGGGCAGTTAAGAGGTCAGGGAGGGCTATATGAGATTGTAAAACTCAGCAGAGATAGAGAAAGATGGCAAACTCTGGTGGCATTATGTGGAACTCCCACTGGCAGTGGTTACTATGAAGACAGGTAATAGGTGATGGAAATCCAGATTTGAATTGACTTCAGGGCCATTTTTATGTGACATAAGTGTAAATGCACTGAGTTTTAAGGAGATAGAGGAATCACTTTTGGGGGTATATTTAATTTTACAAGTCAGGGATTGTTGTAATTTTCTCAAATGAATTATTCTCATTTTTGTTTAATCTTAGGCCTAGTTCTGTTGCATATAATCTGCTTTGTAAACTTTTTGGAGAGGACTTTTCATGCATTATTTCCATGACTCCTCTTGTCTCTGCAGCTCGACTGGACCTAAGAAAGAAAAAATCTGAACACATCACTCCTCTTCTGTGATCTCTTCACTGGCAGCCTGTCTCACAGAGACTGAAGTATAAGACCAATACCCTCTGTTTCAAATGTCTTCACAAATCTGCACCCTCTTAACTCTGTACCCGTCTTCACCTGTATACTCCATCCCGTTCCCTTCGCTCAGCTGCAGATACTTTGTGCTTTCGAACACCCAGATTCAAACAAACCACTGTTGGCCGTCGGTCTCTCTCTGTTTCTGGTCCATCCACCTGGAGTGAACTTCCTCTTTCACTTCACCAAAAGCCTTCACTTGATACCTTAAAATCCAGCCTCAAAACGCACTTATTTCCTACCTGACACTTTCCCCTCGTATCTATTCCTACTTTTTCAACAGCATCGTTCACCTCCTTCATAACCACCTAAGTGTGTGTGTGTGTGTGTGTGTGTGTGTGTGCATAAACTTGAAATATCTTATGTTGAGGAAAGTTGCATGCGTGTAAATGATTTGAGTGCAAGCGCTTCGATTTGTTTGTTTTACAAGATTCAGCGCTATATAAATTCCATATTATTGTTATTATTGTCTTAGATACAGTGCTTTCTTTGTCAGTTGAAAGGTTAGTTCACTCACATCAGAATATCAAAGATTATTGAAGCAAGGAAAATAGTGCAAGTGTTTCTTCCAATCATACCTAAAAATAGACTCAAAAATTAAAAGCAAGTAGAACAATAGAACAAGTAGATTAAAAAAAAATATATATATATATATTACATGGAATTTATATAGCACTATTTCTTGCAACAAAACAAATCAAAGCGCTTTCATTCATCCTACTCATTCACATGCAGCTAGTTACAATTAATAGGTGTTTTTTTTTAACAAGTTCAAATGTATACACACATACACGCACGCATGCACGTACACTTGCACACACATAAAGGTTTACACTCTGGCAGGTTGATGGGGTTTTCGGCTGTTGAGGGCAGGGACAAAAATGAAATGGAACAGGAGGGGAGAATCTTTGCTTTGAAATAAATGTGTCTTGAGGCCAGATTTGGTGGATCGGTGATCTAGAGGTAACGCGCCTGTCAGAATGCAAAAAGTCCGGGTCCCATGTGTGCGTGGTTCGTATCCCGTTTGGGCCCGAAATTTTTCCCCATCCATTAGACCATGAGTGGTGGTCTGGGCGCTAGTCTTTCAGATGAGATGATAAACCGAGGTCCCATGTGTTACACAAAATTTTCAGCGCACGTAAAAGAACCCACGGCAACAAGAGAGTTGTCCCTGGCAAAATTCTTAGAAAAAAGCCACTCTGATAGGGAAACAAATACCAAAAGAAAAAGAAAAAAAGGGTGACGCTGCTCTTGCGGCGACACACTCTCCCCGGGGAGAGCAGCCCGAATTTCACGCAGAGAAATCTCGTGACTTAAAGTGGTATAAAATATAAAATAAAATAATATAAATTAAAAAAAAAAAAAAAAAAAAAAATTTAAAAGCATCATAAGAAGGCTTTTTGCGAAGGGAGAGAGGGAGGTCATTCCAGATCAATGGACCAGAACCAGAGAAAGGGTGACGGACAATGGTGGACTGGTTGAATCTAGGTATTCTTAAGCACAAGGTATCTGCAGCAGAGCGGAGCAAACGAGGAGTGCACAGGTGAAGACCATTTCTTCTGCTTCAGAAAATGACAAAGAAAAGATTAAAAAATTAAAAGCAAGTAGAACAAGTAGATTTTAAAATGACGAAGGAAATGAATGAAAGAGCTATTGAGCTAGTGCAAAGACTTCTCTGAGAAACATGGCTGACTGGCCAGACATGTTGTGAGGGGTGATGACACACACATGAACACAGGCTTATTGATTGTGCCAACATCATTGTCACAAACCATCAGCAACACCCAAGTCTGCAGTAGTGCCAGACCAGACAGCCAGTACAACTGTGTGGAGAGGACCACTCCTCACACTCCATCCCCTATCATCGTTGACTTGGACCAGAAGAGATCATCCAGATCCATTCTGCTATTGTGTTGACATCAGCTGCAGGCAGAATTATGAGGCCTACTGCATCCCACTTTCAAACACTGTCTTCATCTTTTTTTTCTTAAACATCCAAAAACCTCTCCTTCTCAACTTTCTTTGTTACAAAACAGCAAGATTGGTAACTCATTTATGTATGGCCAGAACAAAAATAGTAATGTACAAATATGCTGTCTTTCATTCTAATTGAAGATACTTAAGAAAAAAGAAAGGGGGCCAAATATTACAACAATTCATAGTTAAGTGTCAGATGAAAAACATTGTAACACAAATTGTTGGCTTCATAGTGTTGTTGCCATATGCCAAACTATACCATTTCTTCTGCTTCAGTTAGCTTCACTCCCTGAATCTGTCCAGGCACTAGGGACCAGACCATTTATTTTATTTATTTATTCTTTTATATTGAGGATAATGGAATAAGCACTCATGTGCTTTTTTACATCCAGTCCCCGTGTGTATGCGGTTTTGTAAATTTTGTCATCTGTTTCCACCGGCACATAATGGCCTACTCTTCCGAAAAGCAGAACAGGATTTAACGTGTGCGCAAGATGTTCTGCATGCGTTCGAACATGGGGCCTCGGTTTATAGTCTCATCCAAAGGAAACCCCAAGACCTCCATCACTAGTTTCCTTCTTTCTGATGTTTTCTAGTCCTTATCTCTGCTATCTCTGTGGTTGTTGCAGCAAGAGAGTGAGATTGCCAACATGGAGAATCGGAACTACTTCTCTCTGCACTGCCTGCAGATGGAGACACAGCTGGTGTACGCACACCTGGACATTTTCTATGACATCCTGAGTCGCATGGCAGAGGTTGAGGCACATGCAAAGGCAGAGGTAACTTTCATGTGTCCTACAATCTCTCAGACACTATGTTGAAAATAAAGCAAGCAAAAGCATATGGGGATAGCAGTAGAAGCATGATGATAGGAACTTCTTTTTCCATTAGTTTGCTTTATGATGATGAAGATGATGATACTGATGATGATGATGATACTGATGATGATGGTGATGATGATGGTGATGACAGCGCTAGCATACAGCAGTAAATATGTCACAATGATATAACCAAAGGATATCATAAAAACTTAAAATGGTACAGTTTATAGAGGAGATGTTGTGTTGTCTGATCAGACTGTCATGGAGTCAGTTGTGATGAAGAGATTACCTGTTCATGCCTCAGGCTTTGAAGAAAACTATGGTTGATGTTTATTTCAACATTCCAAGATATTTCAGATCAAAGTTGCACACACACACACACACACACACACACACACACACACACACACACACACACACACACACACACATACAAACAAGATAACCACTTTTTTATCAGTGTTATGTTAGTGTGCTTGGTACTTGAGATCAAAGAGAATTTGCTCTATAGTCAATGGACTGGGCTTTATTGCTAGGATGGTGGCTTACTACAGTCATCTTTTAAGAACTTCCATTCAGCATTTTTATGAAATCAGGTATATACATTGCTACTATTCTGAGAGAGCATGGAAGTACCTCCCAACTGTCCTGGCAAACTTGGTAGGTTCAATTCCTAAATGTACCCTGAAGTCACAATGCAGATACCTGAATGATTGGAGGGGGGGAAAAAATGGTTACATACGCAAAAATCTCACCACTGGTGAACCTCAGAGCTGTAGCCAAGGAATGGGGAAAATGAGTTTGCTTGTTTCTTTGGGTTCTTTTGCTTATGTAACTTTGAAGAAGAGAGAGAGTGCATGTGTAGGAGAGAGAGAGAGGTGCATGTGTGTGAGAGAGAGAGAGTATGAGAGAGAGTATGAAGATGATTCAGAACACAAGTGTACACAAGAAGCCCATGTTGCAGATGGCAAAGACATGGAGTGAACTGAGGCCAATCGTGAATACATTGGTCACTCAGGATGGCACTCCCTCCTCTTCATCCCGAATCGCCTCCCACTAACAGCTTCAACAGAGAAAGACAACAGCAGCAGAAAAAAATAGTGCCGGGAAAAAGCACCGGGTTTCATAAGAATCAGAAGGAACAGAACACTCTTGCCCTTCTTAACCACCCCTCATGATCAAAATTTCTGTCTCATGGGAGACATTTCTGTCACCAGCTAGTCTCCATTCTCACGGTTACCTTGTTCTGTGTTCATGCACTTGAGAATGGAAAAGAAAACAGAAAAGAAATGCTCCTGATTTGTGCAGTATTTTTGTGTGGTTTGTTTCAAAAGTTCACTTGCAGCTGTTTGCTCTGGAATTTTCCCACCGATCAATACATCTTCAATTCATTTTCTGTTTTCTAAACACAAGTATTTGTGTTTTGTATTTGTGTGTTGGGGTGTGTGCGTGTTTTAGAATGAAGTGTGTGTATGTGTTGGGGGGGGGGGGGGGGGGGGTTATGTTTGTTTTCTTGCTTGTTTTATGAACGTAACAATGTGTTTCTCCTGAAATGTTTATACGCATATGTAACCCTCCACCATGAAAAGAGTTGCATTGCACCTGACCCACTTCTCTGCTAGAAACTATTTTAGACAGGTGGGGGTCATGTTATTGGCTTTAATATTTCTATTATTTATTAAATTATAAGCTTTCTTCTACCTTGTACTGAAGTATTATGGCATAAGTTTGTTTTCTTTTGCTTAAAAAACACGTTTAACCCTCTTGTCCCCGATCCGGCCGCAGCCGACAGTAACGGAGGCTGCCGCTAGATTCCAATCCGACCGCAGCCGACAGTTCGTGCTGCCCACGTGGGCAGTACTTTTCCATCACACACAGATCTCGTGGTTTTCACACAATGTGTCTGAAAATTGGTGGGGCGATGCAGGGAGGGTGTCAGACGGTGCCAGTGATAAATTTAGACCACTAACATGCGTGTAGTGGGGAGGGAAGGAAGAAATAACAGCCAGCGACCGGAACGCTTTTCAATGGTGCAGTGTGGCGGAAAAAAATGGCGTTTTCTTTAGTAGCAGACGCTTCATCTGATTAGCGAGACAATAAATTGAATGTTATTGTCTTGGAAGTAGAAACATTTGAACGAGAATTGTTAAGTGAGTCCGATATTAAACGCTTATGAGGAAGAGGAGGAAGGAAATGCTGCAGTTAGGGAGAAGAGTGAGCCTGAAAATAATGTGCTATAGGGCACATTCCTGACCTGTGCTACACACACAACTGTGGATAAATTTGACCTCCTGGCCGGTCCGTGGCATAGACGCCTGAAAACGATGCCTTTTGACTGTTTTCTCATTATTACCACACTTTTGCTTTGAAACTGCAATGGCAGAAACGAACAGATATGCCGATAATGAAAATAGCAAGAAGGAAAAGAAAATAGGTCTCCCGTCTGCCAAGGTTCGACAGGTGAGAGCAATGGGTACACCCCCCCCCACACACACACACACACCATCCATAATTTGTGCTTTTTGTGATGTGATGTGACCCTGTGCCACCACTACGACTACTTTAGAGACTACCAACTTAAAAATTTTGTAGGGTTACAGAAGTTCTGTGTTGTTTTGAATTTGTCACACCTGTGCTGTGACACTGGTGACAGTGTGACAGTCATGTACAATAATACACTTCTGTACACTTAACAAACATGTGGTAGCACACGCAGATATGAACTGCAGTATAAAGGTCACATGTTGATTGAATATGACTTGTTTTCAAAAGAAAAAATAGTTAAACAAAACTTCTGTCTCCTCAAGACATACCATAAAACAACAGGTGCTATGGGGACATTGTGTGACACATCCTTGAAGTACTATTGCACATAACCATTGGTTAACACATCAGCTGGGTATCACTTCCTTATTTGACACTAACATGCTTGAACTATTGTCAAATCCATGCAGGATTTGCTGTTTTATCATATATACCATATTTTTACCTGTGATTGGTGACAAATAAGGTGACAATGACAAGACATCTGGTGACCAGACACATAAACTTGCACCTAAATGGAAGTACAAAGACATACCTAGCTTGTGACAAAATTTCAGCTTGATAACTTGTCATGCACACACACAATTGTCTTAGGAGTAAAGTAAGTCAGATGGAGGTAGAAAACCTCCAAAGAATTCAAAATCTACAGGCAGTTTAGCTCTGTAGAATCCAACAACAAGAGGGTTAAAAACACCAAACTTCTCATCCTGACCATCTATCATGATGCAAAATTTGCCAGTTTCTTATTTTGTCACTTCCTGTTGTCTAGCATTTCAGTTTGTAATCACTGTTCATAGAATTATCTGATTTTCAAGCTTTTTTCCTGCTGAATAGCTTAAAACATTTTTTTATATTGCACATTGATAACATCCTAATAGTTAAAAACTGACCTCCAGTGCAATGCGACTCATTATGTGGAGGAGGGTTACATATGTGCTTGTGTTCTTGTATGATTCTATTCTAACACGTTGGTTGGGTTCTTGTATCAAGAATGAGTGTTATATATCTGGATGCAACAGTAACCAGCAAGTGCCTGAAGAGAATTGCCATACTGCAGAATCTATACAGTAATTGTTGTAATGTGCATGATTATCATCAATGTTTCATTGGATATTTGAGATTTTTTTTCAGACTCATAAGAAATCATTGAAATGGTCTGTAATTGTTTAAAGTATTGTTTAACAAACAGGAATATAGGAGAAGAAAGAAAAACCAAAGCAATGAAGATACTTGTGATTAAGCAACAAGCATAGCTCCTTGCTGTTTGAGGCGTTGTCGAGTCTCTCTTGATGATGCCACTGGTGACCTTTGAATCAGTCCTTTGAAACCCCAGATAAAGTAAAAGTTCCTATTAATTTACTGTCACATGCATATCAAGTTTATAAATTAGTTTTTAGCTTTTTAAAAATACATTTTCTTTATGAATAAGTTTGCAAGACTGATAGTATTCTGTATTTAGATATAGTTAATTTGTTGCTTTGGAGCACTGTTGAAACATGCATGACTATGACAGTACATTCCATTGAAATCTGGTCATATGCTGTAGAACGGCATATCTATTCTGCAATAGAGCAGACTGTATAATCTTACAGGTATTGCTGAGAATCATCATATTTTTATATTTTTGCACTTTCCAGACTCAGTATTTTTCATGTATGCATGTCTGTTCTATATAATCAAGCAGCTGCAGTTTCACTGAATGGAACAATTGTTGAATGAAATTTGTTTAAATCTAAGCAGCTGGAGATCCCATATTGGAAGTTTACACAGTTTTGGTATTATCGAAATAATGATGGCTGATGTATATATTTTGATTTTTTTTTTCACGGGCATTAATTTTACAGTTGAAAGGCATGATTGTTTTTTTCCAAGCAATAATGTAATTGATAACCCACAATGTATGTTGTATGTAATCCCACGATTGTTTTTCCCAAGTGTGTTGATAATCCACAATGTATGTTATATGTAATCCTCTCATGACATGATGTCACTTGATTTCTCTCATAACTCCTTGAGGAGGAGTTGGGGAAGTGCACTGAATGTTTTTAGCCAGTGTTTTGTGTGTACATGAAATCTAGTGGACCCCACCTCTCCTCAAGTAGTAGTTTTGATACAAGGTGTTTTTTGTTTTTTTTAATCTTCTCAGAAGGACCAAGCTAAAGCATAAAGCCACTTCACCAAACTGTATGGCCCAGGCCAAAAGCTGTGTCAGGTTATTGATGTCAGCTAATTGCCAAGGCCTACATTAAAATGTTGTTATGTTTAAAATGTTGTGTTGAGATTGCCTTCAGCCATGACAAGCTCTTAACATAACAACCTGCACTCTCCTTTATAGGAGAAAAAATCCTCTGAAGTCGGAGTATGGCTGCCTATGTGGCGAGGTACTTGAAAATAGTCGTACACGCAAACTTCTCACCCGGTGTACTTCCTATCTCACAGTGATTCCCAGGTGGGATGAGTGAGTCAGAGTGCATGTTCTGGGTGACCCCCAGGGTGTAAAGCTGGGGAACGCACAACAACAACAACCAAACTGTATCTACAACTGAACAGTCATCCCCATCTGTGTGTCAGTGTAAAAGGCTGCACCCAGTACCATGTTTGACTGATTAGTAATGAGGTATAAACAAGTACTCCTATATGTATACTTCACGTCACACATTTTAAAAATTGGGTATATGTGGATAAGAATAGAAAGCAAGACCAAGAGGAATCCTAGAGTTTGCCAAATTGACATTGGAGATCACTATTTCATGGAGAGAAACTCATCATCTAAGAAGGTGGCCAGAATGGGAGATTAGAAATTAGGTGGTAACCAGTGGTTAGTATGTTGGGTTCCTGACTGGAAGATTGTGAGTTTGAATCCCATAAATCAAAAGGTGGTTGGTTTTGTTTGTGTTTTTTACTCTGGCTGGCTCCCATCCCCAGTGACTTTGCTATGGGCTCACTGGAAAGACTAAGATCATACAGACAAGCTTCATCCCCTTTATGGATATAATCTTGCAAATGTTACTCAAAAAAGCAGCAGCATTACATCATCTTTATCACCATTAATTATGATGCCATAAAAGAGAATTGTCTCTGATTTGGTGGCACTATTTGCTTTGGTCTCATGGTGACCTCGATTTTGGTTTCCCATGTACTTCATGTGCCTGTAATGAGTGAGGTTCATTGGAAAAGCCCATTAGAGGGTCATTGTTGGGCATTAGTCACCAAGTCCATTGAGATTCAGAAGTTAAGCATCTTTCTGGAGCTGAGATTTGCCAAGGGTTTCAAATGAAAGTTTTCTTCAATCATACTTGTTTGCAGATAGATTTTGGGTTGGAGAGAATTGACTGAACTTTTTTTGCAGTGTTACTGTCAAGGGAACTCACCACATTGTCGTACTTGTTTTGGTCCTGACTGATGCTTTTGGTGCTAAACTGTGCTTCAACTCTGGCAACTTCCTCCAGAATTCTGGTAGTTTGACTGATACAGAGTTGATCTGATGTGCAGTAAGGGCTTGGAGTTGGGAAAGGATTAATTCAGCCATTATTCATGTGTTCAGTGTCAGGGTCACCAGTTTAGTGTTCTCCAAACTATTATGCAAACTGAAACAGAGTATGTAAACTTCTGAAGTTTGGACAAGTCAGAATAGAATGGCCAGGAACAATAGTGTTTGTTACTGAAACCAAACAACAAGGTATGGAACCCTAAAACATGTAACTGTGGAAATGTAACTCATAAACAAAAAGTCTTATCATGAAGGTGCCGCTGTAATATCGACTTTGAAATAACAACCTAAAGATCTGTTTTTCACAGGATAGTTTTGATACATGTAAACCAGCACTACCTTCCAAATCTAGTCTGCCAGAAGTCATATTCAATGTGTAAATAATGTATTCTTGAATAGCTGTATCATATGTGCAGTAGCATGGTCTTTTGACAGAGCTGTTTAATTTTTCAATATAGTTCTTGTTGTTGCATGTTCCCAACTTAACATCCTGGGGTCACCCAGAATATGCCCTCTGACTCACTCACCCAACTGGGAATCACTGTGAGATTGAAAGTACACACTGGATGAGAAGTTTGTATGTCTGACTCTTTGTCAAGAACCTCACCATATAGACAGCCATACACCAGCTTCAGAGGATGTTTTTTCACCTTTAAGAGGGAGAGAACAGGTTGTTGTGCTAAGAGCTTGTCATGGCTGAAGGTAATCTCAACACAACATTTCACAACATAACAATATTTTGATGTAGGTCTCGGCAATTAGCTGACATCAATACCTGGCATTGCTTTTGGCCTGGGTGAAAGGTTTTCAGTCGTTTTGCAACAGTGCAGTCATTGTTACTCAGGAAAAATTGTCCCCAAATGGAAGAAAAATGTTGTTCAGCTGCAGCAGTCTGAAACCAAAGAAAGCAGAGTGTTGACAAGTTTTATATATCATTAATGAAGCTTTTGATACTCTGTTTGTTTATGCTTAAAGAAGTATGTTTGTTTGATTATAGTCATAACATTGATTAAGCTTTTAGTGTGTGTGTGTGTGTGTGTTTTGTGTGGGTGTGGTGTGGTGTGTGTGTGTGTGTGTGTGTGTGTGTGTGTATTTGTTCTTTTACATATAATTTACATGACTGAAAGTCTTTCAACAAGAACGAATAAACATTTGATACCTCATATTTGTATGTGTAACTTGTATTGTGCTTAAAAAATAATTCTCAGATTGGCCAACGAGAATTTTAAATCAATGAGATGTTTATATGTGTTGTTTACAAATACTTTACATGCACACACACACACACCCAAAAGATGCATGTATGCAGCTTAGCATCTATACATGCATGCATACACATGCACTTGTGCACACACATATACACACACAGAGAGAAAAAAACGTACACACTTACACACATATACAGAATCATGTCTACAGTGATCATATTTACACTTACAAATGCAAGGATGTTTGGCAAACAATACAGGTCTTTGCACCTTTGCCAAATCCTTTATCTGCCACAGTAAAAATACTTTGACCAGTATTGGCTTTTTGCTACGATGGTATGTTTTCATTGCATTGTTGTTAGACCTGTTCCATACTCTTAATTACATTCCTAGTTTGTTATATAACCTAAAAATAGGTTGATTGAATGTATTTTGATTGTAGATGCTTCCTCTCTCTCTCTTTTCCTTTTTTTTGTGTATACGTGTGGGAGAAAGAGAGTGAGTATGGGCAAAAATATTGGGACAAATACTTCCCTTCAGTGTGTAATTCATTTTGATAGATTGTTTCCTGTATGTAACCAGTGCTACTTCTGGGACTCAAATTCTGCTTTTGACATAGTTATCCACTTGCTAGTGGTCTGTTATAACAGCTGAATGGTCATTTACTTTTCCTTTTTGTGTTTTTTTATTTTGTCTATTCATCTATTGATTTTCTTCTCTTGTTTCCCTCTCTCACAATTCACTTGTCAAAGTAAATGACTTACTTTTGTCAACAACCTTGTATGGATGTGTATCATGTTTCTCCAAGTGCTTTGAACAAATTTGTTTACGAAAACAGTCAATTTTTTTAGAACAGAACTTACTTACTTACTTAGGCCCATCACTCATCTTGGAGCATAGGCCGCTGACAACAGTCCGCCAGAGTCCTCTGTCCTGGGCTATTCTCTCCAGCTGTCTCCAGGTATATCCCATCTTCTTGGTTTCTGCCTCAAGGTCACGTCACCAGGTGTTTCTTGGTCTGGTCGATAAAAGGGGTGATGGCCTTGTGGCTTCCGTAGACTCACTGCTTTCACCACATGGCATCATACATCCTCTTGGCAAGGACCCTTCCTCTCCCAGGGCAGTAGTCTCTTGGTCCGTTGTTGGCGTTTCTGTAGCAAGCTTTGTTTTTACTGGGTGGGGTTGCTAGCCCCACGCCCAACCCTCCTCCTTTCTCATCTGGGCTTGGGACCGGCCATGGCGGAGTTTTTAGAACAGAAACTGACTGAATTTTTTTTTAAGAAGAAGGAAAATACCCAAAGGTTTTATGAAAGAGATTTTTTTTTAAAAAAAGATGAGAGACTGACTTATTTTATTGTTTGGCTGATAATCAAACACTGCGTCACAGTGTATGCTGATTTGGTATTCAGTGATGTATTTGGGAGGGGAAAAAACAACAACAAACATTGACTATGCAATATTGTGATGATAAACGTTGCATTTTTCATGTAAGCTGTCGTGGTGTTGTTAACGTGCATGGTAATCAAACATTTGCATTTTACAAATGCTGACATGGTGTTGTTAACATGCTTGGTAATCAAACATTTGCATTTTTTTTAATGTAAGCTGACATAGTTCTACTAGCATGCTGTTAATCAGACATTGCATTTTATATATGCTGAAATGGCGTTGTTAACATGCTTGGTAATCAGACATTGCATTTTATATATGCTGACATATTGTTGTTAACCTGCTTGGTAATCAGATGTTGCGTTTTACGTAGGCTGACATGGTGTTGTTAACATGCTTGGTAATCAGACATTGCATTTTCTTAAATGTAAGCTGACATGGTACTGCTGACATGCATGGTAATAAAACGTTGCATTTCATGTATGCTGACATGGTATTGTTAACATGCTTGGTAATCAGACATTGCATTTTACATAAGCTGACATGGTGTTGTTAACATGCTAGGTAATCAGATTGTTAACATGCTTGGTAATCAAACGCTGCATTTCATGTATGCTAACATGGTATAGTTTACAATTTCACTTCTGCTGATATTTCCTATTATACTTAAGAGGCTTTTATGTTACCTGAGTCTGGAGAAGAAAAAGTATTTTGTATTTGTAAAATGCTTGAGGCTGCTTGTTTCTGAGCAATCTTCATGGTTTTGTAACAACAGTAATCAGTTTGCCTTAATGTCATGTGCAATGTTTATAAGTACTCTTATATAAAAACAACTTTTGCTTATGTTTATATTAAACTCACATACTGAAATGGCATGAAACTGATTTCATTACTTGGGGGGGGATTGGGGGTATTGTTTTTTTTATTGTAATCTGAAATAAGATTCTTTTACTTTAATCCAAGTCTTTCTCCCTGTCTCTGTCTCTCTCTGTGCCTGCCCAACAGTTTGTATCTCTATCTCTACTCTCTGTCTGTCTGCCTGCCTGTCTGTCTGTCTGTCTCTCTATCTCTGTGCATCTCTCTGTGTCTCTGTCTCTCTCTGTCTGTCCTTGTCTGTCTGTGTTTTTTGTGGTTTTTTACAAATTTAGTTTATTCTTTTATATCGAGGATAATGGAATAACCACTTATGTGCTTTTTTTACATCTAGTCCTGTTGTTGTGTTTGTAATTCTGTCATCTGTTCCCACCGACTGGCCTCTCTGGTTTCTTTGCGCAGTGTTCTGTGTGTTTTGGTGGTTTATAGTTCATCTTTTGGGAGATAAATCCACTATGTTAACTCGGATTCCCTTGAATGGGATAACATCATCAGTTGCAACAACAAATGGCTACTCTTACAAAGCGAAAGGATTTACTTCTCCGCAATGTTCTGCTTGCTCTCGTACATGCCTTTTTATATTATCTCATTCCTTTTGAGGAAGTGAATGCACTGATGTTTTTACATCCGCCGGGAAAAATTCCTTGTAGGGACACAAACCCAATCTACGAAAGCGAGACAAGATTTAACACTAGTGTATCCAAATGTATCTGAGTCTTGCAATCTGTCCTCGTCTTTCTCATCCACTAGTCTCTCTCGGTTACCTCTGTCTCTACACCCCCCCCCCCCCCCCCCCCCCTCTCTCTGATTCAGAATCTCATGATTTGATGTGAACCAGCCGGACACTCTTTGTGAGAGATGCAGGATATTTTCTGTAAAAATCTCCATTATGCCAAGTACTGGACTCCCAGCAACTGTAGAAATGACACCAAGTGCCCCTGTTAACCCACATTGATGCAAGCAGCTGGAAAATTGCTGATGAAGGGCACTCAGTGCTGTTTTACAACTCAAACAGGACACCTTGTGAAAACATCAACAATTATGACAGATTCTAACCTGAAAAATACTTTACAAGTGCAATTTTACTGAAAGAAGTTGCCGTGTCAGCTATGACATGACCAAAACAAAGCATAGTAACAACAGAGACAGGCAAGTGTTCAGCTGCCTGTTTGTCGCAGCCATCAATTTGTTGCTTGTGTTAGTTTCTCTGGTTACTCTGAGTGAGGAATCGAGCACATTGCTTGACTTTGACAAGCTGACACAATAATCTAGACTTAAAATTACAGTCATCATCATCATCATCAGTGAACAAGACATTTTAAAAATCTGTATCAAGTGCAAGTTGCTGGAAATGTCACATGTACTGAAGATCATAACACATAAGTTTATTGTTTGAATAGTTAGACACTTCCATTGAACTGACAGTTGACAGAAGTCTATGGATTCGATACCAGCATACTGTATGACTTTGCTGCTAACATCGCTGGTAGAATAATAATAATAATGTATGGAATTTATATAGCGCTGAATCTTGTAAAGCAACAAATCAAAGCGCTCAGATTTTATTTCATACCACTTTAAGTTGAAATTCGGGCTGCTCTCCCCGGGGAGAGCGGGAGAACGCGTCGCCACTAAGCGCTGCGCCACCCTTTCACCCTTTTTTTTTTTTTTTTTTTCTGCAGCTGTTTGTTTCCCTATCAGAGTGGCTTTTTTCTAAGAATTTTGCCAGGGACAACTCTCTTGTTGCCGTGGGGTTTTTTAGATCTGTGCTTTGACACCTAATAGAAAAATTCAGAAATGCATTCTTCAGAAAATGGTAGCTGAAACGTTTAGTGGTCATAGTGGACTATTCTGTGAAGCAGATGAGCTTGTCTTGGCCTGTGCGGCAAATCCACTTGAAGAAAACTGCTTGTTTGTTGGTGCATATAAAAAAAATCCAGGACATGTGTTGTTGGAGGAGTGTACCAAACTTGCCACACTTAAAAATAATAAGAGAAGAAGCAACATGCTGACAGCCAGGCACATGCTTTACACAAACTGGAAGTTCTACTTTGGCTTATGCATTTTTACTTTGGATAGGAGCAGCCTTATGCCAGTGATCTGTACCAGTAGCCTGCACATGCATATGCAGTTTCAGTGACATTTTTCTGTCAACAATGACAAAAAGATTATTTGTTGTGGTGTCCATGTCCAAAAGTGTTTGGTCACACACTCTTCCTAGGTAGAGCAGCCCAAATTTCATGTAGAGAAAACCATGCCATGACTTAAAGGAATATACAATTCAATGCAATACTCTTTCTTCACAATGCATGCTAAAGGAGTTGTAAATCTTTATGGCACTAAACTTCTTTCAATTTAATTGTTCAGTCTCTGTAACTATGATAAAATTGAAGATGCCAGAATTCAGTTCTCATTTGACATAGTACTGGCCAGCACTATGCTATGTATACACAGTACATAATATCTACTTTTGTAAAAATTTGTTTTCTTTTGTTTCTGTACTCTCAATGATAAAAATATATATATATATATATGCTTAACCCACAGCACTAAAAACACAGTATCAGTTTTCCTTGAACTATCAAAGACAGATTGCTGCAACTGTCCCCTTGCTGATTCTCATCAGGTGACTTCAGGATATGCAGAATCCTGGAGCCAGGGTTCTTATGAAGTGTTGGAAGACTGACTCCATCTCTTCTATGCTGAAGCAACTGCATTCCTCTCATGTGTCTGTGCTTATTTGACCCCAGCTGATATTCATAGCTTTCTGCCTTGTTGAAGAAAACCTATCAGGTTTCCTTCATCATCATCATCATCATCATCATCAACCATTACACCCAGTGGTGTGTAGGGCAGCAACAAAGTGCTTCCACTCCTGCCTATCCTGGGCTAACCTAGTCACTGATCCCCAAGAGTGCTACATGGCCTTCATCTCACTTTCTACAGTCCTCCACGTTGCTTTTAGTCTTCCTTTCTTTCTCCTTCCTTCTGGGGTCCAGTGCAATGCTGTTCTTGTGATTGACTGTGGGTCTCTTCAGAGGATGTGCCCAATCCACTTCCACCGTCGTCTGGTGATGATGGTTCCCATGTCTTCTGCCTGCATCTCCGTAGTAGGTCTTCATTGGAGATCTTCTCTGGCCAAAAGATCCGGAGAATTCTTCGGTTTCCTTCATCAATTCTAACCTTATTCAGTAGTATCGTTGTGCTCTCTGAGACATCACAATGACATGCTATTATCAGCAAATGTTCTATTACATTGGTTTCATCACTATTTAAGGTGCAGTGCATAGACACTGAAGAGAAATCAACTCTACACTCTCCTGGTGTGGCTGACAACAAATTCTACCCTTGACACCATCTTCAAATGTATCTCTGGGGCAGGGATTGTTTCCCAATTCATCCTGCTCAGCCACAACAGCTATCCCAGTGCCAAATGTCATGACTGTCTCCCAGTGCCAAATGTCATGACTGTCTCCCAGTGTCAAATGTCATGTAGCACAGCTGTCAAGGGTTAAATTCTGACATGAACAGTGACAACAAGCCAGCTTGTACACATATACTAATAATCATATTTGGGTGGGAAACAATGAATCTGTGACACCAGGGATTATTGGTAAACAATAACATTATGCAAGACTTCTGGAAATCGGCAATTTTGATGCTTTTGGTTTGCTGTAGATAGTTCTGACAAATGCAAGGATCTTAGGTACAACCTACCCCCCCCCCCCCCCCCCTCTTTTTAAATACCCCTCCCTTTACCCCCTGCCCACCTAAACCCACAAGCTACCCCTCTAGTTCCCCCAGCCATCCCTTCTCCCCACCTATAACCCAACCCCTCTATGTCCCCAGCAACCCCTTCCTAACAAAAAATTGGGGGAAAAAACAAAATGATGGCTCAAACATGGGAAGATAGACAACACATCTCCTCCAAACTTCAGAGGATTAGAAGTTAGGGGTGATCCCTGTAGAGATCACAAATTCCTAAATCACAGCTAGTGTTGCCATGTTCATAGTTTTACAACATTTCATTTAAACTAACAGTTCCAAACTTTAAAGGTGTCTTTTCCTATATCATTTCGGAAATAGCAAAAAGGCTTATTCTAAATATTTAGCTTCACCTGGTCCTTGTTTCAGACAGGTAAACAGTAGAGTATGCAATTCAATATAAAAGTTATTGCTTCATTTCCATTAGATACCAATTTTTTATCTGGACTTCTGAGCGAGGTCAAACAATAGAAAGGAATGTAACTTGTTTATGATAGCCTATGAATGGGAGGTAATTTTGCCATAAGATACTCTGAAAGTTTTATCACACTGATAGAATATGTCAAAAACACTAAATACAGTGAGCAATGTTTATATGCAGCATAACTTAACACACGTAAAATAACTTTCACCTAGAAGAGAGAAATTTGATGTCTGGAGGTAATACATCCAGGACATCTTTGGTGTGGCCTGGTTTGTTTTTCATGTTGATAGTGTAGGATGTTTGAAGGGATTGGGGGTCTTGGTCTTAAATTTGAAGTAAAAGTTGTTACAGTAAACAGTCTTAATATGGTCTTTGTAGTCAGTAGGGTTTTAAACAACATGAAATGAAATGAAATGAAATGAAATGAAATGATGATGATGATGATGATGATATGAAATTCATATCGCATTTTATCTTGTAAAAACATATCAAAGCGCTTATATTCAACTTATCTTTTACATGCAACCAAATCACAAATAATTTTAACAAATTACAATTCACACACACACACTCACACACACACATGAAGGTTATACACTTTGGCAGGGTGATGGGAATTTTGGCTGCTGAAGGCAGGGACAGAAAAGCAGGTCATTCCAGATCGATGGACCAGCAATAGAGAAAGAAAGAAACACACACACACACGCACACACACACACACACTACACATACATGGAAACGCACGGCCATTCACACACGAACTTATTAGAGATCATGCTTACATGATACGATATTAGACACGTTACAATATTTAGACACGTTACGATATGCAGATAGGTGCAGTGTGTGTTTGTAGAGAGAGGGGGAGGTGGGGAAGAGAGAGAGAGAGACAATGACAATGACAAATTCTTTTATTTCGAGGATAATGACTAAGCACTCATGTGCTTTTTTACATCCAGTCCCCATGTGTCTGCCGTTTTATAATTTTTGTCATCCGTTCCCACCGGCACACAATGGCCTACTCTTCCAAAAAGCGGAACGGGTGCGCAATGTTGTGTGTGTGTGAGAGAGAGAGAGAGAGAGAGAGAGAGAGAGAGAGAGAGAGAGAGATCGACAGTTAGAATGATTTTCTCCCTCCCGTTCATAAATAAAAAAATGTATGGATTGTAAAGAGCACTCCACCATTTTATTTTATTTTTTCCAGGTCATATAGCATCAATTTGCTGCTCAAAATCCTCTTTTTTCAATCATATCCCAAGTTTTTAAGCCCCACTGATCACAGAAGTCGAATTAGACATGTCAGCTTATAAATGTTAAAAAAATTAATGTCATATCCATCCCTTAAGTCTGAATGTTCCTACTACCTTAAGGGTGTGTAAATGGCAAATTTACAAAAGATACATAAAATCTCTGCATTTGGTGAACCTGGTAGCTCTAGCAGAGGAGAGAGAGAGAGAGAAGAAACGAAAAACCCAGGCATTTATCTACAATTAAAATAAGGTTAAAGCCAGCTCTTCTGTTGTTCCTGGTATCAACAAGCCAACCAACCGTAAGGTTTAAACAAAGATGGTAAATGCCTTGTGGGAGACCACCTTAAATGACATGTAGAATGAGATAAAACCTAAAAACAAACCCCAAAAACAAAAAATGTGTTTGGAATAACGACTGACAATGCTAACCATGTTAACTAATAATTATCATCATCCTCTTTGACTGAGTCTTTAACTTGAAGTTGCAATGTCTCGAAAATGTTCATTGTGTCCAGAGTGATTTTTTTAGTTAGACTAAGTCACTTTTGCAACATTGTACAAAACAAATCCTACCCTCACCCCCTTATAATATGAATAAATCTTAACAAACAAACATGAAGTGAAATTAGCATGCCACCACAAACGCAGTGGGGCCCAAGAGCGGCATTTTCTACAGAAACTTTGCAAGTGATCATTGTCTTCTAGCTGTGAATTCTTTTACGTGCATATGAACCGTGTTTACTTGTGTAGACACGCTGTGTGTGCTATTTCATGTTAATATTACTGCTCTTCAAAGGTATCTTAAACAATTATATCCCTTCTTTTTTGTTTGAAGTTGCTTAGTAGTCCAGATAAAAGCTTCCATCTGATGGAAATGAAGCTACAATTTTTTTATGACATTGTACAAAATGCTGTTTACCTGTCTGGAACAAGTGATGGGTAAGTTAAATTATTGTAGACATTACTTTTCTTTTAATTTGCAAAATGATATAGGAAGACACTTTCAAAGTTTGGAGTTGTTAGTTTGATAATAGTTCATAAAAATGTGAAGGTTACAAACTTCAGCTGTGAGTTAGGAAATTCTGATCTCTACGAGGATCACCCTTAACCTCTAACCCTCTGCAGTTTGGAGGAGATGTGTTGTCTATCTTCCCATGTTTGTGTCCCGGGTTTTTTCCCGATTTTTTGTAGGGAGGTGTAGCTGGATTGAGAGAGGGGAGGAATGGAGGCAGGGGGAATAAAAGGGGAGTGGGGACAATATAAGGGGTTTTTGGTTGTTGTTTTTTTTTGGGGGGCGTGGTAGCTGGAGGATAAGAATAGAAAGGGGGGGGGGGGGGAGTGGAGAATATAGAGGGATGAGGGAGGGATAACTGGGGGGGGGGAGGAATAGAGGGGTATGTTTGTTGATGGGGGGGGGGGGGGGGGGGGGGGGGGATGGGGAAGTTAAGAGGGGAGAGAATAAGTGAGGTAAGAACAGCAGCCAATCTCATCTACTCCCCTAACAGGGGCACTGCCAGTGCACCAATTGGCTCCATTTGGGGCGTTGTGGGCAAGTGCCTGGGTTGTGGTTCAATGATATTGTCTATCACTGTTGTCCCCCTGCATTTGATCGGTTCTGCAGCTTTCCCATTTTTCAGCGATTTGATTGCTGCCTCAACTTCTTCATGAAGGATAGGAAACTCTGGTGAGTCCTGACTTGTAAGTACGCTGGAGTCACCTTGTGTATAACTCTGAAAAGTAATCTGCTAATGATATCATTTTCTTCTCTGAGGCAGTTCCTGTCTTTGTCTTTGATGTTGCCTGCTGTGTGAGCCCTTTTACAATTAATAGGCTCTTGAAACTGCATCCTTATCAAGTGCGAGTCATCATCATCATTAGCCATTACACCCAGCCGTGTGTAGGGCAGCAACAAAGCGCTTCCACTCCTGCCTATCCTGGGCCAACCTAGTCACTGATCCCCAAGAGTGCTGCATGGCTTTCATCTCACTTTCTACAGTTCTCCTCCACGTTGCTTTTGGTCTTCCTTTCTTTCTCCTTCCTTCTGGGGTCCAGTGCAATGCTGTTCTTGTGATTGACTGTGGGTCTCTTCGGAGGATGTGCCCAATCCACTTCCACCATCGTCTGGTGATGATGGTTCCCATGTCTTCCTGCCTGCATCTCCATAGTAGGCCTTCATTGGAGATCTTCTCTGGCCAAAAGATCCGGAGAATTCTTCGCAGGCACATAGTGTGGAAGGATCGAAGTTTGGTAAGATCCACTTCGTCATCCTCCAGCACTCAGAACTCAACAGGAGCCTAGACACAACATAGCTTCAGCTTGGTGTTGGTGCTGTACTGAGTTGATCTCCAGATATTGTTCATCTCCCTAAACACATTCCTGGCCTTGCCCAGTCTGTTGTGGATGTCTTCTTTTGTGCCGCCCTCTGGTTTGATGCTGCTGCCAAGGTATGTGAACTTGTCTGTCTGGCGCAGGTCAGTTCCATTCACTTTCACAGGGGCTGGTGTGTTCACATTGAGTGACATTGTCTCTGTTTTCTTGGTGCTAATACGAAGCCCCACTTGCTGTCCGAATGTTTGGAGTCTGCTGGTCTTCTCCTGGATATGTTGGTGTGTGTGTGACAGCAGCGCCAGGTCATCCGCAAAGTCAAGGTCGTCTAGTGTTGAGAACAGGCTCCAGCGAAATCCCTCTTGGGGTGTCTTCTGTCGTCTTCCTCATCACCCAATCAATGGCCAGATTGAAGAGAACTGCTGACATCACACATCCTTGTCTTACTCCAGTCTTGACTTTGAAGACAGTGTTGCTATGGCCCACAGAGTATCTGAAGTTGTCAGAAGCTTTTGATAAGGTGTACCAGTTTCGATGGGATGCCATAGTGTTGAAGGATACTCCAAAGGCTGTCTCTGTGTATGCTGTCAAATGCCTTTTTGAAGTCCACAAAATTCACATACAGTTGTCTTTGCCACTCTGTGCACTGTTCGATGATGTTTCTGAGCGTTAATATCTGGTCTATACATCCTCGTTGCTTCCTGAACCCTGCTTGTTCCTTCCTCAAAGCATCGTCCACAGCGTCTGATATTCTTCTGATGATGACATTGGCCAGTATCTTACTTGGCACAGAGAAAAGAGTGATTCCCCTCCAGTTGTTGCAGTCGCTCAGGGTTCCTTTCTTGGGGATTTTGACTATCACTCCCTTGGTCCAATCATCAGGTACTTTCTCGTTCTTCCATGCAGCTGTGAACAGTGGTTGCAGTATGTCAGCTGCTAGTTCAGAATCTGCCTTGAACAGTTCGGCACCAAGGTTGTCCTGGCCTGGTGACTTGCCGTTCTTGAGGGTCTTGATGGCAGCCACTATCTCTTCCTTTGTTGGGGGGTTGACATCAATGTCTAAGTCTTTTGTAGCTTCTGGGATGTCGGCTGTCTCGTCAGGTGGTGGTCGGTTGAGAACTTCCTGGAAGTGTTCAGCCCATCTTTCTTCTTGCTCTTTCTCTGTTGTCAACAGTTTCCCTTGTCTGTCCCTGATTGGTCCCCCAGCGCTCCTCTTAAATTTGTTGCATACTTTCTTGGTGATCTTGTAGACTCTCCCTTGCCGCCGCCTCTTCTGCCTCAGCTGCCAGCTGGTCCATGGCTTCTCTCTTGTCACGGCGTGCGAGTCTCTTTACTTTCCTGTGCGCCTCTCTGTACAACTCTTCCTGCCTCTCTCGTAGCCGTGGAGACTTTACTTGCAGAAGTCTCTTCTTGGTCTCTCTTCTTTCTTTGATGGCATAGAGGGTCTCTTGTTAAATCCAGTCATTGTTGGTCTTCTTTTGATGGCCGATGTTGTCCTTGCTGCTCTCAGTGCTTCCATGTCGTATCTATGTCATGCTGTTCTGTCATGTTCTGCAGGATGTGGAATCTGTTCCTCAGATCGTTGATGAATGCAGACTTCACGTTGGTGTCTCTCAATCGTTGGGTATCAAATCGCGCTTGAGTGGTTGGTCTTGTGTTCTTCTTCAGTTTCATCTGAATGTGTGCTGTCACCAGGTGATGATCGCTCCCGACATCCGCACTTCGCTTGGTTCTCACATCCAGAAGAGATCGTCTCCACATACCATTGATCATCGGATGGTCAATCTGGTTCATATATTCGGCGACGCCCAAGTCAGCTTGTGGATGTCCTGGTGCGTGAAGAGGGTCCCTCCTATCACTAAGGTGTTCATGGCGCAGAACTCCACAAGTCTCTCCCCGTTGTCATTTCTGTTCCCCACCCCCTGTTTTCCCATGACTCTCTCATAGTCGGTGTTGTCACTTCCGACTTTGGCATTGAGGTCCCCCATGATGACGATGAGGTCATAACGTGGGGCTTTCTCTGTCTCTGTCTGCAGCTGGTGGTAGAAGTCATCTTTGCTCTCATTGTTGCTGTTGTTGGTTGATGCCTAGCACTGGATGATGGTGATGTTGATGTGCCTTCCCTTCAGTCTCGCACTCATTAGTCTGCTGTTGATGGGCTTCCACTCCATAAGGCATCGCTCAATGCCTTTCTTGAGGATTATGGCAACTCCCTCGTGGTGCTGATCGTCATCTCTCCCAGAGTAGAGGACGGTTTCTCTGGTGGTGGTTCTCATTCTCCCAGATCCAGTCCATCTACTCTCGCTTACTCCTAGGACATGGAGGTTGAATCTTCTCATCTCTAATGTTACCTGTGCCAGCTTGCCCGTCTCATACATCGTCTTCACGTTCCAATGTTCTAGTATGATCTTAGTTTTGGTGGTGTCTTCCCTTATCCTGCTGGTAGCTTCCTCTCGGCTTTGGCCATCAGCATTCATACGAGTCTCACTGGACCTGGGAGGTCCTTCGCACGCAAAAGTATAAGTTTTCTCTGTTGCTGTTTCTGTAACTTCTCTTTTTTTAGGGGACAGGGTTGTTAGCCCTGTGCCCAACCCCCAACCTTAGTCGACTCTTACGACATGCCTGGTTGGAGGGCAGGGGTCCTATTCTTGCAATGCCCGCTTTGTAAGCATACCCCGAGAGTCCCACGGGGGATCAAGTGCGAGTAGTGCAGCAAATTTTCCACTTGGAAGGATTCTGGCTGATCTTTTTCAGCCGGATTCTGAAGTTCAGGAGCACCAGGTCATGGTTACTGCCCATGTCTGCGCCTGGAAATGTCATTTGTCTGGCTCTGTTGATGCCAGATCTGAACCAGTTTTGTACCAGAATGTAGTTGATCTGGTTGTGATGGGTTCCATTGGGTGCATGCCTTGTGCTCCCCAAGGGTGTTTGCAAGCACCATGTCGTTGTAGCAGGCAAATTCCAGTAGTCGTTATCCTCTCTCGTTGGTATCTGCATTACAGGAGGGTCCACAGAATTTGCTCCAGTGCGAGCATTCCAGTCTCCCTGAATGATCAGGATGTCTTTCTTGCTAACTTTGTTGATAATGCCCTGGCCTCTACTACTTCATCATCATGATCTGTTGTACCACCGTGATGTTGATGTTGCTATAAGTCGGCTGTACTGGGCAGCATTGGAGCACTGAGATTTTGATGTTCTTGTTAACAAGGAAGCCTACGCCATTGGTGTGCTTGTCGAATTGTCCATCGTCAGTGAGATGTTCACCGAAATTCTGCCATCTGCCATCAGTTCTTGTACTGTCCCTGTTTAGGAAAGTGTTCTGATGTTCCATGTTGCTATGGTAACATATTTTCTTCCGCGGATTTTGAGTTCCACCAGTAGCACACTTCTCACCTCTGCCATGATAGGAGACAGAAGGTGCGGTCCTTGTTGACCCTGGTGATGACCGATCCGGTATGTCATTGGTATTTTTTTCATCACATGCAATGTATCTGGGGCGAATACAGCCAGGTGGAGCCCTTGGCTGGTTTTTTGGGTTGGGGCTGGCTCCTCCACATGGAACAGGTACCAGTAGCAGGAGAAACCCCTGACCTGACCTGCAGCCACTAGTCTTTAGCAATTACAGGGTTAATTCATCTCTCAGGGGGAAAATCTTTAAGCCTGTCTGTGTAGTTGTTTTGTTATAACAGTATTTTCCAGTGACAACTTTCTTCAAACTGGGAATTTTCGTGTTTTCGTATGTTTAGATTTGCAAACACGCTATATTAATTCTATTTGTGTTTAAGTTAGGGGAGGAGGGGAGGGAAGGGAGGTAGATTTACATTTGTCATGGTCTATGAGTATCAAATTAAGTGGGATTAAGATGGTCAATATAATGTTTCCCATGCCAATATTGTAGAGGTATGTGCACGCTGTCATCCTCATTTGTAGTAGTGCCAAATATTACAGTGCCATGTCTCCTAGAGCCAATTGTCATGACTGTCTCTTAGTGTTAACTGTCATGACTGTATCCCAGAGCCAATTGTGATGACAGTCTCCCAGTGTCATTTTTGTTATGACTGTCCCCAAATGCCAATGATCATGTTGTCTCCCAGTGCCAATTGTCGTGACAGTCTCCCAGTGTCATTTTTGTTATGACTGTCCCCAAATGCCAATGGTCATGTTGTCTCCCAGTGCCAATTGTCGTGACAGTCTCCCAGTGCCAACTGTTGTGACTATGTCTCCCTGTGCCTATTGCAATGACTGTCTCCCTGTGCCCATTGCAATGACTGTCTCCCTGTGCCCATTGCAATGACTGTCTCCCTGTGCCCATTGCAATGACTGTCTCCCTGTGCCCATTGCAATGACTGTCTCCCTGCAATGACTGTCTCCCTGTGCCCATTGCAATGACTGTCTCCCTGCAATGACTGTCTCCCTGTGCCCATTGCAATGACTGTCTCCCTGCAATGACTGTCTCCCTGTGCCCATTGCAATGACTGTCTCCCTGCAATGACTGTCTCCCTGTGCCCATTGCCATGAATGTCTCCCTGTGCCTATTGCAATGACTGTTTCCCTGTGCCCATTGTGCCTATTGCAATGACTGTCTCCCTGTGCCCATTGTGCCTATTGCAATGACTGCCTCCCTGTGCCCATTGTGCCTATTGCAATGACTGTCTCCCTGTGCCTATTGTAATGACTGTCTCCCTGTGCCTATTGCAATGACTGTCTCCCTGTGCCCATTGTGCCTATTGCATTGACTGTCTTCCTGTGTCCATTGTGCCTATTGCAATGACTGTCTCCCTCTGCACATTGTGCCTATTGCAATGACTGTCTCCCTGTGCCCATTGTGCCTATTGCAATAACTGTCTCCCTGTGCACATTGTGCCCATTGCAATGACTGTCTCCTTGTGCCTATTGCAATGACTGTCTCCCTGTGCCCATTGCAATAACTGTCTCCCTGTTCCCATTGTGCCTGTTGCAATGACTGTCTCCCTGTACCTATTGCAATGGCTGTCTCCCTGCAATGAATGTCACCCTGTGCCCATTGCCATGACTGTCTCCTGTGCCCATTGCAATAACTGTCTCCCTGTGCCCATTGTGCCTATTGCAATGACTGTCTCCCTGTGCCCATTGCAATAACTGTCTCCCTGTGCCCATTGTGCCCATTGCAATAACTGTCTCCCTGTGCCCATTGTGCCTATTGCAATGACTGTCTCCCTGTGCCCATTGCAATGACTGTCTCCCTGTGCCTATTGCAATAACTGTCTCTCTGTTCCCATTGTGCCCATTGCAATGACTGCCTCACTGTGTCTATTGCAATAACTGTCTCTCTGTGCCCATTGTGCCTATTGCAATAACTGTCTCCCTGTGTCTATTGCAATAACTGTCTCCCTGTGCACATTGTGTCTATTGCAATGACTGTCTCCCTGTGCCCATTGTGCCCATTGTGCCTATTGCAATGACTGTCTCCCTGTGCCTATTGCAATGACTGTCTCCTTGTGCCTATTGCAATAACTGTCTCCCTGTGCCTATGGCAATAACTTTATTGGTTTTTTCCCCCCCTCTTTATTGTGTGAGTGTATGAGTATTGGGATTACTTTATCATCATGACATTCGATTTGTGTGAGTACAATCAAAAAGTGTTGATGGTGATCGTGTGCTATGTGAGTATTATATATTCAGCATTATCCCTGAAACACACACACACACACACACACACACACACACACACACACACACACACACACACACACACACACACACACACACACACACACACACACACACACACACACACACACACATTCTCTCTCTCAATGACTGTATAGGTTTGGATTTCTTCTTTTCTTTTGTTTCTTGCTTTTATTGTGTGAGTGAATGGGTATTGAGTTTATTTCATTATCATTTGAACGAGTAAAATAAAAAATGAGTGTTGATGGTGCTTGTGTACTGTTTTGAGAATTATATATTTGATATTATCTCTGAAATACACACACACACACACTCTCTCTGTTTCTCTCCCTCACCTTTCCATGTCAAACCTTATGTGAAGCTTGATATGGACATACATTTGAAAAGAATTATGTCTAAGTTTAGACTTAGTGTATCAGACATAAATGTTCATAAATTTAGATATACAGAACATGATGATGATGACCTCAGGTTGCTATGCCCATTATGTAAGCAAACAGTGGAAGATGAATTTGTTTATTTGTTTATTTGTTTTTTGTTGATACAGGAAGGAAGGTGGCAGGATGGTTAAGATGTTTGCCTGCCAACAAGTCAACTGTGAGGTTGTGGTTTCGATTCCCGGTTTGACAAAAAAATCAAACTGAATGTCAAAGTCCTTCCAATGAGACTATAAACCGAGGCCCCGTGTGCGAACACATGCAGAACATCTTGTGCACGCATTAAATCCTGTTCCGCTTTTCGAAAGAGTAGGCCATTGTGTGCCGGTGGGAACAGATGACAAAATTTACAAAATAATAATAATAATAATAATAATAATATATGGAATTTATATAGCGCTGAATCTTGTAAAAAACAAACAAATCGAAGCGCTTGCACTCAATCATTTACAGGCATGCAACTCTCCTTAAACATAATGAGCAACAGATTTCAAATCCATGCGCGTGCACTACGAACGCACACGCACGCACGCACGCACACACACACACACACACACACACACACACACACACACACACACACACACACACACACACACACACACACACACACACACACACACACGGAACAACACTTAGAAGGTGAAAGATGTTGTTGAAAATTAGGGACAGATATGTGGGGGTAAAGTCTCAGGAAGGAAATAAGTGTGTTTTTAGGCTGGATTTGAAGGTATCAAGTGAAGGCTTTTGGCGAAGGGAAAGAGGGAGGTCATTCCAGGTGGATGGACCAGAAACAGAGAAGGAGCGACGGCCAACAGTGGTTTCTTTGAATCTGGGTGTTCGAAAGCACAAAGTATCTGCGGCTGAACGAAGGGAACGGGATGGAGTGTACAGGTGAAGACAGTTACAGAGATAAGAGGGTGCAGATTTGTGGAGACATTTGAAACAGAGGGTATTGATTTTATACTCCAGTCTTTGTGAGACAGGCAACCAGTGAAGAGATCGCAGAAGAGGAGTGATGTGTTCAGATTTTTTCTTTCTTAGGACCAGTCGAGCTGCAGAGTTTTGTATGCGTTGAAGAGAGTGGATAGATGATGCTGGTAGGCCAGCCAAAAGAGAATTACAGTAGTCTAAACGTGAAAGAATGAGAGATGTGACAAGCTTGGAAGTTGCATCAGTAGACAGATACTTGCGAAACCGGGGACTGGATGTAAGTAAAAAAGCACATGAGTGCTTATTCCATTATCCTTTATATAAAAGAATAAATAAATAAATATTGCCATAAATGTCTCCCTGTGCCTATTGCAATAACTGTCTCCCTGTGCCTAGTGCATTGTCATGACTATGTCTCCCAGTGCCTATTGCCACAACTGTCTCCCTGTGCCTATTGCAATGACTGTCTCCCTGTGCCTATTGCAATGACTGTCTCCCTGTGCCTATTGCAATAACTGTCTCCCTGTGCCTCTTGCAATGATCGTCTCCCAGTGCCTATTGCCATAACTGTCTCCCTGTGCCTATTGCAATAACTGTCTCCCTGTGCCCATTGTGCCTATTGCAATAACTGTCTCCCAGTGCCTATTGTCATGACTGTCTCCCTGTGCCTATTGCAATAACTGTCTCCCTGTGCCTATTGCAATGACTGTCTCCCTGTGCCTATCTTGTGCCTAGTGCATTGTCATGACTAGGTCTCCCAGTGCCTATTGCAATAACTGTCTCCCTGTGCCTATTGCAATGACTGTCTCCCTGTGCCTATCTTGTGCCTAGTGCATTGTCATGACTAGGTCTCCCAGTGCCTATTGCAATAACTGTCTCCCTGTGCCTATTGCAACAACTGTCTCCCAGTGCCTATTGCCATGACTGTATCTAGGGGCAAAATTGTCATGACTTTGTCTACACACACACGCACGCACGCGCGCACGCACGCACGCACGCACGCACGCACACACACGCACGCACGCACGCACGCACGCACGCACGCACACACACACACACACACACACACACACAAAGCCTCATAAAGCACATGAACCAACATTAGCAAATCATATGGAAGCAAAAGAACCAAGTAACACAACTGTCAATATATATATACAAATCTAAAAAAACAAATTCCATTTGAAACGTGACAACAATACCTAAAATGAAGTATCCATCAACGAAGAGATTATCAATGCAAAATTCACGGCATCACAACAAAACAGCAAAAAAAAAAGAAGAAAAAAAAGAAAGGTAGGTGCCCTTGTGTGTGTGCGCGCATGTGTGTGTGTGTGTGTGTGTGTGTGTGTGTGTGTGTGCGTGCGCGCGCTCCTGCGTGTGTGCGTTCGTGTATGTGTGTGCGTGCGTGAGTGCGTGCGTGCGTGTGTGCGTTTGGTTTTGCTTTGTTTTGTTCATTCAGACACATCTGCTTTCAAACCAACAACCCCCTGTGTGTGTGTGTGTGTGTGTGTGTGTGTGTGTGTGTGTGTGTGTGTGTGTGTGTGTGTGTGTGTGTGTGTGTGTGTGTGTGATTCAGATTCAGAATATTTTATTGCCATTTAAGTCATGTAGACTTATTTGACACAACAATAACATCAATTATAATCATTATCTACTTTGGCTAAAAGTGATGTACACTAAAAACATGTTGCATTCTACTTCTCTTTTTCTCTTTTTTCAAAACACTCATACACATATCTGATGATATCTGCTTGATATATATCAACTGTGATTATGTCACTTAATTTATGTACACATTTTTTGCGTTCTTTGTTTTTCGTTTTGATTTTTAATAACAATATAAAATACATTCATCCAGTAAATGAAATTCATCTTCTATTTTGTTACAGTATCTACATTTTCTGTCCTCTCTGGATATATTTTGGTGCCTCCCTTTCTCTATCATCACTCTGTGTGTGTGTGTGTGTGTGTGTGTGTGTGTGGGCGTGTACGCGTGCACGTACGTGTGTGTCCGTGCACGTATGTGAGTGTACATATTTATATATCCCTCTCTCTCTCACACTCACACGTGTAAAAATGACTGGGAGCATGAACTGCCACGCCCCCCATCAATGTCATATTCATGCCGGAAGTGTTTACCTCTGACGTCATTAGAGAGGGTGAAAGTATCAAAATGGCGGACTTACTAGTCTGTTGTATGAACGACCATGAAAAACAACAGCGGCACAAGAGTCGTCAGATTGATAAAACACTAATGAGAGAAAGGGTGACATACCGGAGGACTGTTAGAATATTACTTCTGGGTGCTGGGGAGAGTGGCAAGAGCACTTTCCTCAAACAAATGAAGATCATCCACGGACAAGATTTCAGTGATGAGGCTAGGCATGAGTTCAGAACTGTTGTGTACAACAACATTGTGAAAGGAATGCGGGTGTTGATAGATGCCAGACAGAAGCTGGGAATACCTTGGGAGAATGAAGCTCATGTGAAAGATGCTAATTTTGTTTTTGCTTATGACGGGAATACAAAGCTGGATGAAGTAGTGTTCGCCCAGTATGTGCAGTCAGTTCAGCGGTTGTGGGAGGATTCTGGAATCCGTACAGCATTCGACAGACGGAGAGAGTTTCAGCTTGTAAGTAGCGATCTTCGTTACTTAAAAAAATAATTTAAAAAATAGACATACCTGTTTGATATCAATGTTATTAGCATGAATACGATTCCATTCTCCATAATGCTGCCCCATTTTAGTTATATAATTTTTGTCAGTCGTGTCATTAGTGACTGATTTAGTGATTATGATTGCAAGTTTCAGAGCATTTTTTTGGTAGAGAGTGCTCAGGTATTACTGAGTATTATATGTTTAATTCCATAAGAAACATACAGCATATGATGTGTGTGGACAATTATGCATTATAATTAATGAATGACAAATTCTGAAACCCTGACACTAGTGACAGTGACTCAAAATTACTGTAAAATTCAGATCAGAGTCAATAAGAAAAGTGGAAGGACACTCATCTGCCTAAGAATTAAGCCGTGAAGCTCTGGGTTTGATTCCCAGCCTTGCCCTTTCAATAGTGTCATCCCAGTTTGATGGAAAAATTTAACTGAATCAGTGAATGTCTAATTGTCCAGTCTTTTGGAGCAGATGCTAGTTCTAAACCATTTGGATCCATGTGCTTACAGACTTGTGCATGTAAAAAATCCCATGATAAATGAAAATTGGAAAGAGCAGGGAGGTACCTCCCGACTGTCCTACATAAAACCAAAACAAACTAAAATAGTATATATATAAAAAAATCACTGTCAAAATCACTATCAGTATTGCTGTAGTATTGAATGGCAGTTTTTCATTAAAGTATAGACCTGTACTAAAGTTTACCCATATGCGTAAGTATTTGGTATTATTTCACAAAAAATTAAAGGAGAACATTATGCAAGTAATTAGTAAGCATCATGTACATGCTCACTGCTCAGACAAGTCATGTTCACCCTGGTGAGATTTAAAAATTATTCGCACCACTAAATCACCTCATATTATCATGATCAGGGATGACATCTTGCATCTTGTCATTCATTTTTATCAGCATAACATGTAATAAATTTGGCAAAATTTGTATTACATGTATGACTTTGAGTTTCATTCATGGCAGATTTTTCAGAATGAAATTCGGGCTGCTACCCTTGAGGAGAGAGGATCTAGAACTGTAATATGTAGCATCAGCACTACCCTGATTGATGATAAACAATGCTCTGTTTGTATTGTGTATTTTAATTTTTTTTGCCAGGGACATTTGTTTTGTTGCCATGGGTTCTTTTACACGCACTAAATTTGTGTTTCCACAGGATTGTCTTAAATCTGAAAAACTAGCATACAAACCACCACTGGAGGTCTACTGTATAGGGGAAAGTTCAGGTTCAAATGGAGACTGAACCATTCATGTCTTCTCAGATTTTAGACAAGTGTGTTACCTTGAGACCACGGGGTACTTATTATTACTATAGAAGTCCCAAGCAATTTAGTCATGAAGATTCTATCTGTCTGTCTGTCTGTCTATCAGTATCAGGGTTTATGTCCTGACCTCAGTGAATTATATAAAAACTGAAGGTGGATTGGAGTCTGTACAAAAGTTAGCTTTAAGTTTAACTAATTAAGTAAAATTTTGTCATTTGATGATGTGGCAGTTGTCTGTCATCTTTGGATCAAGCATGTCAGTTGTACAGTTGTCACTAGTTTACCTTCCCACATAGTGGTGTTATTACTTTACTGAGTTTTGCTCCCTGGCAGGATGGAAGGCCAAAGTTATAGATCACTATCAGTTTAGATATAATATTTTGCATGATATTTGCCATTTGGATCAAGCCGGTGAGTCTTTGAGAACTCATCTTGACCAAGGTAAAATCATCATGAGTCGTCAAAACTGCCAACCTTGACTAGATTACTGAATTGGCCATAAGGTCATGTGATCGTACCAATTTGCTCCCAAGTGATAAACATGGCAGATGATGAACTTCAGCTTTTTCAAGTTTTTGTGAACTAAATCAACTTCTCACTTTCTTAGTGATTTGCTTGTGATAACCCACAATAAAAAAATCAAGGAATTGACCAATCATTCAATGATTCATTATGATTAATTCTTCTACTAGTTCTAGATAGCAGGATTGGCTCAGACAGTTCACTGTCACTGTGTTAGAGAGTGTGTGTGTGTGTGTGTGTGTGTGTGTGTGTGTGTGTGTGTTTGTGTGTGTGTGAGTGTGTGTGGTACACTGACAGTGCATGGGTCAGTGCTCTCTTGCACTGGTACAGTATAATATATTCCTTTATATTTTGCCCCTGTGACTCAGTGTGAATGTGACTCCTGGAACTTTGGAATAAAACTTTTGCATACCAGGTGTGACCCCTTACTTTCCAAGAAAGAGAACTTTACACTTTTTTTTTTTTTACAGTAAACTTGATTATGTTTTATTGTTACTGTAATCATATAGTCAAAAGGCAAGTTCAGAGTGCAGTTTCATGATTTAAGACTTGTGTCAAAAACCCTGTGATGATTTAGCTTGTAGTGCATCTTTTTTTTTCCTTTTTTTTTCTTGTAGTGTGTCATTTCTAGTCAGTATTGATTATCACTTCTTAAATCTTTCACCCATATCTTGAAACTAACTGTTAAAAGACTTCACAAATTCATGTCAGTGACACTGACCGACAGCTGTTTTCTGTATGCAGTAATCGGTGACACTTTTGACAATTATAAAGTCTTTATTCAGCCATAAGTCAGAAGAGAAGATGAGCAGTAGAGAATGTTGAGCTGTGTTTTAGTAGTAGTGTCTGTGCAGCGTGCTCGTTCCACCTAAGAAAGAAAATAAGTAGGAAGAAAGTGAGAAAGGCAGAATGAGAATGTTGACTCTATAAAACTAAAGGCTGTAAAGCTACTAAGTCAGCAAAGCAAGGGATGTACTAGTTGGTGTCTCAAGTAAAGTAGCTCTTGAAAGATAAACTGAAGAAGAAGAAGCAGGCCTCAGCCAAACGAAATCATTCTATTTAGTTTAACTTAAACTAGTTAAACTTAGTCTTTTGATCCTCCATTGCAGAATAGGTTTGGAGTAGAAGAAACAATTTTTTTTTTTACAGTTTCCCTATGCAAAGTATCATGCATGGAGATTATATTCTATGACAGGGACAGTATAACATTGTAAAGTTGTGCAGTACTAGAGTGGAAGCAAGTGCTATAACTCCTGAGACTGTGGAAGTTCTGTGCTCAGTCATTTCATTTATTCTGTGTGTACACACAATCTGCCTGATTGATCTCCAGTGTCTGCTGAGTTAAGCACTCCAAAACATAGCTCAAAAGCAACAACAAGTGCCAATTTGAAAGAAAAAAAAGACAGAAGAGAATTACTTTATCAGCTGAATAC
>CM054134.1:67836338-67848838 GCA_028751875.1 Rapana venosa | reverse complement strand
CTGTGCTTACAGCTATTCCTTCTTCCTAAGTGATGAAGTGAGGAATAGAAGAAACTCAGCAAGGAATTTGCTTTTTTTTATTTTTCCTTTTTTTTTTTTTTTTTTACAGCAGTTTGGGCTCATTGCCAGGATTTTTAGTCCCAAAAAACTGCACCAGGAAGCAACAAATAGCCCAGCATAGTTGACTTCTTACCTGCATCCATCCCCTCTCTTTTATCAGCTCCCAGCTCTTCAGCCTGATAAGAGCTCTTAAAGCAGAAGAAGAGACTCATCTTGTCCAGTCTGCCTCTCAGGTTTCAGCACCTGCTTAGCCAGGTGATAGCAAGCTTGGTGGGTGGGTGGGATGGTGGTAGGGTGAGAGGGGGGTGGCTAGGGCAATGTCTGATATGTACATTATTTTTTGGCTCTTGTGCATGGTTGGTTGAGCTAGAATGAGGTCAGGGCTGGTGTGTTGATGTAGCCACTGCTTAATTAAACATGATGGGAATAAATTATCATGGCACAAAGCAGCATTACAGGGTGCATTCCTTTCTCTAGGTTATTACAGGCTGTCTGCATTCAGTGCTGCATGTCAGTAGCACATTCCAGCTCAGCAGTAGTGCATGGGGATTATGCTAGTGCCCTAAAAACAAGGTGGTGCGCATTTTCAATGTTCAGCATCCATACATGTATACATTACATGTATACGTGTATTTACAAACACCCATAGCTTGTTTTTGTTGGGTGGTGTTTCATTGTTTGTATCATATCAATCTTTTCAGTACTTGTTTGATTTTTGTGTGTGTGCTAAAGAACTGTACAGTACAGGCATGAAACTGTAAAACTCTTTAAAATTGTGGTGCACTGCAGTTGGACGGTAAATGAAGTAGATGAATGAAATAGTGCTTTTGTTTGACAAACATGCTTTGTGCTTGGAGACATAGGTGTCTATACATCCCTCAATGTAAGACAATCTCACACACACATACACAGACACACACACACACACATACACAGACACACACACAGTGACACACACACACACACAACATACATACACACACACACATACACATACACACACAACACACACACACACACACACACACACACACACACACACACACACTTGCACGCATGCACACATGCGCACTGACACAGTTATCAATAGTATTCATGTGACTTTCAGTTTGAAAGCTGAGTTTTGACATTTTGAATGGATTCATGATTAGATCTTCATTGTCTGAAAAGTTGAAATATTGCCGATTTGTCAGATATGTATGGTTTGTTTTGCTGACCAGTGAGTTGTGATTGGTTGCTGTTGACCAGGTGTTTGGTTTGTTTTCAGGGCGACTCTATGCAGTATTTCATGACTCAGATGGACCGGATAGGAGAACAGGTATTTTTTTTTACTATCATCATTACATGATTGGTTTTTTTTTGTTTTTTGTGTTTATCTTTTTTTTATTTTATTTTATAGTTCTTGTGATATTATATTTGATTTGGGTGTGTGTGTTTTGTGGTGTGTGTGTGTGTGGTGTGTGTGTCTTCAATTTTACATCTGTTCACTTAAAGTGATATTAGACGATGGAGGCAGGGGGGGGGGGGGGGGGGGGGCAGCATAATGAGCATAATGTGTGTGTGTGTGTATGAGAAAGAGAGAGAGAGAGACTGTGTGTGTGTGTTTTGGCATTTGTGTGTTTGTTTGTATTGTGTTTGAAGGCAGGTCTATGTAAGTGCATAAATTCATGTAAATCAGTAAAGCATAGCACTGTGGATTTACCCATGTATCACAATCAGTATGTGAGTATTCCATTTATCTCTTCAGACTGTATGTCATGTTTCAGTTTGTATGGATTCATGCATCCACTTTCTTGTGGCCTTTGCCGCCTTTGGTTCTTGACCTTGTACAAGTCCTATTCTGCCCCATAGATTCAGTTGTTTATAACAGGTTGATCACTACTTTCTTTTCTGCACTCTTTAAAGGTAAAATAACAGACCCTTTACATTACTTCATAAAGTGTCAGTATTGAACTGGAAGCATACAAGAACTTCATATTCAGACTGACAGGACATGTGTTTGTATGGTCATTTTTGCAGAATTACGTCCCAAGTAGACAAGATATATTGTATGCCCGTAAAGCCACCAAGGGCATCTCGGAGCACAACCTCCAAGTTAGGGGCATACCGTTCCTCTTCATTGATGTTGGGGGCCAAAGATCGCAGCGGCAGAAATGGTACCAGTGTTTTGTGGGCATCACCTCTATCCTCTTCCTGGCTGCCTCCTCCGAGTTTGATCAGGTCCTCATGGAGGACCGGAAGACCAACCGCCTGCAAGAGTCATGTGACATCTTTGAAACAATCATCAACAACAAGTCATTCAGTGGTGTCTCCATCATTCTCTTCTTGAACAAGATGGACTTGCTGCAGGCAAAAATTGAACATGTCAGCATAGGAGACTATTTCCCAGACTTCAAAGATGATCCCAGAGACATTGCCGCTGTCAAGGCTTTTGAGCTCCATCTGTTTGATTCTCGCCGCCGTGAAAGAAGCAAGCCTTTGTTTCACCACTTTACCACTGCTGTTGACACGGAAAACATCAAACATGTATTTCAGGATGTGAAAGACACCATCTTGCATGATAACCTGAGGTCGTTGATGCTACAGTAGTGCCATATGGCTCATATCAGCATGGATTGTTTTGGTTGCCTAAAGATATTTAAAAAAGAAAAAAGAAAAAAAAAAGGCAGGTAGTATAATAACACTTGTAAACCTCAGATGTATGACAGGTGAAGGAAGGTTTTCATTCAATTTGTGATCATTGCTTTTGATTGAAACCAAACCCATGGAGACAGTAACTTGAATCAAGTAATTAGTCCCTAAGTAGGACTGCAATTCATGTTGATTTTTTTTATTCAGCCTAGTTTTCATGAGTAAATAGGGGTGTTATATTATTATCAGGGCAACTTTTTTTCTTCTTCCTAATTTCATGAATTTTGTGGTAGATTCCTTTTATGTTTTGTCTGTTCTGTTTATTCTTGTGAGAAAAAAAAAATTGCTGAAAGAATTTGTGCATGATCTTACATTCAAACTTTTTTCTTTGTTAGTTTTTAATGCAGAAAAATGATTTTAGTGAATAATTTTATTAGATAGATTAGGACAGAAGAAAAGTATGTTAGTGGGAAACCATTCTAGTGATTTTAGTTTAAAACACAAATAAATCCCTAGCTTCACTCACAGAAGAGAGAGCAAATTAAGAGTTTGAGTGCATTTTCTTAATCAAACTTGGTCTTAGTATAGCTTGTTTAAACAATACTCAATAGAAATGTTTTTGGCCCTATGAAAATGTCAGTTTACCCATGGATTCTACTGTAACCTTTGCAACAGTATGAACAGAACAGATCAACATTTTTTTGGTTTTGGTTTTGGTTCCTTAGCTGAAGCTCTGAGGTTCACCAATGTTGAGATTTTGTGTATGGGACTGTTTTTATCCGCCATTGAGTTGGAGAGCGCTGCATTTCGGCTATAGGGATGGTGTTATAACTTGACACCTGTGTGCATGCATTTTTGTTGTTGTGGTAATTTATGTTCCTACTGGTATGAAGTGGCCTCTTCTGAAAGGAAGGATGGGTTTTTAATGTGCACACAAGATGTTCTGTGTGCATTTGTACACAGGGCCTTGGTTTATAGTCTCATCTAAAGGACTTTGGGGAGTGGAGTCAGTCCTGATGTTAACTCCAGGGAAAAATCCCCTAAAATGGGTGCCTCCATGGTGGCTCGATCCTGGGCCATCAGATCATGAGCACAATGCTCTAACCACTAGGCTGTAGGATCCCAACCCTCTGTACTGAAATGAAGATGCACCGTTCCCCAGACATTGCCATTGAAATAAATGAATGATGTGATCAGTAGGTATTGACTTACTGCTCTCCTCTGCAACCTACCAGAGCTGCCAAGAGCCCTTTTTTTCTATCAGTGTAGTGAAGATATGGAAGGACAGACTGGATCTGTGGTCTGCAATTGTAAGGCATCCATTTAGGGGAGAGAGAAAAAAGAGCTGGGGGTTTTAATACCTGCATCCACTACACCACCTGGTGCTAGTCTTTCAGATGAGCCTACGTGATAAACAGAGGTCCCATGAGGAACATACATTTATTGTGCATAAAGTAATCCATGGCAATGAGAAATATCCCAAACAAAATTCTGGAGAAAAAAGACACTCCTACAGGGAAATAGGTACACTTGCAAACAGGAGGGGAAAATGGCTGCTGCTGCACTAGTGGTGATACCCTCTCCCTGGGGAGAGTGGCCTGATTTTTATACAGTAGAGAAATCTGCTGTGATTGGAATGTGTACAATAGTAGCTGTGTTATATGAGATGCTGAACAGCTCTATATAGTTCTGATGCTTTTATTGCTCTTTTTGCTAGTGGCACTCTTTATACACTGCAGTTCATTAGAAAAAAAAAGTGACCCTGATATTTTATTCATTTATTTTTCTATAGAAATATTGTTGTAGAGTTATAAACAAACATTTTTTGCAGAAAGAACAGCATTTTATCTATGGAAGATTTGCACAGAGGAGATCACTCCTGTGACTGTTAGTATTCTTTAAATGAATGATGTGACAAGTAAGAGTTTATTTTATTTATTTATGCAGAGGACATGATGCGATGATTCAGAGTTTATTTAATTGATTTTGGATTATGATTGAAGGAGGGAAACTTGCTGACAGTGATAGTGTGTGTGCCTCATCCTACTCTTTTGAAGTGTTCTGCCGTACGGTCATAACGAAGCACAGCATGTCAGTGTGCAGAGATTGCTATTGTCATAGATCTGTACTTTTTAATGTCTGCTTACAGATCCCACTTATTATTCTTATTATTAAAAACTTTGTTACAATTTTCAATTATTCTATTTTATTTATATTTATTTTGTTTTATTTATTTTTGTTTTTTTAAACTTTATCTTAGTAATCTACTTTGCAGTGCAGAAAATGTTTAATATATTAATTTCACCAGACTGTGTATCATATAGTGGGCTTTTTTTCAGAAATGGGTATCATATTATAGGACACCATTCTGTACTATGTGTGTGCTGGGTTCAGTTTAGCACACTATTCTTATCATCATTCTTGTTCAGTGAATGGTATATTTCCCTCCTTGAAAAATACAAAATACACTGGAACATGATTTTACAATATATATGGCTTGAATAAAAGGGCTGTTAACTGTAGTTTACATCAATTTTGATATTTGTGTCACAGGCAAAACTACACAGTTGACTGACACTGAAGAGGGTTCAGGGGCTGAAGCATATGAATAGCTCTGGGAGCTGGTTGTTATCTATATTTTATGCTTTTATTTTACCTTCCTCTTTTTGTGATGGAAATCATACATTGTCGTAAAGGTGCATTGTTGTAAAGGTTTTTCTTGGCTTTTGCTTTGGTTTTGGTTGGGTCTTGTTTCGTTTGTCTATTTTATAGGGGCTTGTTTTGTTTGTTTGTTTTACAGTATGATTTTAAAGAATATATTTTAGATTATTGCTTTAATACGATGTCTGCACATTTATGAGCTGTTTCTATAGATAGTGGTGTGATTATTCTGACTGCTGGCTCCATATTCATTTTCCCTCATCCCTTCTCATCTCTTCACCCCCACCCTCACCCCCACCCCCCAAAGAAAACAAAAAAAACAAAAAAACAACCCACCAACAAACAACCAGTGTCTAGGAATACAAACCCTAACCTCCTTCCCCCCCCCTCCCTCCTGTATCTGTCTGTCTGTCTGTCTGCCTCTGTCTCTGTCTCTTTGTGTGACTCTTTCTGTCTCACCTTGTTGATAAGAATTGGATTGAAGAAAAAAGAATGGTCCGTAGCTTTCCCTCCTAAATGATATCATTTTGCATATATCTATGTAAACAGATACAGTGTTTTTATGGTTTTGCAATTTTCTCTTGAATTTGAAATATCAACCATTGACAGTTTTCCATTTCTTAAATTTAAAACATCAACCATGTTCATATATAATAATGTTTTTATGTGGTGGAAAAGAAAAAGATACCAAAGCTCACCAAGTGTCATTTTAAATTTTTTTTTTAAACGTATGCTTCATTTGCCTTTGCATTGTTTCTCTGGTGGTTTGTTTTGATAGCACTGTACCTTTTTGCAAAACCAGGAAATTGGATGTGAAAGAGAATACAAAGTGTCTTGCTTTTTGTGCATCCCTGAATGCTGTCACTTTAGTTATTTTTTTGCCTGTATTGTTCTTTCATCTGTGTTTATATATTAATCATGACACATAATTATCGATATGTTTCGTGTGGAACTAAGATGATGCAGCCACCCCCCCCCCCCCCCCCCAACCCCCCCAACCCCCAAAATCAACAATAACAAAAACCCCAACAACTACGAAGTAGAAGAAGTCAAAGGGCCCTGTTTATCTTCCTTAAATTTTAAACCCCGTTCCCATTAAAAAAAAGTGTGTGGTGGTTTTACCTGCTTAAGTTTAAGAAGTCATATGGATACGGCATACACTTACTGGTATTTAATACTTATTTCTGTTGACAGCACAGGTAGGGTAGATTGGTAAGTTGATGCAGCAGCTTCAAGTGACCTTATTGAGTTGTTTAGAAAAATCTTGAAAGAAAATGAATTACAAATTATTTGTGTCTTATTTCATTCGAATGTTAAAAAAGAAGAAAAATATAGAAAAGAAGTAGATTGCTCTGCTAGCGTTTTGTATTTCATTTATGTCTGTGAATTTTTTTAAAAAGAGAAGAAAATAAACTTATGTATGTACTTATGCATGTGTATGTGTGTGTGTGTGCGCATGCTTTTGACACTAGTATAGCTATTCCTTGAATGTTACCAGTGCGCATGTTTGTGTGTTCCTGTGAATGTGGATGTGTGTGTGTGTGTGTGCATGCTTGTGACACTAGTATAGCTATTCCTTGAATGTTACCAGTGCGCATGTTTGTGTGTTCCTGTGAATGTGATGTGGGTGTGTGTGTGTGTGTGTTGTGTGTGTGTGTGTGTGTGTGTGTGGTTGACTTCAGAGAGAAAGAGCACTATTAGTATGACAGAACAGATTTTATGGACTAAAAGTATATCATGTCTTTATCTTTGTGTGTTTGTGAGTCATCATTTATTATAGTGAAAAGGGGGAGTGAATATCTTTGAAGTATCTGGAATAAAACTGTTGTTTTTCAAACTTGAACAGACAAGGAATGTCATGTATGTATTATACTGTATGTACTCATTCATGCACTTACACATACATGCACACACATGTGTACACACACACACACACACACACACACACACACACACACACACACACACACACACACACACACACACCACACACACACCACACACAAACAAACAAACAATTCCTAGTCTCTACATCAAATGGGAGCTGGTTTTAGTTAAAGTAAGGCATTAGAAATTACAATTTGAAATACTTTTCTTGAAAAACACATTAAGATAAAGGATGACATTTAGAATGGACTGATGTTTATTACAGTGTTTGTAAAATTCTGTTGGCCTGGGATATTCCAGGCCTCTTGTTCAGTCACTCTGCATCAAAACTGAATATGGCTTTAAAAAGCATAGGTCTATGAAATAAAATAACTGAAATGGGGAGTAAGAGACAGTAAGGTCAACAGTATGACTGTTACATACCACTCAAAGAAAGATAGAAAAAGTGTATTTAGTGAAGGGAAGATTCTCACTATCAGTTCTGGTATATTTGGTTAAGTGAAAATTCACCCTATCACTTGTTCTATCTAAACCTGTTGCCTGCCTACTGAAAAAGGCAGGAGTGAACTCTAGATAGGAGGGAGGGAGGGAGGGAGTGAACTTTTCAGTGATGGGCATAGCTTGCCTCTCTTTCTATTGCTCTGAACTTTGGCACTTTTGGACGAAAGTTCATCCCTCTGCCACTAGGGCTGTTTAAAGCTGCAGTACAGACAGAACTGGGAGATAAATTGCTCTATCTGTAGAAATGTGACTTGGTGCCTCCAATCTGTTGTCTGGCTCCTTCTCTTATCTTTCTCTGAAATGATCAGTCTTTGAGACTGCCTGAGGGAATCTGTTTGCATGTGTGTGTTTGAGATGGTATGCTTGTGGTTTTGTTGTTTGAGGACAGATTTGTTTATGTGTATTATATATAAAATCTCCAACAGTTCATGCAGCATTTTGGAGACACTGCGCTTTAATTTTTCTTAGAAAGTAAGTCTGAACTTTTTTTTTAATTGTATCAAAAAGTTAATCTGAATTACTTGGGGTTTTTGTTGTTTTTGTTTTTAAAGATTGGTACATTTAATTATAGAAAATGAATTTGACTTAAAAGCTTTGACTTCTTGATTCGCCTTTTCCCACTGGTTTTGTTTGTTTGTTTGTTGTGGTTTGGGATGGGGGTTGGGGTGGTTTTGTTTTGTTTTAGTCCTTGCTGTCTGTCTGTAGGTTTCCAAAAGACAAAACATTTTGTTTTCAGATATATTCATACTTTTGTACACAAATGATGGATGATGCATGAACATTCTTTTTTATATTTTAGATTTGCTTAAATTTTTTTAAATTTTTAGAGTAGATTGTTTATGTGTGACATAAAAAGCTAGCTGTTTTGCATATTTGTCAATGTCATTATGATTTTTATTTGTCATGTAATGAGAGAACAATGACCTTATCCTCAACAAAAGTGGTTGTGGTGAGTCAGGAGAAGGCACTTAAGTCTTGTCCAAGCACACAAATATCATGAAAAACACGTATACGTCAATATAATGTAGCCACTATTGTTGTGAATGGGCGCAATCACTTTGTTCTGTTCTGGCTTCCACTGTGTGTGGTAAGCTGTGTTGTCCTTGAGACATTGCCTCATTGGCCAGGGCTGCAATTTGAATATGGGGTAATCATCTGGTGGGCTCTTCAGTGAAAGAAGCCGTCTTTATCAGGCATTTTTTGTGTCTTGCTGGGCATTTTAAAATGGAACACTTGATTTTTGTTGCTTGCAGTTTGTTTTTGAGTCATTGCGTGTGTGTGTGTGTGTGAGAAAGAGAGAGAGAGAGGGTATGCCATAGTGCAATTTTTTAAAAGTGAAAATTGGGATGATCATGAATTATGTTACATTATACTCTTTACTGATGTCCAGTTGAAATGGCTTCAAACTTTCCTGTGAATTGAATACATATATATTTTTGTGTAGGTCACTATGTGCATGCGTGCATTTGTGGGTGTGATTGTGGTTGTTATGGGTTTCTTTGAGGTAATCATACTTATTTGTTCAATAGAAGTGCGCCAATTAAAGTAGCATTCATTGTGCATTTGTTTTCTTCAAAATTTGTGTGAAATTATTTAGATCACATCATCACTCTCGGTAATAATTTTGGTGGGTAAGCTGTCATCATTTTGGTCATATGTTAAGTAGTGTGGGTTGGTTATCAGTAGTTTTTCGTCATAAGTTCAGGTGTTAATTTTGAACTGGACTTACAATTCTGTAAATGGAGTTGGAATTGTTCTGCTGTGGTTAAGATGAATGATCTTTTCATAAACTCTGTTAGGACTGAATAGACTTGTCACCTGAATGAAATGAAACATCAAGTCACTGTATTCATTCATGAGGTGGCCATGAGGGGGTGGAGGGGCGGGGGGATGCTGAGTAGCCCAGTGGTTAGAGAGTTGAGCTCGTGATCTGACAGCCTGGGTTTGAGCCACCACCAAGACAGCCATTTGAGGGGATTTTTCCCTTGGAGTCAACATCAGTACAGACTCCACTTCCCCAAAAGTCCTTGGGTTGAGGCTATGAACAGAGGTCCTGCATACAGAGGTCCTGCATATGAACAGAGGTATGCAGAACATCTTTTGCACATTCTGCCTTTCTGAAGAGTAGGCCATTGTGTGCGGGTAGGCACAGATGACAATTTTATTTAATACATGCACACTGAGGTTGTGTTTAGACATCATTACTGAGGGTGGAATGCTGCTTCCTTAATGGTAATCAAATGGCTGCAGACGCAAAATCTAACCATTGGTGATAAAGCTGGGAGCTCTAGCCGAGAGCGAAAAGAATGACTGAGATGAGAGCATAGAAAAGTGTGCATCCTTTTTCCCTTTACAAGGTGACAGCTCTGATATGGCCTCTGTGGTTGGTGGGGCTATAAACAACAGGATTGGATTGGATTCCCTTTAGTTTGAAACACTGCATTGAGAAACTGATACTGAGCTAATATAATTTAGGTTTACAATGGCTAAAGTTACAAATGATGACTGACTTAAATGACTTCTCTATGTGTCTTTTTCTTTTTTAATTGGTGAAACAATAGCAACAAGAAGAAGAAGAAGGGCTATTGGAACCGCTTGACATGAAGAGAAGAAAGATTGGAAGAAAACCTAAAAAGCTGTACATGCTCAGCCTGAAGCCTCAGACCACTATGCTTATTTTGCTCATGATAGCTGCAGTGGTTTTCATTTTACTGTAGTCAGAGATCAACTTCTGACTGCTGAGCAGCACTGTCGTTTAATAGTCAGAAGACCTCAGAAATAAAATTCAGCTGCTAGAACTTTGGCTGAAGATCACTTTGTACCTGTCATGTTTCAGAGGTTGTAATTTTACACAACACACCTGTGCTTGTGTTGTATATATACCTGTCAACAATGTTATATGTAAAAGAGCAAAATGTTCAGTGCATATGTATGTATGTATAATAATAATAATATATGGAATTTACATAGCGCTGAATCTTGTAAAAGAAACAAATTGAAGCTTTGTTTTAAAAGATGAATTTTGAAAATATGTATTTTCCCTTTTATCTTTACAGCTGATTTTCTGGATTCTTCTGATTTTTACAATTTAGTGAGAAAGATATTTCTAGAACATTTTCCTGCTTGGATCAGCTCATTGATTCGTCAAGTGGAAGACCTGTGAAACCATTGGTGACATCTTTGCAGTTGACTGCGTCAGACTATGCAAAGGTTGGGGGCGTAGGCTTTAGAGGAAATGATAGGATGATTAGACTTTGTAAGTGGCACCTCATGACTCATGTATTGTTTTGATTTGTAGAATGATTGTCTGCTTGTTGAAAGGAAAAGGATGTATTCTGTGCCATTGTTTCGTATTGATACATGTATGTACAGATTTGTAGAGTAGAGACCAGTGAAATTTATAATTCTTTGCCAAATCATGTGGTGTCAAGAATTTCCATTTTTACCACCAATCAGCACATTTATTTTCCTGCTGCACTCTGTTGCTCTGAATAGGATGATGGGGATGATGATGGTGTGTGTATGTGTGTGCACATTGTGTGTGCAAAGAGTGTGTGTGTGTGAGTGTGTGTGTGTGTGTGTGTGTGTGTGTGTGTGTGAGCACATGAGCAGAGAGTTCTGGGGTGTTGCATGCTCAAGCCTGTATGTGCATAGCTGTGTGCGTGATAGGGCACAGGTTTTTGTTATTGGGTTGTACATTTCTGAGTTTTTGTAAGTTGTACCTCATGAATCATGTACACCATACTTGTATAATTTGTTATGTGTGATATTGAGTATGGAAAAAAATCAAATTCGTGTGTCCAAAAAATTAAGGTAGTGTTCAGTGTTGCTGACAGGGCGATTAGCTTTTCTATGCTTTTATCTTCATGAATTTGAATTGAAATAGTATAGATGTAGACTTTCGCCTACTTACGTTCTTTGATTTTTTTAAATTTGCTGTTTTAAAGGAGGGTGTATATTTTGGATTGCTTTTTTTTTTTATTATTATGAATATTTGATGAAGATAGATAAACAAGAAATAAGGAACATAATTAGATAATACATTGTGTGGTAATTACAGTAAAATATTGTAACTTTAAAAATATGTACACCAATTGAGACTGTTTACAAATTCAAATGCTATGCATAGTAGAGCCATCATTACATCAGGTGCATTTTTCTGGTTTTTTTCCCCTGTTCTTTGTCTTGTTGAGGACTTTTTTCTTTTCTTTGTCTTGTTGAGGACTTTTTTTCTTTTCTTTGTCTTGTTGAGGACTTTTTTCTTTGTTTGTCCAGGGTTTTTTGGGAGGTTTTTTTTTTTTTTAATTTGAAATTGAAAGGAAGAACATGGGTAGAGAGAGTAAATTATCATGCATGAAACTTATCTTTGCTTGAATGCATACTTATTTATAATTTTACACACATGTGCATCAAAATCATTTGTAACATCAGATGCTTTGCAGCTAATGGGTTTTTCGGGCGAAATGTATTCCACTTAACACTAGTTTTTCACAAAGAGTGAACATATTTTTTACTGCCAAGCGTAATATAAATCAGTGACATGTATAATCATACACGAAATTGAGCATGAGATCTCTTACCCTGTGTCGTTATTAATACCATACGGCCTTCAAAAGCAGGTTGTTCAGAGGCACTCCATGACAGTGTTACCGGCTGCTCATTACTTTACATATTTTTCACATCAAATAATGCAAGTGTGGATGATTTGTATCAAATGCCACATCTGCCAACTGGTTCATTTCTCTCCACAATATTTTCTT
>CM054134.1:67633838-67831338 GCA_028751875.1 Rapana venosa | reverse complement strand
TACTGTAAAAACCGGTCCAGTTTATCTTTGAACTAAAATAAACAGGGACCTTTAGCTGGTATGAGTGATGTGTCACAACTGGACTTTTGAGTTTGGCTTCATATATAAAGGCTTTGAGTTATAAAGCAGTATGGAAGACTGCTTGTGCTTTTCACTGTCCATATATATATATATATATATATATATATGTGTGTGTGTGTGTGTGTGTGCTTTTGGTAACAGAACAGTTTTTAAAAAAAAAGATTGCTTGTGCTTTTCACTGTCCATATATATATATATATATATATATGAACGCTTTTGGTAACAGAACAGTTAAAAATTTAAAAAAAGACTGCTTGTGCTTTTTACTGCATATTGAAGGCTACATCTTTGTTTTTGGTGGTTTCTCATTGTCACACACTTATGTTTCCTCACCGAGGGTGATCAGTGTTGGTTGCCTGGTTGCACGTGCACTATCATGATCATTACACAAGCTGTGGACGTATTTAAAGGTGCTTTATTTTTCTCTCTCTGCCCGCTGCCTGTTGTCTCTACCCCACCCCCCAGTTGTTTTTGTATTGACATATTGGCATCAGATTTATAACCAGACACAAAATACTGCCACTGTAACTGTTTTTATGTACGCTGCTTTTTTCCCCATTGTTTTTAATGTCACTGCTGTAATTCTGCTGGTTTTTTTAAATGGTTTATTTTATGGACAGGGAGGACTAAAGAGAAAGACATTTTCTCATATATATTCCTGCCATTTTTCCTTATCTATATTTTTGAACGTATATATTATTTATTAAAAGATTATGATATTTAAATAAGAAATGTATGTAGTATCTTTCATTTCCTCTACTATGAAGAAAAACTCATACATTTTCTCATCAGAGCTGTTCATTTTCCCACCTCGCAAGTTGTTTATTTTGTTCTTAATCAAGACCAGTACAACTTCACACAGAAATGAGTGTTGCATGATTCACTTTCATATTGTCAAGGGCGTTTGTTATTGAATGAAGGTCAGATTAGAATAGTTTACATTTTCATGTAAGTCCATGAGGATTTCTCTTTTTTTCTTTTTTTGCTGCCTCACCTTCTGTGGGGATGAGGATTTATCTTGCTTCATGTATATTGTGGTGGGTTTTTGTTGTTTTTCTTAGGAGGATGGGGATGGTAGAAGTTGTAAATGTCAGGAGAATGGTAGCAGTTCAAATTTTAACAAAAAGAAAGAAAAAAGATGCTTAACCAAATGCACAGTACTTGCCAGCTCAGAACTATTTATCAGCTATGATGTACCCATTTACCATATGTTGGTACTGTATGAAACTATTCAGTAATTTCGGGGGTGGGGGGGTTTGAAAGATTTTTATAATTCATTTAATGAGCCTATTCATTGAGCTTAATAAGGTAAAGAGATAGGGGTTTGGGGCTTCATTTAATTTGTTCCTTTGTGGCATCAGTATCTGATTGTCAGACGGGTACTGCATCTCAACTAGGTGCATGTTACGTGCCTTGTGAGTAACTTGCTTTAGACTGGGTCACTGCTTCCCTGGCTTTTAATTAATCTTTGGATTGTTGGCTCCAGCAGGGGTTTGAGGGGGGGTTGTTTTGTTTGTTTTTTAAGGGGGGGGGGGGGGAGGTGTTTATTATTCTGTTTCGTTTTGTTTGGTTGGGTTTGTTGTTTTTTGGGGGGAGGGGGGGTTAGTATCTGTATGTAATGCTGGCAATTCCTGTCACAATGAACCGTTTGTGTGAAGTTCATAATGTTAAATATTTAAGAAGGCACATTATAAAAGACCTGTATTTTGGTGAAAAGTCATTTCTTTACCCGAGTGTATGTAAAAAAAAGTGTGTGAGACTTGGTTAATCCTCCCCCCCCCCCCCCCCTTTTTTTTTGTCTTGCCATTTAATATGTGTTGTGCATTTATTTTTGCTGTCTAGCATCTACCAATCTGTTGATATCAGTGTCGTATTTTGAAATATTGTAATCAGCAGCAGCAGAAGCAGTATCCTGCTCAATTTCTTTCCTATATAGAACAGACTTCTGTTGATTCAGTTTCAGACTGAAAACGCTTTTTTATGATTTTCAATGTAAACTTGTGGCTGGACTGAATATATGATCAATAAATAAGTGAATGTGTGGCCTGGTGTGGACATTGGTATTCCTGAAAGCTGATGAAAGACTGTTCAGACTATATAACCAGTGTGAAATCATGCTGTATTCTTCACAATATATGTGATGCCCCACCGTGAAGTAAGTCGCTTTGCACCTGACCCACTCTTCTGTTAGGAGCCATTTTAAGCAGGTAGGGGTAAGGATTTTGATGGATTATAAAACTGTAGCCACCATTCTACCTTGTACTGAAATATCAGGGCATAAGTTTGTTTGCTTCCTTTTGCTTTAAAACGTGTTTGAAAATACCCAAGCCCTCATTCTGACCACCTATTATGATGCTAACCTTTGTCAGTTTCTCATTTTGTCACTTCCTGCTGTCATCATTTCAGTTTGTATTTACTTTTCATAGAATTGTCCAATTTTTAATGTTTATCTTTGTGTTGAATAGCCTTTTTATTGCAAATTACCAACATGTCAAAAACTAAAAATTGACCTCTGGTGTAATGCGACTCATTATGTGGTGGAGCGTCACATCCTAGACAGACATCCAGTAAATTATGATGCATTTCCCAACACAACAAATATGAAATTCAATTGGGCACCTTTATTGCATAACTGATGCACATGGTAAAAGCAGACTTTGTATTATCAAGATTCCCATTCACCACATAAAATCATTGTGCGCAGCAGCTTCTTTCAATAAAAAAACCCACAAATATTCGCTGCAAGTAACAAGGCTTGGAATTGTTAATTGTTCTATTTTCTGGTAGCAGTTTTATCAGTGGCCATGGTGATTTTTTTCATAGATATTTCAGGCTTTTGTGCATATTTTGAAAAGAGAAAGCAAAAAGTTGGAATGGTGTAATATTTATTATATAGATATGGCAGTCCAAATGGATACATAATGGAACCAATGGAATCAGCACCTACACCATGTTGACATCATGCCAGCCAAGAGACAATCTTATCACTTCATTAAAGCAATTTTCATTTCATATTATTAATTATCAGTTAACCACTAGACTGCCTTACCCCGGAAATTTTCCGGGGCTAAACGTGCACCCTATACGCCAACAACCCATAAAATTTCCGGGGTGTCGAACCGAAGTAAACAAGCCTGCTTCCTTGACTACAGTTAAAGGGAAAGAACTCCAAAATTAATGGAGGTCACTCTCCTGTTGCTTGGCAACATCCAGCTGCAAAAACCGTAACAAAAACGATCGTTTTTTAGCTCGTATTTTGTGTTTTTATGCACGACTGCTTTGGAAGTTCATGTTCAAAATGGCTGACACTTCTTGTTGAAGGCATAAATAACTTTACACAGCTGTAAAAGTGGCAAATAAAACTGTAGATTTACCTAACAGTGATGAAAACGATCGTGTATGATTCAGCTGATCATGCATTAAAAAAAAAGAATGAGATTTGGCCTAGACATATGTTTGACGTTGTTGAGATCGGGGGGTACTCAGAATGACAGTGGTGATAAAGAAATCGTATTTTTGGTCAATTTTTTTTACATTTTAGATATATTTTCGCAGTGAAATATCATGCTAACTAATTAGAGCTTACCTCGAAGTAATCTACGATATATATACTGTCATTGGGCAGACTATCAGGAATATTCATGTAGTATTTTCTGAGTAAGAGGGATATGAACATAGCAGTAGTACATAAAAATTTTATTCCCCGGCATATAGGGTGCACTTGCACTGGGCAGTTAAGAGGTTAAGGACATTAATAATTATCAGTTTAGGACTGGACACTTCACCCTTCTTCCCTTCACCACCACCTTTTTCTTCGATCACCTCATCTCAACGGCTGAAAAAGACCGTTTCAAAATGACAAATTCATACAAAACCAAACAAATAGAATTTTTTGACAAATTTACACAAGTGTCCACCTAAGCTGAATGATCACTTTCAGTGACTACAAATTCAATCTGCATTTTTTCCTTCCTCTTCTGAGTCATTTGGAGTGAGTAACCCCCCCACCCCCTCAAACCCAAAACAAACAAAAAACCCCACTAAAAATAAAAACCAAAAACAGCAAAGCAAGGACAATCCTCAGAAAGCTTCAGAAAAGCATGGTGCCAGCACCTGGACACCAGGCCAGAAGATTCCCCCCCCCCCCCCCCCCCCCCCCCCTTCTTTTTTATTGGCTAGAACTCCAAGGTTCACCAATGGTGAGATGTATGCATATGCGACCGTTCCGTTGAAGGTAAAAAAAAGATAGCATTCTTGAGCTAGATAGAGCTGCTCAAGTCATCATCTTTCGGTGGCAAACAAGACACTGCCTGAAAATATCCCACACTGACCAGAGCCTTTGTGGCACAGGCCCACAACCCCCCTCCCATATCCAGCAGACCTGCTCTACCTTCAACACTCTGAGACACCAGAAGTGGCCCCGCCAATAGAGCTCCAGGAAAAACTGGGAGGACCAACAGGGTTACTGCTACAGATGGTAGACTTCGCCATCAAGACCAGACTTCAAATTTAGCTTGGTCAGGGAATGCAGAAGAAGAAGAAACCAAAAACTACTTATGTTGAAAAAAAAAATCCCCCAAAATGAACCCATTAACTTTTTAGGTAAAGTAACATTATTTTGGGTTTCACTTCCTCACTCAAGTCGACTTTAGACAAAAACAGACATGACAAACCAACACCCAGGGTGAAGTTACCATTTTCTGAAAGTGACCAATTTCTTTGCTAGAGACTACACTTATAGTTAGTACTGCAAACAATTAAATGTAATATTTTGTGTTGACTGTTACAATGGAAGCATTGTTTTTAAAAGCTACTTCTATGCAACATTACAAAATGTCCAAATAAAATGAAAACTGTATGTTTTACATACATGATATTCAGGTTATATGACAAATATTCCAATAGTTGTGTAATTATAGCAACTAAAAGGCTGCTTTAAAAGTTACAGGATACATATCAATAAAAAAGAAAAAAAATTAAATTTTTAACCCAAAACCCCCCAACAAAAAACCAGCATAATTCTAATGTACACAAAGTCTGTAAACTATAAAATCTTTAATGACACAAACATGCAATAGTCATGCTCTTCAAAGGTCTTGAATTACCATTTGCAATGTCTGACACCAATTCAACGGATTTATTGTTGGAAAAAAACACCCACTTTTTTTAAAGGTAAGGAACTTAATGCCGCCTGCAAAATGATTTCATTTCTGCATTAAAAACTGATCTGATAGACTAAGACATCAAAATGTCACCCGTATCAACAGTTTTTTTCAACAATGTGTCAACGTTTTAACCCTATTTTAACAAACACTGATAAATTCCTGATAAAAATACTCCACATACTACAATTATTCTGGTTTTGCTAAAAAGCAATCATGTGACCATGCCAGGCAGGAACATAAAAGGTACAAGGGAAACAACTAATAAAGGAGTGAGCTGCTGCCCTGATATCAACTAAAACCAAAAACCCAACAAAAGAACTCCCCATTCTTTGCTTTTTAATCAAGGTGCGAAATGGATGGGGAGGACAGTCTTGACTCTAAATATTAATAACTTTACATGAAGAACTGGCACTGACTACTAGCAATTAAGGTTACATCATAAGCCAACTTTGTTTGCAACTCTTTTATCCCACAAATCCCCATCAAAATCTAGGTGTTTTTCGTGATGTTTAAAAACAGATTAAAATTGTGTATATAAATATATGACTAGTACAAAAATTAAAAATAAAAAAAATAAAAAAGATCAGAATACAATTTCCATCCAAGAAAAAGAAAGATAGGAACACATGCAGAAGATCTGGCAGTTTTCTGTCAAAGTGAACACACTATTTATTATACAGTAACGTTTACAGCAATTAATGTACTGCACTTTCCCAACTGACAACCAGATCAATTGGAAGGGAAAAAATTGTGACTTGAAACACACACAAAAATAAGAAGAGAACAAAAACAAAATGTGAAGGGAAAAAAAGCATGCAAAATAAGTCCAGCCAGGAATGTGCTTTTTATAAACTTTTCTATTTTATGATGGTCTTTAAAAAAAAAATCCAAAAGTATTTCAACCCATTGAGAAAGACCTCAGGTTGAAGATGATGGTTGAAGATGACGGCAAAAAGTGAAATACAGAAAAAAAAAACCCAACTATATCATCATAAATCTTAAGTGAAGGTTTACCTGATTCTACCAATATTAAAAAAAATGTTAAGTACACTCAAGATGACATATGTTTCTGAATTATTACACTTTCACATTATCAATCAAATTTTAAAAATCTTGAAAAATGTCTGCAGATAGCTATCACTCTAATGAAAAAGTTTCTTTGTAAATCAAAAGTCATTTGTCATAGGAAAAAAACATCTTGTACAATGCCAACTGAAGGTAACTACTTTTAAGGAAAAGTTTCCTCATAAACTCAGGCCAAACTCAAAAGCATTATGTCATGCAAGAACCAACCCTGTGCACCAATATCTAATAAAAACAAACTTCAGTATGTTCAGCTTAAAATATTGTCACCAGTCATGCATTGCTGAAAAATCTTTAATGACAAATAAGAAAGGGTTCAACAAAAAAAGTATACAAATTTATACGTAATTGTACACAAAAAAGATACAGCCATAACATCCTTTCAATCATAACTTCTCTTCTGTATATTTGAGAAGCATGCATAATCATTTTCTGTACACCATTATCCCAGACTATAAAGATGGCAGCTGTGAAGAAATGTAGGAACAAAATGGCCTTTTCAAACACAAGCCGCCATTTTCTTGAATGTCAAGAAATTGCTCCATGCACTTCCACATGAGACCTTTTTCGTTTAAAGAATACAATATAACTGAACACACACACATGGACTCACACATGTGGGTACACACCTACATACAGAGAGACGGGGACTGGATGTAAAAAAGCACATGTGTGCTTATTCATTATCCTCGAAATAAAAGAATTTGTCATTGTCAAAAAAATTTGTCAGAGAGAGAGAGAGAGAGAGATTGAGAGATTGGATGCGCGTGTGTGTGTGTGTGTGTGTACGTTGCGTGCATGCGTGCAAGTGTGTGTGTGTGTGTGTGAACTTAAAAAAAAGAAAACAAAGCCCATTCCCTTTTAGCTTTAAATAAAAAATAAAAAAGACCAACACATGGAAAATACATGATGACTACAGTGAAAGATAATGAGATTCTGACAATGATCACACATATGATTGCTATCAGCTGCTGAAGACAAAATACTTTTTGTTTTTACAATCTTTTCATCACATTAAAGTACACATTTCTATATATGATTTTAAAAAAACATGATATAAAGCATTGTACAATATCAAATGACTCCCACAAATAACCAACCCAGTGGGAATTTTTGTTCGTTTACAGGCAAAAAGATGCGTAGGCTATCAAGGGAACCAACAAGCCTTGAATTTTGGCTACATTAATCATTGACTGAAATTCAATATCAAATAAAATGTATTTTTCATAATGTTTGTCATGACTGATGTGACATGACACAGTGCACATTGAGAAGTTCTTCCTGCAAGGTGATTTTTGTGTTACCTTAATTTTCTTTCACAGGTTTGTAATGCAAAAAAAAAAAGCTATCATAAAGCAACAAAACAAAATTGAAAAAAGCACACACACACAAATTTGAACCTTCCGGGTACAATACTGGTCCCTCCAAATATCAGACTCCAAACCACAATTCCACTGAACCAATTTATAAATGCACTGAACACTTTTATGTTACATTTGTCAATCATTCCTATCAATGAGAAAATGGAAATTATTTTGTATGCAGAGTTGGGGTTTTTTGTTTTTGTTTTAAAGAAAAAAATATGCAAGCAATTACAAAACACAAAAAGCCAGACCAAAAATGTGTAAGACCAGACTCCACAGAAACAAATGATGATCCAAAAGAAATGAGTATCATTTTGTAAATGATCCCAAGTCTTGACATTTTCCAGTTTTTTTCTGTTTTTTTAGGTCTTATTTTTCCTCTATATAAATGGTCTGTGTCAAAACTATGCAAAGTATGTGTACAGATCTGTTTCAATTTGACAGATAAGATCAAAATAAAAAGAGAATAGACTTTATGTTTACCAAATGCATGATGCTGTTCAGCAATATTCAATGACACATTATCCAGAAAGAGACATGTGAAAATGAATACCCTGTATCTTGAAATGAGGTCTGATGATATGTAATTTATCAAACTTTAAACAAAATAATAAACTAAAACTTACACAATTACTGGCAATGCAGTAAGAGAAAAATTGAGATAACTTTTCAAGCTCCTCTTACACAAGTTTCTTGTGTGCTTTTTAGCTAACAAGATACAAATCATGTAAAACATTTGTTTGTTTTCAAAAGCAAAGTGAGTGGTGTGACCATATCTATTGTTGTCTTTCTTCTTCTTCCTTTTTTGTCATGTTTCTCCCAGGGGAGGTTTGACACTGATGAGCCTTCTCCATCTCTCTCTGTTTTGAGCTTCCTCCTTATTTATGCCCCTTTCTCTAAGATCATCTACAATACAGGCAGCCCAGGTTTTGCTAGGTCTTCCCTTTGGTCTCTTTCCATCCACTACGAAGTTCATTGCTCTTTTTATTTTTGTCTATCTTATGAGCAAAAATGTGTTGCGCAGCTGTTAAGCACCAAGCAAGTCAGGCCCTGCACAGCCAATTTTGGCATGGATCAAACAGATAAAAACAAACCAAACACCTAGAGAAAAATGCACAGAATACTGTTCCCCAAAAAAGTGTTAAGGGATTCACCATAAAGCACAGCAATTCAATTAGTCAAGTGTAATGCACAATGGAGGTGTTCTTTCCACTGTCTGGTGAAAATTAATCTCAAGTAGAAATGGCAAGTCTAGTCATCACTGTAGCCGCTGGTAGGGCATTACAAATTTTCAAACCTGCAATTCATCATTCACATTTCTGAATGGTCTTCAAAATATTGACAGATATGACTTTACCACTTAACTCTTTCTACCCCATTTACAAGTATTCTCGTAAACTTTTCCGTCCTTATCACCCCATTCACAAGTTTACTCGTAACAGAGCAATAAGGTAGAATGGAGTGTTCTTATTTCAGTAATTTCTGAGAATTACCCAGTCTGATAGCTGAAACTCATTCTCAAATGGTTTGTTTACATGCCACAATGGCACTTTCTGTTATGAGTGAAGTTTTCACAGATCTATTGGCTATCAATCAATGTGAGTAAACGCCCATGTCTTTTATAGTCTTAGCTATAGAAGCCATTCAGCAGGTTTGTGAGTAGATTATAAACTACAATAGCAATGAATGTGAGGATTCTGCTGAATATGATGCTAATATCAGCAACCAGAGTGACACAGGAAGTGATGAAGACTGGCAGATCAAACTCTCTATCGAGTGATCAATGTAGGTGGCAAAAAATGATCCATGTCTTTGGTTGTTTACTAATTCTGTTATCTACTTCAAATAAACACCTATTTTTGTCTCAGCAGCTATGAAAACTGGACCATGGGTAGTTTATTTACATGACATTAACACTGTGAAATTTGAAAGCTATCCGCTGAATAGTTGAGAAGTAAGCACTTGTTTTCTTAGCATGCCTTTGTTTTCATGTACAACTGGCTGCACAGCTGGGCAGGAGGAGAAAACTCAGGCTGAGTATATGGGGTACAAGAGTTAAACAACTGAACAACTGAACAGCCTAATTTTACACCACAACCTGTTTCATGTTCTCATAAATATACTCTGCCATATACAATATGTACTGTACTGTATACAGTGGACCCCACTTATAAGGACCTCCGATATAAGAACCATCGCTTATAGGAACACCCAAAAGCATGTCCCTGCCAAAGTTGTTCTTTGTGATCACTTATTAAAACTTGCATAAAAGAACCCTCTGATATAGGAACCATCGCCTATATGGACAGCACTTGCAAGGTCCCCACACGAACTTCCCTCGGATATAAGAACCGAAAGTAGGAATTATCATTTCCAGGAAGTCAGATTATTCCGTTAAAAGAACCCTCGCTTGTAAGAACACCATTTGCTTGTTCCCAACACGACCTCCCCTCGGATATAAGAACCGAAAGTAGAAGTTATGCTCGTTTTGTTACCTGTATGAGTCACTTCCAAGAAATTTTCTTCCAGAAAGGCATGATGGCGGAGCGTAAGAGAAAAGCATTGTCTCTCAAACAAAAAGTAGAAATTATCAGGGAGGTCGAGCGGAACCCTCACAAAAGCAAAAGTCTCATCGCTGATGAAATGAAAGTTCCCAGGACGACTTTGCTCAATATTGTAAGAGAAAAAGCCAAATACATTGCGCAGTTTGAAAGCGGCAGGAATTATATTTCCAGAAAGCGTGCAAGAGGCTCCGGGCATGGCACTGTTGACACTGCTTTGTTGGAGTGGTTTTCTGTGAAAAGGTGAGCTCTCTCTCTCTCTCTCTCTCCCTCTCTCTCTCTAATTCATTCAGACAGCTACTGTTACATACGTTCTAGTGTTATTTGAATTGAATTCATGTTTTTGTTTGCAAATGCAATACACCAAAAACGTAAACGAGATTGCATCGAGATATTCAACTTTTCAACCCAACCAGCAAGTTCCATTGCATTGAGGCATAAACAAGCAAGAAGTTGCCGTGGACACACACACACACACCACACATCACCACACACACACTATGCACCACACACACACACACCACACACACACACACTCACACACACAGACCATTAGAGGCCGATATACAACTCTTTTTAGCTTGTCCACGCTATTTTCTTCTTTCTTCGGTTATAAGAACACACACTTTCACAACTGACCTTATAACCGAGGTTATGCTTATAAGGACCCTCGATTATAAGGACACCAGAATGCTTGCCCCTGCGGTGTTCTTATATCAGAGGTCCACTGTAGTAATGTTCAATGCAAAAAAATAAATGTCCACAAAAACTATGAAGAAGATAAAAAGTTATGAAGTCAATATGCAAAGAGATACCAGAATATTCAAATAAATTTGACTGTAAAATACATTTAAATCATGAAAATCTACATTTTGAAACATGGAAATATATGTTTTACAACTACCTTTCCTCCCTTCTGTTTCTTCTACAAAATTCTTTTCAGGAATGTCATCACTGATTACACAAAAATGTCTCATGTTGACTAGGAATTTTAACTCTCATTCCAATAAAATGAAAATATGGCAATAGCATGTGCACGCACATACACACACGCGCACACACAATGTTCAAGTCATCAATATTGTAAAATACTTTTGATTTTGATTGTTGTAGTTTGATTAAGAAGAGAGAGAAAATCCTCTTTCAGTTTTTCTTATCTCCAGCTATCTATCAAAATAATAAAACACTGCAGGCTTAGAAGACACAAAAAAATGGTGCAAAAACAAAATCAACACAACTAACTCTAACTTAAGACTGTTTCCTTTTTACCTGTGCATTATCGTTCTCCCGACACATATCATGAACATTTAATTATTTTTTCCAATGAAGTACTTTGACTGAAAAAGATTAACCAAACATCAAATTATCCACAAAATAATACGAGTCTTTGTCAACAAGTACAAGTAATTCAACAATTTCAAATATACATGAAATTTTTTTTTTTTTAAACCAAAACCACACCAAAAAAAACCACAGACATATCGAGGCTTCTTTGAGATCACTTGTATTAGCATTAGTTTTAAATAAGTCAAAATAAAGTAAAATTTGTGAATTAGTTAAATTGAAATCAGAACTTAAAATGTTCCCAGTTATACTAGCAATGTCAGCTAATTTGAACTGTGGGAACAGATTATCAAGACAGAATATGGTTGTCTAAACATAAGGATGTAAACTAATGCAGCCATTTTATGTACTGTAGTACAGAAATATGAGAGTTGCAGCTTAGACACAAAGAGAAACTATATGTATGTTCTGTATTGTCAAGAAATAGCTTATGCCAAACTGACTGAATTCATGAATGCCACAGAGGAAGAACAAAAATCTATGATTTGATATAAACTCCAAGCAGCTGAGAAATGAATCAGACATCAATGATGTCTACTACCTACCACTAGATTAAAATAAATCTATACCACTTTCTTATTTTGTGACATTAATTTAAAAGCAAAGTTGTATTTAGTCACCAGTTAAGTCAAAATGCATAGAGACTCAGAATACTGCACAAATTTCTTATCTGCCATTTTTCTTTACTTTGTGCATGTATCCTTATGCCTTGTTTTTACTGACAGGTTCTTTTCCTTCTTTTTGTTGTTGTTATTGTCAAAAATGATTTAACTTTTAGATATATACAAATATACACATGTTCATGTAATACAAACTACTCCACTTCCAATCCTATATTTCAGGATACAGGTCTCTAAGTCCTGTCCATGAATAAGAGCCTCAAAAAGCACACATTCTCTTGAAGAACCTAGTTGTTTCACTGTAGAAAAGATGAAGTAATTTGATCATTAGAAAGCATTCAACTAGCACTGATCAATACACATATCTATCAGAAACTCTCATTTTAAAAAGCATTTGACCCACCCACTGTGACAGATTTTTCTCAAATCTGACTTTTTCCTAGCTTCCCTTTCAAAGACCTAACAGTAACCTACAGAAACCGTTTTGTCTGCTGCAGCTATAAATAACAAAAACCCAACCATTATTGTCTCATGTGACTGATCATGTGTCTGAAAACAGTTCTTGTGTGTTGTGTGTGTGTGTGTGTGTGTGTGTGTGTGTGTGTGTGTGTGTGTGTGTGTGCATGTATGCGTGTTGTGTGAACCATTTTAGAGCGATTGTGAGGGAACTGTGCCTCTGTGAATAAGCACAAAACAACTGCAATACACTCAACGCTATGGTCTTGTCTCAATCTTATTCTCAACATACAAGTCTCTGAGCCAACAAAGCAGACAAGACCAGACCCATCTCTTCTCTTATTTGAAACTAACTGCTTTCATTGAAAGGGACTGCTGGAAAAGATAGAGGGCAAATCCAATACTACGATGAAATAAACTGCACTTTATTTTTAAAAATTCCAGTAACCTAACGCTACTCTTTTATCTCCAATGAAATGATGGTTAAACCTGTGTCACAACAAGACCAAAAACAAACATAACACATCTGTAGCTGAAGTACAATGATGCTAGTAACCTTAATTGTGTTAATGAAACTATCAGCTGTTGGTTTGTTGTTTTTTAAAAGTCAGACTCAAAAACTGTCATATTGTGTGTGTGTGTTGTGTGTGTGTGTGTGTGTGTGTGTGTGTGTGTGTGTGTGTGTGTGTGTGTTTGTGTGCGCACGTGTGAGTGCACATGTGATTAAACTATGTGCCCACGTTTAAATACATGCATAAGCATGGTATTATACATATTTGTAGAATTGTTGCACATCCTTTCTCACACAAAAGACTAGCCTTCTTCAAATATATTCCAACATTAAACATTTCCCTTATAGTTACTTTTCAGCATCTAAAACAACTGTACTAGGATACAAATGATCCCAAGTTATCTTTCCCATGACATAACCCAGAAGGCATGAATTTACTGAAAATATAAGAAAAACGAGGAAAGAAACATTGCACTAAAATTTAAAGGCAGCTGAATATTATATAAACTCTCTACATAAGGCATACACATATTACTGGCATTTCATTACTCCGCCTTATAATTCAATGCAGCTGCAACAATTTGTACATCTTATGGTCCCCAAAACTGCAAATCATACAATGAATTTGCAGACAAAGATCAAGGCCAGAAAATAATTTACAACAGTAGTCCTTAACTGGCAAATCCACTGGGAAGAATTCAAGAGTGGTTTTACAATCAAAGCATGACCCATAACCACTGATGACACTTCTTGTTTGACTCAGTCAGTCAGTGAGTCAGAACTGTTTATTCCAGAGGAAGTTTTTCAGGTAGCTCGCCAGCATCCACTACATCAGCATCCTCAGGTTCCTCGGCAGGTGCGGATGGCTGACGGGGGAGACCATTAGGACGGTCCTTTTTCTTCAGGTTTTCTTCAAAGCATTTCCACAGTTCCTTGACCAGTTCCAAACAAAGCAAGCTGCTTGTGTTCTTGGCCACCATCCTCAAAATGAAGACTCCATCCCGACGCAGGTAGTTGTAGTGGAACTTCTCAAAGAGACTCTTGTCCTGGGTGTCTACCCCCATCATTTTGATGTAACGAAGAATAAAGCGCTGGTTGCGACTGGGCAGCAGATCATCCAGACACCAGAAAAAGAGGTTGAGGATGTTGGCAGCAAGCAGAGCAATCATCCAGAACCAGAGCAGGAGGTACATCTTTTCCAGGAACAAATTGATGGACAGGACACACTGCACAGAGAAGGTCTGCACATTGGCCAGCTGTCGGATCTTATAGTCACATAGTCCAATCCTGGGGAAGGTGTAGTGATCCTGCCAGCGCCCAGTCTTCCTCAGGCTTGTCATGGCATCCACACCGAAGTTCCAGTAGTTGAGGTCCAAGAACGCTGAGAGCAGAAAGAACTGGCCAATGATGTTAGCAACATACAGAATTTTAACAAACATGTACAGCCCAGTCAGGTAGGTGCCTGTGCGCTTACCGAAACAAAAGAAAACACGAGAGAACTTTTCGCGAAACTGGGTAAGGACGTTATACTTGTACATTGAGTATGTCTCTAACCATCTGTTCATAAAAGCAGCAGCATGGGAGAGCTTTTCCTGGCGTTTTTCAGGGGTCATCAGTGAGGTTTCCTGAGCAATTCCCACGACCTTGGCCACATTCAATCCAGAATATCCCTTCATCTCTTTCCAGATCAGATTGGGCAGTTTGAACAGGAGAGCTTGCAGCATGAACATCACTGTCACCCATCTGAAAACAGTATCCACATTCAGCATTAATAAATAAGAAATATTAGTATACCACACACAAAAGAGAATTACACAAATTTCTATGTAATACATCAAACTAACCAGATCACTTTTCAAACACAGCAAAATCATTTTAGCTTTCTAAATGGATCTGGGAAGAAAAACAAAAAGTACAAAAAACAAGCATACATGTATACATGCCAGCACACTCACTTGCACGCACACATACATTATACACACGAAAGCATCTAATTCTAAACATCTTAAAAATAATGCCATGTAATATATTCATCGTTTGTCAATAAGCTTCAGTTGAACTGGCTCCATGCATCAGACCTTATCTCAAACACAGTCCGCTCAATTTCAAAGTATTTATTCACAGACAAATGTTTTAGATGTTTTTACATAAATCACTATCACTGTCTTAGAGACATCAAACATATTTATATCAAGTCCACTCAATTTCAAATAAAGCAAAACGTTTAACTGGAGATTAACACATGCATACTACCATTTCAGAATAAGCCAATGCAACATAATACTGCACGTTCTCAAGGCACTATTTCATATAACAATGAAAAAGAATCTGAAGCAACTCTGCTGTATCTTGCAATAAAAAACAGATTTTAAAAATGTCTCCTAACATTTTTGCTCTTTCCGGATGTACTTTCCTGACGCAAAGCTCTTTAGACATCATAAAACCGACTTTGTAGCAAGCAATAACATTTTCTGCAATAAAATGGGAGGGAAAAACCCAAATACACATTAAAAACAACACATGAAAATAAAAATAATTTATACCAACACTGATTAAATTTTATTTTAAAAATAGCAATAGTACAATACCAATTCTTCTTCTTTGTCGAATGCTCAGACAGCAACTATTGTTATCTGACATATGAGCAAAAACTTGTTGAACTGCTGTTAAGTGCCTGACAAATCAGGATCAGAACATCCGACTTCTTTTACATCTTTAGAATCTGGAAAATAGGCAAGAAATTACATAGCTAACCCTGCAAACCAAGCTGTACAGCCCATGAGAGGAGCTGGAAAGAGGACATGCCATTATTTTCCTCAGACACATCTGACGGTATAAAAAAAAGAAGAAGAGAGAACTGAGAAGAAGACAAGGAGAAAAAGAACAAGGCAGAACAAAGAGAGGGATAGAAAAGAGGGAATTCCTAGCACAGAATTTCCAGAAGGTGAGGATGCTATTTATACTAACAGGCCCCTGGCATCCCCACGGGGGATACTACCAATTCTATCAGCAACAACAGTGCCAATACTTACCGGTAGAAGCTGATGTCCACATCAAATCTGTCCTCCTCCTCAAAAGGTACTGGGTCAGAAAAGGGCACATAATACATGTGGCTGATCCAGCAATAGTTGTTGGCGTACTTCAGGTACATGCCTTTTTTGTACTCCGCAGGCAGCCAGCACCGGATGGGGACTCCCACAAACTGTTTGGCGCCAGTTGCCACAGCTAGACCCGTCAACAACCCCACTGTGGCCCAATGGTTAAGCTGGTCCACCACATCATCATCACGTACCTTGCTGCGTGCTGCTATGTTCGCAAAGCTGAGAAGCGTACTGCTCAATCTGCAATAGCAAACAGTAAAGCAAAGTTTTACAATTTTCTTTGAACATCAATGTAGATTTACTTGCTTAGCCACTTGAAAGTCACTGTCAGTCCGCCATAGATTCAAACCTCAAATACAGAACACTACCAATACCTTCACTTGACAGTCTAAATAAGTAAATCTCAGTTTAGGAAAAGCCAGATGGAGAAAGCAGTATGTAATGAATGTGTTATAATTAATACCCTTTGAAAACAAATCTAGAACAGAACCTATCAGCTTTGATCACTAAGTAATGACTGGTTCAAAACTTTTATTTGTATTTTAATTTGTATTACATTGTGTTGTTTTGTACTATGTTATTTTGTACTATACTTCATATAGTGCAACCTTTACACTTTTCATTGATTTTTGTCAACATTTTTTTTTTACTTATCTGCTCCCCCCCCCCCCCCCCCCCCCAAAAAAAAAAGAAAAACACCCACAACTAACAAAAAACACCTAGCACTCATATACCACGGTGGCACCGTGGTCGAGTGGTTTAGGCGGTCAACTCGTGATCCAGAGGTCGCGGGTTCGATCCCCGCTCGGCTCGGTGTTGTGTCCTTGGGAAAGACACTTTACTCCTATTTTCCTCACTACACCCAGGTGTACAAGTGGGTACCAGCTCTGCTGGGGAAGTATCTGGCGACAGACTAGCGTCCTGTCACAGGGGTGGTGAAAAACCATCAGTTCGCTTAACGCTACAGAAACCGGGATAAGCTCCGGCTCTATGGGCCTTATGGCTCGAAAGAACATCTACTTTTTATACTCATATACCACTGCAACAAGCAGATTCAAAACACAGAACTTATACAAAAATTTACGTGATCTTCAGTGCTGGTCAAGAAATGTAAGAAACACTTTCAAAATTACTCCCATTATTAACTAGTTAGGATGGATGATGGTCAATAACCATATCATGTCATGACAGTCTTCCTACTGACTCCACAGCATACTAGTCTGGGCTGGGTTGGCTAAAGCCTCAGATCCCAGCCTAAGTTGAGACTTGTTAAATCCAAGACCTTTAACCTCTTCACTGCCCAGTGCAAGTGCACCCTATATGCCGGGGAATAAAATTCTTATGTACCACTGCTATGTTCATATCCCTCTTACTCAGAAACTACTGCATGAATATTCCTGATAGTCTACCAAATGACAGTATATATATCGTAGATTACTTTGAGGCAAGCTCAAATTAGTTAGCACGATATTTTACTGTGAAAATATATTTTAAATGTAAAAAATCGACCATAAATACGATTTCTTAATCACCACTGTCATTCTGAGTACCCCCGATCTCAATAACGTCAAACATAAGTCTAGGCCAAATCTCATTCTTTTTTTCTTAATGCACGATCAGCTGAATCATACACGATCATTTTCATCACTATTATGTAAATCTACAGTTTTATTTGCCACTTTTACAGCTGTGTAAAGTTACTGATGCCTTCAACAAGAAGTGTCAGCCATTTTGAACAAGAACTTCCCAAGCAGTCATGCATAAAAACACAAAATACAAGCGAAAAAACGATCGTTTTTGCCATGGTTTTTGCAGCTCGATGTTGCCAAGCAACAGGAGAGTGACCTCCATTAATTTTGGAGTTCTTTCCCTTTAACTGTAGTCAAGGAAGCAGGCTTGTTTACTTCAGTTCGACACCCCGGAAATTTTCCGGGTTGTTGGCGTATAGGGTGCACGTTTAGCCCCAGAAAATTTCCGGGGTAAGGCAGTCTAGTGGTTAATTTAAACTGTAAACCAGGGGCCCATTACACAAACCCCTACTGCCCCACAACAGCAGGGTCTTTCATTATGCAACCCCTAAACCTTCATTTTCTCACACTCCCACACATTCACTTGTGTGTCTACATGCACACACACTCATGTGCATGTGAGCATGCACACACACAAGTTTATACATGTATACATTTATGTATGTATGCACAGGTACCCAGGCCATACACATACATATATATACACACACAGGGCTGGACAAAGTCACACACACATGTATACACATGTACACAGCCACATGCATGCACAAACACCCATGCATGTGTATACCCATGCACATTTTTGTCAGTGTGTGTGTGTGTTTATATTTATTTATTTATTTATACCACTTTAAGTCATGGCATATTTCTCTGCGTGAAATTCGGGCTGCTCTCCCCAGGGGGAGCGCATGGCCACAAGAGCAGCACCAGCCCCATCTGTTTTCTTCCTTTTTCCTGTCTGCAACCCTATGTTTCCCTATCAGAGTGGCTTTTTTCTACAGAATTTTGCCAGGGAAAACTCTCTTGTTGCTGTGGGTTCTTTTATGTGCACTAAATAACTATGTGTAACTGTAACACATGGGACCTCGGTTTATCGTCTGATCCAAAAGACAAGCACCCAGACCATCACTCATGATCTAATGGATGGGGAAGAAGTTTCGGGTCCAGACGGAATTTGAACCACCGCATACTTCCGACCCAGACTTTTCGCTTTCTAGGCAGGCGTGTTACCTCTAGACCACGCATGTGTGTGTGTGTGTGTCTGTGTGTGTGTGCGTGTGCGTGTGCGTGTGCGTGTGTGTGTGTGTGTATGTGTGTGTTGTGTGTTCTGTGTGAGACTGAGACTAAAATAGCAAGAGTGAGTGTGTGCACTTGTCACAATAATGATAATGAATATATAAATGCATGATGCATAAAATGTTTTCCATCATTTCCATTGACAAAGTTAAGGACAAAAGTCATGGATCATACTTACATTTTAGCCATAATGGCTGGTCAGGTTGGAGCCAATCTGCTTTATAATATGAGTGCATCTGAAAAGAAGAAGAAAACAAGGATTGACACAAAACAATATTCCTTTTAACTTATGGAATTTTTGTTGTTATCATCATCATCACTCATCATCATCATCATCACAAGAAGTATTCAATTTAATTCAAATACTTTATTAAGTTTATTAGCTCCCAAATACTGAAATAGCGAAATTCACATGAGTTACAAGCCATGCATAAAAACAGTCTTACAATGTTATAGACAAACATTTACCACAGAAAAAATACCACAATGCAGTACAGATATATATATATATATATATATATATATATATATATATATATATATATACATACACACAGAGATAGGATAGCTCAGTGGTCAGAGCACTCGCTTTCCCCCAGCCAAGTTAAGCAGTGTCGTGTGTGGTTACCAGCTGGACGGGTGACCGTTTGCGTGCCTTGGCTTCAGTACAGTCCCCCAGCTGTAAATGGGTACCTGCCTCTTTAGGGTCAGGGAAGGTAAAGCAGCGAGGGAGAAGAGATGGGCACCACCCTCATTATGCTGGCCCCTAGAGAAGTGAGGTCTCTGACGTCTCACTTCCCTACGACCTTATAGGTTATGGGAACCTTTAAGTTTAATGGCTTTATATATATATACATATATAAATAATATAAATATATATAATATATATATATATAAAAAAATAATATAAATATATATAATATATATATATATATATATATACATGGACACATCACAAGATAAAGCACCCAAGCATCAGCAAAATATCTAAGCCAGTCAATGAGTCATAAACTCACCAGTGTAAAATCAAATGCACTCAAGTGACTCATGCACATGTGCTAGCATGCACACACATACACACACTAACATACAGCCTGCACACACACACACACACACACACACACACACACACACACACACACACACACAGTGGAAACATTTGTACACATGCGCAAGCATTTTTCTGACATAAACCAAATTGTTATAACATGTTGTATGATAAGAGTTAAGACAAATATCAATTCACTTAATTGCTATTCAGTATTCTCTATTCTAATAAGATTTTTAGTACCTAAACTATTTAGTACAAGAGTAGTAATCCTGGGATGATGATGTTGATTCGAGATATTACTTTTAGAGTCCATCCAGTTGATCAAAAATGCTGTCTGCATTGAATCCTAGGCATTACTTGGGAGGATAAAATCATAACCACATGAGCGCACCCTGTGTATACATGTATCATATGTGTGTATGTATGTGTGTGTGTGTGCATGCCCCATGCTTGCATGTTTTTCTGCATAAATGTCCATATCAAAATATTTTATGATGTAGGAAATGGTTGCCTGGGTCTGTGATATAAATTTATTTGCACTATTACAAAAAATTTTATGACAAGTAACCCACATGACTTTCTTGTGCTTTGGAAATATTACATTTAAAGGGGCCACATCCATCTTTCTTGAATAGGCCGACTCCCTCCTCATGCACCTTTTGCTTTGTCAATGTTGTCTCCATTGGATTACTAGTCACGTTCATTATACTGCATTCCCCACAACAAATCCTGTACAGTGGTGAACTGGCTGCAGGACCCATCCTTCACTGTGCACAGCACTGCTCTTGAACACTTGAAGGATGTGTGGAAGCATACCATTACAGCCACTGATATATACTATCACTAGAAGCACTTGCAGAAAACTGCAATTGGTGGAGGTGCGCAGTATGAGTATGTGACGGAATTTTCAGGGGAAATGTGAAGAGACAAAAATAAATTGAAAGACAGAAGCAGCTGGAAAGAGAAGACCACAAAACCAGGCCAGCAATTTAACTTCCAAATTTGTCTGCAACAACCATGCAGAGATTGCCATGCATGAAATGGACAGCGGAGCCACTCCATATTGTTCCCAACAAAATGGAGTGAAAGAAGCGTCTCGTAATACAGAAGGAGCCTAAGTAGTACTACTGTTCTTTCATTTTCCTTTAAAATGAAGATCTACTTTCCCTTCTGTTTTACCAGTGTTGAATCTAGGATTTTTTTTTTCAAATTCCCATCTGTTTGAGGGGTGTGTGTGTGTGTGTGTGGTGGGGGGGGGGGGGGGGGGGCGGATTCCCTGGCAGGCCATGGGGTTAATAATTTAGACATTGAGTCCTGAGGCAGAAGATCCAAACAAGGTAAGGCCCTTCCTCAGTGGATTCTACTCTATGCTAAACTAATTGAATATGTATACATGTACTATGTACTTAGTGGAGGAAGCTTGACACTGGTCCTGAACATATTTTATGTTTATCACCAAGAAATCATTCAAATGATAGGAAAGAATCTATCATGACTCAATTACTATAGTACACTGGATTCCAAGCCAAGAAGCCTGTATCTGTAGGGTTAGGAAAGGCCCTTTCTGGCTTCCATTCTGTACTAGGCCTAAACGATCAGTAAAATTATATAAAATCTGCTAAGACTAAGAGCCTAAGTGGAAGAAGCTTGTCACTAGTTCTGAACAATTAAAAGGCTTTAAGTTTATTAAATGTCAGGAAAGAATTACTACTCCATTCTTCAGAATAATAGATTTAAGACTACAAATATTTGGCTTTCATGAATTTTATTGGGGCAAAATAAGGGGGTGGGGTGGGGTGTCCTCACACCTCAACTTCGCTTGTCCTGTTAACACCTATCTTATGTGAACTAGAACATAATGTAAGGTGATTGTGGACAATACTAGTAGCCATCTGGTTTACTTTTAGACCCCTACGCCAAAAGGTGGTCTGTTCCCACAGACAGCAGAGTTCAGCTCACGGGAGAGGGTTTTCTTTTTTGTTTTGGCTTTCTTTTTTAATTACTGATGTTTTGTCGGGGAAAAAAGGCCTGTTATTTACTTAAGTGTCTTAAGTCTTGATGATCTTGGTTTGGATCAGAAAGCAGTCTTTTAAACTATTGGAATACCCTCAACAGAACAATTCAAGACATACTTACAAATTCCAAATAAACAAAGACTTGATAACTTCTCGATCACACACCACAAACTTTAGAAAGTTTCACTCAATCACGTAGCCTGTACTGAAGCCCTTCCCAGAGACAGGATCCTGCTACACGGCGTCAGAGCATGCGCACCAAGAAGCCCACGCAATGTCTTTTCGTTCAATTCGTTCTTTGTGCCCTTCGCACAGATCGCGGTGAGAGAATGGGTAGGGGTGGTGGAATTACTGATGAAATAATTTAATGTGTCACTTCTGTATGCATGATCCTTCAGAAAATCGTTGTAGAGGAAAACAAGTGCAGGTAACCACTTAAACTTCTCCATCATTTTAAAAATGATTTTAGGTGTTTTTTTGTATTTGTGTGGTTTTTGTTGTTGTTGTTGTTTTTTGGGTTTTTTGGGTTGTTTTTTTTTTTTTTTGGGGGGGGGGGGGGGGGTGTTCTTTGCTTTTAGGAACTAATATCCTTCCTCAGAGGTCCCCAGGGTGATTGAAGCTTCACTCTCAGTAGTTCACTGGTTCACTGGTCCCGTAACCCGCCGGGGTCGTGGGGGCGCTGCATGGTGGACGAACGGTGGACCAGCTGGCTCCACTTAGCGCGGTCGTGGGCAAGTGCCTGGGTGACACTAAAGTCCTCCCCTGTCCAATCACGGATGTCGTCGGCCCACTTTCTCCTCTGTCTGCCCCGTCTTCTCTTCCCCTGGACTGTTCCTTGCAGGATGGTCTTTGCAAGTCCTTCTGAGCGTGTTACGTGCCCATACCATCTGAGTTTCCTCTTTTTCGCCGTGGTCAGTAGGTCTTCATAACCCCGCACCTGTTGAGTGATCATTCTGCGGACTTCATTGTTGGTGACATGGTCCTTGTATGAGATGCCAAGGAGCCTTCTGAGGCATCTCATTTCTACTGCTTGGATCCTCCTTTGTAGGTCTGCGTTTAGTGTCCATGCCTCACATGCGTAAAGCATGATTGAGGTGACTAGCGCGTTTAGTAACTTTACCTTGGTTCCGAGAGGGATGTTTCTGTCTCTCCATATGGTCTTCAGTCTTGCCATTGCTGCTGCTGTTTGTGCCGCTCTTGCTAGGATTTCGGTCTTCGATCCCTCCTCACTTATGATGGCTCCAAGGTACTTGAAATGGTCTCCAGTTCTTTTCCGCTGAGAGTGATCTTGGTGGTGATTGGCTGGGCACTGTTTGTCATGAGCTTGGTTTTCTCGGCACTGATTTCCATGCCGTATCGGGAGGATATTTCGTCCAGTTTCTTCACTAGGTTGGCCAGTTCCTCTTCATTTCCTGCCAGACCGTCAATGTCATCGGCAAACCTGAGGTTGGTGATTGTTCGCCCTCCAATGCTGACTGTGCCTGTGTGGTCTTCCAAGGCGTCAGTCATGATGCGTTCGAGGAAAATGTTAAATAGTGTCGGCGACAGCAGACATCCCTGTCGGACCCCAACTGAGGTACGGAACCATTCCCCTACCGTGCCCTGTACGAGTACTGCACTGGTGGCCTTTGAGTAGAGTTCCTTGATGGTGTGGATCAGCTCTCAGTAGTACCTTACAGCAATACATTTTTCATAATATTATTTAGAAGAGTCAATTACATGACTACATAATCCTTTTGAAACATTACTCATTGTTCTCCAAATACTTGAGTTATGTAGACCCACACGAAACTGATAAAAATCAGCTGTTTGCTTTCGGTACATGGTACATTAATCTGATGAAATCATTGTAAAATACATGTATCTTTATGAAGCATTGCAATTTATTTTCTTAATCTCTGTCTCTGTCTGTCTGTCTCTCTGTCTCTGTCTCTCTGTCTCTGTCTCTGTCTCTCTCTCTCTCTCTCTCTCTCTCTTTGATTCTCAGTGCCGACTCCACTCTCCCCAAAAGTCCTTCGGATGAAATTATAACCGAGGTCCCATGTGCGAACGCACACAGAACACCTTGCGCACACATTAAAACCCGTTCCACTTTTCGGAAGAGTAGGCCATTGTGTGTCGGTGGGAACGGATGACACAATTTACAAAATTGCATACACACGGGGACTGGATGAAAAAAGCACATTAAAGCTTATTATTCTCAAAAAAAAAAATCTCTCTCTCTCTCTCTCTCTCTCTCTCTCTCTCTCTCTCTCTCTCTCTCTCTCTCTTCTCTTTTCTCTCTCTTGCTTGCTCGCTCGCTCGCTCGCTCGCTCGCTCAGTCACTCTCTAAGAAATAATAAAATAAAAACACCAATAATAGTACAACAACAACAACATTTACAATATAAAATGTAAACAATATGCATATGTTAATATTCATCAACAACAGTCATATGGAATAGAAACAAAATAAACAAACCTGAGTAACCACACGCAATCAATAAATAATAAAATAAAAACACCAATAATAGTACAACAACAACAACATTTACAATATAAAATGTAAACAATATGCATATGTTAAATATTCATCAACAACAGTCATATGGAATAGAAACAAAATAGACAAACCTGAGTAACCACACGCAATCAATTTAATCACCTTAAGTATGGAAATCATAAGGATTTACACTGACGTCGGATGGGCTGGGCCCGTGTTTTTTAAAATGTTTTATTTATCTATTTATTTATTCATTATTATTATTGTCATCATATTTTTTTAAGAGGTATTATGAACTTTTCCGCAAGGGAAGCGGAAAGTTGGTCGACCAAAACAGACCTGGGGCAGAAGCGTTGTCGCAGAGACCAAGGCAACCGGCATGACATGGGCCGAGCTGAAGAGGATCTCCCAGAGTTTGTTGGAGGGGTGTTGTTGCGGCCCTATGTTCCCCAGGGAATCAAGAGGCATAAGTCAAGACATGAACTTTTATTCCTAATATGCTTGTTCTTTGTCAAGCGCTCAGACGGCAACTGTTGTCTGTCGTGAGGACCAGGGTGAGTTGCACTGCCGGTGAGTGCCTGACAAGTGGGGCCCAGCCCATCCCACTTCCCTGTAAATCCTTTTAGGCCTATATGATTCCATACAAATGATAATTAAATTGATTGCGTGTGATTACTCATCAGCTTTATTTACTCATCAGCTTTATTTATTTTATTTCTATTTTTGAATTGGATTCTGTCTTCGGTTTTTTGTTTTGTTTTTTGCTTGGATGATATAAACTCTCTCTCTCTCTCTCTCTCTCTCTCTCTCTCTCTCTCTCTCTCTCTCTCTCTCAAGTTTGTCATAATGTACTAAAGTGAACAATCCAGTGACATGCCTGTGAATGATTTGAATGCAAGCACTTTGGTTTGTTTGCTGAACTAGAATCAGAGCCATACAATTTCCCTACAATTGGTAGCATTATTCCATATAATTGTTGTTGATGAATATTAACATTTGCAAATGGTTTTAATTTTATATTGTAGATGTTGTTGTTGTTGTCTTTGTACTTTAAGTGTTCTTTTAATTCTATATTTCTCTGTTGTAGCTGGGCTTTAAAAAAAAAAGTGTGTTGTCTTGAAACTACTAATAATTTTCCATGTGCCTGTGTAATTCTTGAGCATATGTGTGTGTGTGAAGGGGGGGGGGGGGGGGGGGGGGGGGGGGGAGGGAGGGGGGGCGTGCCAGCCCGGGCGGGTGTGTGTGTGTGTTGATTATTGTCACTTTTATTTCATAGATTTGTTAATGATTTAACTGGATTCTATCTTCTTTCTTTTCTTCTTTTTTTTTGGATGATATAAACTCTCTCTCTCTCTCTCTCTCTCTCTCTCTCTCTCTCTCTCTCTCTCTCTCTCTCTCTCTCTCTCTCTCTCTCTCTCTCTCAAACCTTCCCTAAAACACTGAAATGCAAGGGGCTTGGACAATCTAGACAGTAAAATATTGAAGGTTCAGTACCCATAATATCTGAGCATATAATTTATAATCTTTCAATTGAAAAAAGTCATTTTCCTCAAGCTTTTAGAGATGCCAAGGTTTTGCCCCTTTTCAAATCTGGTGACCCAAAAGATCCCTCAAACTATAGACCAATTTCAATCCTGTTTTCATTGTCTAAGCCTCTTGAAAAGCATCTTAAGAATAACCTTCAGCTTATTTTACAAATCACAATCTGTTTCAGCCTAACAAAGCAGATTTATGAAAAATCATTCTTGTCACACTCTGCTTACTAACCTAATAGAACAATGGCATGAAAATATTAACAATGATATTTTGTCTGGGGTGGTATTTGTTGATTTTGCTAAGGCTTTTGACACCATTGACCATGATCTTCTAATAAGGAAAGGGAGGCACCGTGGTCGAGTAGTTTAGGCGGTCAACTCGTCATCCAGAGGTCGCGGGTTCGATCCCCGCTCGGCTCGGTGTTGTGTCCTTGGGAAAGACACTTTACTCCTATTTTCCTCACTCCACCCAGGTGTACAAGTGGGTACCAGCTCTGCTGGGGAAATATCTGGCGACAGACTAGCGTCCTGTCACAGGGGTGGTGAAAAACCATCAGTTCGCTTAACGCTACAGAAACCGGGATAAGCTCCGGCTCTATGGGCCTTCTGGCTCGAAAGAACATACTTTTTCTAATAAGGAAACTTGTCTTGTATGGCTTATGTTCAGATTCAGTTAGACTTATTTCTTAAAAATAGACGGCAGGCAGTTCTTCAAGACTGTGCAATATCCTCCTTTGTGCCAATAACATATGGTGTCCCCCAGGGATCAGTTCTTTGGGCCAGTTTTGTTTTCTATCTATATTTATGATCTTCCATTGAATATTTCATCTTCTTGTGAACTTTTTTCAGATGATACGACTATTCATACTAAGGATAAAAAGCAAATGTTATATGTAATATTTTACAGAAAGATATAGATAAACTAACTTCTTGGGCTGATCTGAACCACATGGCTCTTGATCATAAAAATCGAAGTTCATGATAGTCACAACAAGACAAAAAAGACAAAACATAAAGTCTATGTCAAGAAGTCTGAAAATTCATGATCAGATAGTAGAGGAGGTTAATAATCATAAATTACTTGGCCTTAATGTAGACAACAATCTTTCCTGGTCTAGCCATATTTTAATATTATCAAAGAAATTATTCCAAAAGATATTTCAGCTCAATAGAATAAAGCATTTCCTTGATGAGCACACTCCAAGGTTGTTCTTTTAGGGAAACATACAACCAGATATTGATTATGCTTCCACATGTTGGGACCTGGCAAGTAAAAACTGCTTTAAATGACTTGACAGTATTTACAGATACTCCATGAAATTAATACTCCTTAAATCATCTTTGCAAAATGAAGATTGCAAAAAACTTAATATTTTACCATTAAATCAGAAATGCCATTTCAACAAAGTTTTATTCATGTACAAGATTATGAATAATCTTAGGCCAACCTATCTGTATGATAAATGTTTTTTATCAGGACTATTGGAGGTAAAAGTATTCTATTTATTCCCCGCCCCAGGATAGACTTATTCATGTCATCCTTGGTTTATTCAGGTAGTAAGCTATGGAACAATATCCCTGATTTAGACTGGCTTTTCCTGTCCCGATAGTGTGTCGCTGTGGTAGGATGGCTTGCCTGCTTCAATGCCCCCCAGAGCTATGTGGGTGGGAGCTTCAGCCTCTGGCAGGTTCAACCATGCTCAACAGGTCTGTGGGGGAGGAGCCAGACTAAACGATGCACCCTGGTCCTCCAGGTTGGGGGTTGTGCATTGGGCTAACGACCCATTCACTTAAAAACTAGTCTGTTACAGAAACTGCAACATTACCTCATGCAAGCGACATGGTTGGGGAAGAGTCCTCTCTGGTAGAGCCTATGACAGGTGCTGGTGAAAGCCTTGGGAAGCCAGTGTGCGACAATTCTTCTAACAACCAAGTCAACAACCAGGATAGGGACCTGGAACATCAGAGCCCTGTACGAAACTGGAAAAACAGCACAGGTGTGTAGAGAAATGCACAGGTACAACCTAAAGATCCTTGGCCTGTGCGAGACCAGATGGAATGGAACTGGGCAGACAAAACTTGCGAGTGGAGACACTATCATCTACTCTGGACAGGAAGAAGGCCAACCCCACACACATGGAGTAGCGCTGTTGATAATACCGAAGCAACGCAAGCACTGCTGTCCTAGGAACCAGTGTCACCATGGATCCTCACAGCACACTTCAACTCAAAAGGCAGAAAGGTTACCATCCTTCAGTGCTATGCTCCAACAAATACAGCAGAGTTAGAAGGTAAAGAAAACTTCTTGGAACAAGTCCAGACCATCATGGACAAAGCACCAAAGAGGGACCTAAAAATACTAATGGGAGACATGAATGCCAAAGTGGGGACAGACAACACAAACAGAGAACTGATCAAGGGCAGACATGGCACTGGAGAACAAAATGAAAATGGAGAACTTTTAACAGAATTTTGCATGTTCAACGACCTGGTCATTGGAGGCACCATCTTTCCCCACAAGAAAGTCCACAAGACCACATGGACTTCCCCCGATGGCAAGACTGAAAACCAGATTGACCACATCACCATCGGGCCAAAGTGGAGAAGGAGCCTGCATGATGTCAGGGTGAAGCGCTGAGCAGATGCAGCGTCAGACCATCCTCAAGACAAAGCTCAAAGCCTACATCGACCGGGCAGGAAGACCATCACACAAGTTCAACGTGCAAAGCCTGAAGGAAAGAGAAAAAATAGAAGAATTCAGACTCGAACTGAGGAACAACTTCAGTGTGCTTTCTCAGCTGCCAGAGGAAAGAGTTGAAGAGCAATGGCAGAGTCTTCGTGAGACCTGGAAGACAACATGCCAAACAGTACTAGGAAAGAAAACAAGAAAATACAAGGAGTGGCTGACAACAAAAACATGGGCACTGATCACCGAGAGAAAACAGCTGAAAGATCAGATCAACCGAACACAAGATCAAGAAAAGAAACAGGAACTGCAAGCATGCTACTGGAACAAAAACCGGGCAGTAAAGAGAAGTGCAAGAAAAGACAAGAGAAAATTCATTGAGGGACTGACTCAGGAAGCAGAGACTGCTGCAGGCCAAAGAAATATAGAGACTATACGAGATCACGAGAACTCTCTCAGGAAAAAACAGCAAACCTAGCTGCCCTGCCAAAGATAAGAATGGCAATACCATGCCAGGTGAGGAGGACCAGAGAGCAAGATGGGCAGAGCACTTCAAAGAAACGCTCAACAGACCTGCACCACCCGTGCCACCAGATATCCCCCCACCTACTGAAATCCTTGGCATCAACACCGGCCCCCCTACCAAGAATGAGATCACCAAAGCCATAAAGTCACTCAAATCAGGCAAAGCAGCAGGCCCAGACTGTATACCACCTGAAGCACTGAAGGGAGACATCCAAACTTCCACTGAGATGTTATACCCACTCCTACACAAGATCTGGGAGCAAGAGAGTGTACCAGAAGACTGGAAGAAAGGCCATCTCATAAAGCTGCTAAAGAAAGGGGACCTGTCCTCCTGCAACAACTGGAGAGGAATCATGTTACTGTCCATCCCAGGGAAAGTGCTGACAAGGATCATGCTAGACAGACTGAAGACAGCACTGGACAAGACACTTCGCGATGAACAGGCAGGCTTTAGGCAAGACAGATCATGCACAGATCAAATCGCCACAATGCGAATCATCATTGAGCAGTCCCTGGAATGGCAGACCCCTCTATATTCAGTCTTTGTCGACTTCCAGAAGGCATTTGACAGCGTCGACAGAGATGTCATTTGAAAACTGATGCATCACTATGGCTTTCCACCAAAGTTCATCACCATCATCCAGCAGCTATATGAAGATGCCACCTGTCAAATCATCTATGAAGGGAAACTGACGGAAGCCTTCTCCGTACAGACCAGTGTTCGTCAGGGCTGTCTGTTGTTGCCAACCATCTTCCTGTTGGTGGTTGACTGGATAATGCAGCAGGCCACAGCAGGCAGGAGAACCGGCATACAGTGGACCCTCGTGAAGCAGCTGGAAGGCCTGGACTTCGCAGACGACATCATCCTTCTCTCCCACAGGCAACAAGACGCACAAGAGAAGCTTTGTCGTGTTGCTGAAGAAGCTGAAAAGACTGGCCTCCAAATCAACATCGGGAAGATGGAGGTCATGAGGGTGAACAACAAAACACATGACCCAGTGCGACTGCATTAAGAAACCATCAAGGAAGTCAGCAAGTTTATTTACCTGGGCAGTGTCGTCAGTAAAGATGGGGGAACAGATGAAGACATCAAGTGCCGAATCAACAAAGCCCATCACGCCTTCAACACCCTTCGGCCAATTTGGTGGTCAACAGCCCTGTCATTTCAAAACAAGATTCGGATCTACAACACCAATGTCAAATCGGTCCTACTTTATGGCTCAGAAACCTGGTGGGTAACAAAAATCAACACCCACAAACTCCAGTCATTTACCAACAAATGCCTCAGGAACATCCTCAACATCAGGTGGCCGGAAGTCATATCCAACAAACAACTGTGGGACAGGACCAGACAAACCCCAATCGAGTTCATTATTAAACAAAGGAAGTGGGGATGGATCAGCCATACACTAGGCAAGCCTGCGTCAAATGTCACCAGGCATGGAATCCACAAGGGAAGGGAAAGTTGGTCGACCAAAACAGACCTGGCACAGAAGTGTTGAGGAAGAAAGAAGGCAGCCGGAATGACATGGGCGGAGCTGAAGAGGATCTCCCAAAACTGAGTTTGTTGGAGGGGTGTTATTGCAGCCCTATGTTCCCCAAGGAACCAAGAGGCATAAGTCAAGTAAGTCAAGACTGGCTTATCACTTAGACTGCCTTATCACCAATGTCTCACAAGGTCTAGTCACATCTCAGTCCCTATCTCGATAATTCTGCCATTCTTTTCTTCCTCAACATTGCAAAGCCTATTAGAAAGAAGAAGCCCATCGTAACCTCAAAGCCTTAGATATTCAAACTTTTCTTTCTCAAGCTGCTGAACATCTATCACAAATCCCTTACCATACTGACCCTTCTAAACACTATAATACCGTTCTCAGCCAACTTCTTGATGACCATGCACCTCCCACTGACCATTTCCTACCTGATAGGCCCTGTGCACCATGGTACTCCTACGAACATTCTGATCGCAAAACGCAAACGCCGACAGCTAGAGCAGCAATGGCGAAAAACAAAACTGAGATAAACAAACAGCTTCTTCCTTAACAAATCAACAAAGTCAAAATCTTAATCCATTCATCAAAAATATTACTCTTCTCAAGTTCTTGATGCCACCTCTATGAAATCTCTCTTTTCCCTCACATCCACTCTTTCTTGGATCTAGGAAGGCTAGCCCTCTGCCTTCTATCTACAACCACTCTCAACTTCCTTCTATATTTTCTGCATTATTTTCTAACAAAGTCCGCAACATTCGATCTAGTTTGGATCAGACTCCTTTTCAGCCAGCAATTTCTGACCCCCAATTTTCTGGCACTCCTCTCCTTTACTTTCATCCATCAAGCAAGAAAGAAATCGCGAGAATTCTGAAAGAAATGAAAATAAAATTATATGATCTTGATCCTATACCTGCTTCTCTTTTTACTCAGTGCCTTCCACAGCTTATACCCACTATTACAAAAATAGTAAACTCATCACTTCTTTCAGGAATTTTCCCAGCAGCTCTCAAAACTGCAATAGTTACACCTTTACTCAAGAAGCACGACCTTGATCCTAACACTCTGAAGAATTATAGACCTGTATCCAACCTCCCGTTCATCTCTAAAGTCCTTGGAAAAGTTGTTCTGATACAACTCAACAGCCACCTTCATTCAAACAGTCTCCTTCCCCCTTTTCAGTCTGCCTATCTCGACAACCACAGCACCGAAACCACCCTAGTCCACACCTTAAACACGCTTCTACATGCATCTGATTCAGGAAAAATCTCCCTTATCACTCTTCTCGACTTATCTGCAGCCTTCGACACTATAGACCACTCAATTCTTCTCCCCCGTCTCCAAAAGACTTTTGGTATTAAAGGCACAGCCCTCAACTGGTTCAGCTCATACCTTACAGATCGATTCCACACAGTTGCAATAAACAAGATTCAATCAACACCTGCCAAACTGGAATGTGGAGTCCCACAGGGATCAGCTCTTGGCCCTGTTCTTTTCACACTCTACACTGCTTCTCTTTCACACATAATAAATCATCATCAGATCAACCATCATTTCTATGCAGACGACTCTCAAATTCTTAGCAGTGATGCTCCTGAAATCTGCCTTCTCTCTTGATTAATATGTCCTTCTGCCTTCAAGATATCCCAAACTGGATGATACAAAACAAGTTACAGCTAAATGCAGATAAAACCAAAGCCATCCTTGTAGGGACCAAACACAAACTCTCTTCCATCACAACAGCTTCAATAGAATTTGGCAATATGTCTGTCCCTCTATCTACTGCTGTGAAATATCTAGGTGTCATTATAGACAACACACTCTCCATGCAAAAATTCATCACCCAAACCTGCCAGTCCTGCTACTATTAATTGCGGGGCATCAGTGCAGTTCGGAAGTACCTGTCCACTGTTGCAACATCCAAACTAGTCACATTCTCTCAGGTCTGGACTATTGCAATTCTCTTCTGACTGGTCTGCCAGCATCATCTATCCACTCCCTTCAAAGTATACAAAACTCTGCAGCTCTGAGCACGTTTCTCCTATCTTGCGATCTCTCCACTGGTTGCCTGTGCCACAGAGAGTAAACTATAAGATCAGTACCCTCTGTTACAAATGCCTCCATAAAACAGCACCTTCCTACCTCTGTGAATGTCTTCACCTGTACATTCCTTCTGTTCCCTCCAATCTGCTGCAGATACCTTGTGCTAAGAATACCTAGATTCAACCAATCCACTGTTGGCCCTCACTCTTTCTGTTTCTGGTCCATCCATCTGGAATGACCTCCCTCTCTCCCTTCCTCAAAAGCCTTCTTATGACACTTTTAAATTCGGCCTCAAGACACATTTATTTCAAACCTAAGATTCTCCCCTCTTCTTCCATTTCATTTTTGTCCTGCCTTCAACAGCCCAAACCCCATCACCCTGCCGAGTGTACAAGCGGGCGCGCGCGCACGCGCGCGCGCGGTTGTGTGTATGTGTGTGTGTGTATGTGTGTGTGTGTTGTGTGTGTGTGTGTGTGCGTGCGTGGTGCGTGCGTGCGAGCTTGTGTGTATACATTTGAATTTGTAAGGCTGCATGTGAATGAGTAGGATGAATGAAAGCCCTTTGATTTGTTTTTTGCAAGATATAGCCTAGGCTATATAAATTTTATTTTTTATTATTATTATCTAAAACAGAAGCCTACTTTGTCTTCATTTAAGAAAGGCTATCACATACATCTTTTTGAATTGTTATGATTGGAATTTCATGTTTGTGTCGGAAATCCTTATCTCTAGTAGTCATTAGCACACAATTCATGTTTAATCATCTGTAGTAGTCATTAGCACACAATTCATGTTTAATGCGATTTCATTCTTCACGTCTTTTGTTGTTGTTGTTGTTGTTTTGTTTTTTCTCGTTTTCCTGTCTATCTATCTCTGTCCCCACACTGTCCATAACTCTGTAAGCCACTCCCTCCCTCCCCCTCCTCTCACTCTCTATGTCCTTTGCTGTTTTACCCTGTCTGTCCATCTGTATGTCCGTCTGCTGTCTGTCTCTGTCTCTGTCTGTCTGTTGTCTGCTGTCTGTCTGTCTCTCTCTCTCTCTCTCTCTCTCTCTCTCTCTCTCTCTCTCTCTCTCTCTCTCTCATGTGGTTTTTGGGTGTGCTTTTTAAAATACTCGTTTGTCTGTGTTTGTTTGTTTGCTTTTCTTTCCTTCTCAATTGTTTCCCTTTTATGACAGTCATCGTCATTGTATCTAGTTCTCATTTATAGTATTTGATTATAATAATCATTTTTGGATTTTCCTTTTGGTGTGTTATTGTTTGCGGGGTTTTTTGTTTGTTTTGTTTTGTTTTGTTTTGTTGAGAGCATGATGTAAAAAGGCCATGAGCTTATCCATTTACTCTCAATAAACAGTTCTCTCTCTCTCTCTCTCTCTCTCTCTCTCTCTCTCTCTCTCTGTCATATAAGTACCGAAGTTTATTGTCTTTTTTGAATGCGTGTTATTTTGACTTATTGGTTGGTATGTTCTGAATGCATCACTCTAACCGCCCGTTATGAATGAGGTAAACATGGCGAGAGAAATCCCAGAAGGGACTCGGAAGATCACAGAGACAGACAAATAAGGGATGGAGTGGGCGTGAGTACAGTTTCAGAAGAATCGAACTGCTATTCATGAGAACCTGGCGTAATATACAATCTGTTGCTTTAACCGCTCAGCCATCACCCTCTCTCACTCTGTCTCAAGCAAGGACGTTACAAATTTGGGAAACAGTCTGAAATTGTTCCCATGTCTGTATGAATTTGCCTTTACTTTTATCCATGTCGAAAATGATTGCATGCAATTAGTGTGTGAAACATGGTATCAAACTGGATTTTTAATGTTAGAAAAATTAAACAACAACAAAATAGATGTAAACACATGTAAAGTGTCAGATTGCATTTAAAGTACGTGTCACCAGTCACACTCCACACCGGAATTCCTGAGTGCAGCAGAGGGGGTGTGTCAATCTGGGATTGTCCAATGACGGCCTTTGTGTAAGAAAGACGGACGCTCAAGCCTATCTCCGGCTCACACAGCCCGTAAGTTGACTGTAGCCTAGGCCTATTTCGACACACCACTTTCCCGGCTTTGAAATTACTGGAAGAGATTTCAACTGGCCAGTGGTACACAAAGATAGGCTGGCTGTTTTGTCAGGAGTTTCAGTTTGCATTATTGTCTGTCTTGGTATGTACGATTTTTCTGTTTATATAAGTTTACTCAGATTCTGTCATTTAAAATAAAATTAATTGACCTGTAACAAAAATGTATCATTCATGAACATTTGGTAGGCCTATTGACTATTGTATGATGAGCGCGGCACTGACTGAGGAGACAGACATTATTAAGCCCTTAGGCTTTGGGCCTAGCTATGCTCAACCACTGAGCTATAAATGGATGCCTGTGGTCGAAACCAGGCTACTGGGCTATCTCTTATGAAGTACATACATGTATACTTTTATCAGTGGGTTACAGTTTATGTTTGTATCAGCTTGAAGGTGAGTTAAAAACTGAAAACAATTCTCAGATAAGAGAGATTGGGAGATCTAGATAAACATATATATATATATTATATATATATATATATATATATATATATATATATAATATATCTACATTGAACAGTTCAGACTGACAGTGTTAGGTTTATCTATGTGACACTGATCAATAATAATAATAATAAGGTTATAAATAAATCAGCCTATAGTATCTCAGTCCTTTAGATTTTGCTTTGCCACTTTTAGATTGTATGATCACAGTTATCAAAGAGATGGAAACTGTGTGTGTAACTGTGTGTGTGCCCATGTGTTTTATTTTTATTCTTTTATTTCGAGGATAATGGAATTAGCACTCATGCGCTTTTTTTCATCCTGTCCCTGTGTGTATGCAGTTTTGTCATTTTTGTCATCCATTCCCACCAGCACACAATGGCCTACTCTTCCGAAAAGTGGAACAGGTTTCAACATGTGCGCAAGATGTTCTGCATTGTTTGCAGACGGGACCTCGGTGTATAGTCTCATCAGGGAAGACTTTTTGGGAGAGTGGAGTTGGCGTTGATATTAACTCCAGAGGAGAAATCCTCTTGAACGAGAATTGAACCAGGATCAGTAGGTCACGAATACATCACTCTAACCACCAGGCTATCCCATCGTCCCCTACTGTACTCTGTATGTGTGTGTTGAGTAGGCTCTGTAATAGACTAATATTCTGTGTGTGTGTTTGTATGTGTGACACTGTGTGTGTGTGTGTGTATGTGTGTGTGTGTATTTAAAATGAAATACTAAATAGACCTATCAACAGAGGTATCAATTTTTATTTTGAACTTTTGTTATTTATCATGATGAGCATCATTATTAGATTGCCAGAGTGAAAGAAAGCGAGAGAGTAGGTATGGAAAAGCAAATGAAATCAGCATTTCATTGCCAATAACTATTTCATTTGTAGATCTCTCTATATAGTGTATGTTATTTCTTGGAAGAGCTTTTTTAAAAACTCCAAGTAGATAGCACTTTGGCTGACTTTTCAAGGTTTTTTAAAAATGATTTTGTATCCATTCTGACCAGAACAGAATGGCCTTCTCTTCCAAAGTGAAAGGCAGAAAGAGTTTTTATTGTGTGCGCAAGATGTTCTACGTACATTCACACATGGGACCTTGGCACCCAAAGGACTTTGATATTCAGTTTGTTTCTCCATCAAACTGGGAGGACAAGGCTAGGAATTGAACCCAGAACCTCATAGTTTAATGTTAGGCAGGTGAATATCTTCACCGTCCTGTTACCTTCCTTCTTGTATTGAATTTCTGTTTGCCAAATGTTCCTCAGTTAGAGGTTCATTGATGGTGAGATGTGTATGTGACCATCATAATCAGGATAATGGTGGCCACATTACAACTTCAGGAATACATAATTGATCGTTGTATGCTGGATATGTTCACAATTCGATCAAATGCTCCAAATGTCAATATTGGTGTCACAAAAGATGCTCAAAGCTCAAAAGTCTGAAGAAGGAGGACGGAGTATTTGTCTGCCCCAGTTGTATGAATAAGAAGGGTGAAGACAATACTGATGCAGGAAAGGAGGAGCTAGAATTTGAGCAAGGGAAGATAGAAGTGGTAGACGAATTCTGCTACCTGGGAGAGATGATGAGCTGCGAAGCAAAATCTGAGTTAGCTGTCAGAACCAGGATTGCGAGTGCTTGGAAGAAATGGAAAGAATTGGCAAGTCTGCTCAGAAATCAGAAAATTCCACTGGAGAGACGCTGCCTGATATATAAGGCCTGCATCAGACCTGTTCTCCTGTGTGGCTCGGAGACATGGGTTTTCACAAAAACCGTCAAACGTTTGTTGAAGAGCTGTGAAAACAAAATGCTATGCTACATGACAAAGATCAAATGGGAAGACAGGATCACAAATGAACTATGGAGAATGTGCAAAGTTGATGATTTGAAATCTGTAGCTAGTACCAATAGACTGCGCTGGTTTGAGCACGTTTAATGGAAAGCAGACCACCACATTATAAAAAGAGCAATGAACTTTGTAGTGGATGGAAAGAGACCAAAGGGAAGACCTAGCAAGACCTGGGCTGCCTCTATTGCAGATGATCTTAGAGAAAGGGGCATAAATAAGGAGGAAGCTCAAAACAGAGATGGAGAAGGCTCATCAATGTCAAACCTCCCTTGGGAGAAACATGACAAAAAAGGAAGAAGAAGAAGATGCTGGATATGTTCATGTTTCTGTAACCTATCAAACGCTGATATATGAATTTTAGGTTCTTGGATTAATGTGCATATTTGATCTTCTGATATAATATACATAAAGGGAATTAAAGCGCTGGCAGATCTGCACTTGAAGTTGACCTAGATCATAAAAATTCCCCTCCCCTGTACCCCCCCCCCCCCCCCCCCCTTCTTATTCTTATTCTTAATTAACCACACGCTGCTGAGATTTGAACCCATGACTTCATGGACCCAAGGGATTGAAGTTGAATGGTCTTAAGCACTCAGTTAAAGTGTCTGTCTACTGATATGAATTTATAAGAGAGCATGGTGCCATAAGTACAGTGCCATCAATTATTTTATCTTATTCAAAACAGAAAAATTCTGCCTGCATGTGTTTACAAACATTTGTTTTCTAAAAAAGTGTGTTTTTGTCTACAGAATTTTACCAGGGACAACTTTCTTGCTGTCATAGGTTCTTTCATGTACACTAAATGTATGTTGCACATGGGACCTCAATTTTTTGTCTCATCTGAAAGACTAGTATCCAGACTACCACTCAAGATCTAAAACAGTAAAAGATGGGGAAAAGTTAGGGTTCAAACAAGGATTGAACCAGCAACTTGTCACTTTCAAAGTGGGTATGTTAGCCTACCTCTAGAACACTGATGCACCTCCCCTCACTCTGCAGTTTGCTGTCCACCTCACCAGCTAGCTATCCATTCCATCTCAGTCTTCTTTCTCAGCCTGTGGCAACTGACTTCACTTGACTTCTCCCTTAACTGCCTGAGGAGTCATTCAGGCTGCACCCAGTTTTTCAGGCGCATTGTCATGTTTAAGTTGAACCTGGCAGAACTGATCCCTCTCCATGTAGCAGGATGCATGCTGGGTGCGTTCATGTCATTGATCCCACCATCCATAGCTGGCTTACTCTGACTTTTACAATAGCTGCATGGGGTTTTAGCTTGTATGCAAAATGGTGTATATATATATGGACCCTCCGTTTATGGCCTCTTCCGTTTACTTCATTTCAGGGAAGTGGAATCCAGAAGAACAACATTTTTGGGGACAAATCCCTTAAAATGGACACGTCAGAGATTCAAACGTATGCTTTCAGTTTATGCAGAGCATGAGTTTGATGCTGTAACCACTTGGCTACCTCCCTCCTGCCCTTCCCCCCTTATCCAGTTAGAATTAGTGAAGCCATAAAAAGTGTATTTATTTAGAATGAGGTGGAATGATTTTAATCATCATTTTCACATTATATTGAAGATCTCTGTTTAATTTGGTTTGTTTTGGTTCGGTTCAGTTAGGTTTGATTGAGTTTGGTTTCTAAAGCTTGATTTGATTTGGTTTGTGTACAATACTGTAGTACTTAAATGTTTGTTTTCTTTACTTTTTTTCTTTTCTTGATCAATATTAAGTGGTATCACTTATAATGTTTTATTCAGAAATTTAAGCATTTGATTTATCGTTTAGTAGCACTATCACTTTTATTCAGAAACTTGAGCTAAAAACTTTTACTCATTGATGTGTTATCATCAGTATATTTTAATGTTTAGGATTTTTTCTACCCAATGATGTTTTAAATTATCAATAATGTGATGATGTTGTTTTTAGGGTTTCAGCGGAAAGTGGTCGAGTGTGAAGAGGCTCTGCAAATTGTCAAGTGAAAGAGACTGAGTCTAAGACAGTAAAAATGTGAGTACTTAGTGATGACTCAGAAAATAACGCATGTGTGTGTGTGTATGAGGAGGGAGAGAGAGAGAGATTCACTGTTTGTGTGTCACTGTGTTTGTGTGTGCACACGTGTATGCATAGATGTGTGTGTGTGCACATGCACATGCTTATGCATGCATGTATGTGTGCATGTGCATGTGTAATGCAGTGTATTTTATGTACATGTGTGTGTGATATTTTTTATTGTTGAAACACACACGTTAATTAAAACATTGAAAGTTATTGAAACACACACACACTCACACTCACACAAGCATACATTCATATAAGCAGACAGATATATTCTCTGACACTCTTGACTCACATTCGATACAAACAAACAAATGAAACAGATTCTGAACCATCTGGAAACTTTACACTGCAAACTCACCAACAAACATACACTAAAATAAAAAATCAAGCAAGCTTACTAAAATGGCAAAAGCCACTGTTAGGGTATGTATACAATCACATAACCAAGGCTCAGAAATTTAAACTACAATAAATGCTAAAGAACAGCCAAAAAAAGCCCAAACAACCCTTTCCCCCTCCATACAAAACAAAAACAAATTAACCCCTTCCAACCCAATCCAATCTTGTTGTTTATAGCTTCACTGAAAACAACCCCCTCCCCCTCCCATCCAAACAAAGATACCCCCCCCCCCCCTACACACACACACATGCATACAAGCATGTACGCATGCACACAAGTATACACACACATGTACACATACACACACACACTGGCATGCGCAGACACACATACACACAGACACCAGCATGCACACACATATAATAATGATATACACACATATGCATATGTATACACACATGCACATACGCACGCAGCACACACACAACACACACACACACACTGACAGTCACACACACAGTCACACACACAGAGTTGCACACACACTCACGCACACACACACACACTTGCATGAAATGGGGCTTGTGTAGTAAGTTTGCCAGCAGGCCATAATGAGTTGCATCGTCAAACACTCCTAAGGTTGTGTATACTGTATGTGATGTAAAGAGCTCATTGTACTTAAAGAACAGGATGTGCGCAAGAAGTCGGTGGCACCCTTTGGGTCACTTTCAGCTGGCATGCAGCCAACAACGCTGAGTAGTGTGAATCTCACTAGTCAGCCATGGTGGAAATAATTACGACTTAGTTAGGGAATGCTATGTTATGACATACAGCCATTTTGGTGTCGCTTTCCTCACGCCTTTCCTTTTCTCACCATCAAATACTCGCAAGTCTATGAAAGAGCACTGTTTATAAATTATCCGAATGTGTTGTTGAGACCTTGGTCTTAAGTCTTTAGACAAAGCAGCACTGTTTATCCATCTATGTGTTGTTGAGACCTTGGTCTAAAGTCTAACAAAGCAGCACTGTTTATCTATCTATGTGTTGTTGAGACACTGGTCTAAAGTCTTTAGACAAAGCAGCACTGTTTATCCATCTATGTGTTGTTGAGACCTTGGTCTAAAGTCTAACAAAGCAGCACTGTTTATCTATCTATGTGTTGTTGAGACACTGGTCTAAAGTCTTTAGACAAAGCAGCACGGTTTATCCATCTATGTGTTGTTGAGACACTGGTCTAAAGTCTTTAGACAAAGCAGCACGGTTTATCCATCTATGTGTTGTTGAGACACTGGTCTAAAGTCTAACAAAGCAGCACGGTTTATCCATCTATGTGTTGTTGAGACACTGGTCTAAAGTCTAACAAAGCAGCACGGTTTATCCATCTATGTGTTGTTGAGACACTGGTCTAAAGTCTAACAAAGCAGCACGGTTTATCCATCTATGTGTTGTTGAGACACTGGTCTAAACTAAAATCTAACAAAGCAGCACTAGTGTAGCCAAAGGAGAAGTTGAGATGCTTGTCTTATGGCTTACCATAAGAAGAGAAAAGAGGTCTTGAGAGTTACACCGCAGAGCATTTATCATTTCTGTAAGTTTAAGATTGAAATGGTATTTTGAATTAAAGTGAATCTTTTAATGCTGTACAAGAAAATATATTTGGCTGTAGCATCAGTTCACCCTAATCCAAGGATTTTCAAACCTGTTTTTGTGTTGTCTTCTTAGTTGTCTTCATGATTTCCAAAGGTGATTGCAGCTGCTTTTGTTGGATGACATTAGAAGTATTCAAGTATGGCTCTGTCACTGTTTCAAAACAAAATGAAAAAAAACTTAAGCCACCCTCTCCCCCCTAAGGGGAAAAAGAAAAAAAAAGAGGTATAAAAAAAGTGAGAGATTAATAAGAAGAAAATAATTAGGACCTACTATGCTTTTACTTTCATCTCATAAGTAAACTAGATAATTCAATTTAATTCATGCTGATGCATAGGCAGGCCCATACATGAATGCATACATGTGTGTATGTTGTGTGTGTGTGTGTTATAGTGTGTGTGCGTGTGTTTAGATTTGTGTACATGATCGCGTGCATGTGTGTGTGTGTGTTGTGTGTGCGCATGCACATGTTTATTCTCATACATTGTTTGTGTTCATTTCATCCTGCTAGTTGTCATTTCATTTAGATTTTTGTCTGCCTGTATACATGATATTATACCATTACCTGTCGGTGCTCTGTGTTATGTTGAGACTGACTGTTGATTGTGGCAGGTGGGAAAGCATTTTAGAGGCACTGTCATCGGTGACACTGTCCAGAGGGTCTCGTGATGACGATGCTGTGGATCAGCTTCACCACTTCGGCACTGTGGCTTTACTGGCAGCGCTGGCAGCGCTCATTGGCATGAACCAGTATGTAGGAGACCCCATCCACTGCTGGGTGCCGGCCCAGTTTGCTGACTCCCACCAAGATTACACGGAAAATCTCTGCTGGATCTCTCACATGTATTACGTGCCCATGGATGAAGGGCTTCCTGTGACCAGGGAAGACAGGATGGAGCGAGACATCAGCTTTTACCGCTGGGTGGTGGTGGTTCTGCTTCTCCAGTGTCTCCTCTTCAAGTTCCCCAACATCCTCTGGAAAGAGCTGAAGGGCTACTCTGGAATCAATGTGCAGAAGATTGTCAACATGGCTGAAGAAGCTACCATGACACCACCAGAAGAGAGAGAGAAGAAGGTGAAGGACATTTCCCAATTTATTGATCGTTGGCTTTACACATACAGATCCTACAAGCAAAATATGTTCACCCAGGTGAGAGATAAGCTTTCTGGAGTATTTTGCTTTTTCTTAGGCAAACGGCATGGCACCTACCTCACTGGTCTGTACTTATTCACCAAACTCTTGTACCTGGCCAATATCTTTTGCCAATTTGTATTGCTTTCTGCCTTCCTTGGGTTCAATTTTGCTACCTATGGCTTTGATATCCTGAGCAATCTAAATGACAATGGAGAATTTCGTGACTTTGATCACTTCCCCCGCGTAGTGATGTGTGACATTGAAATCCGACAAATGCAGAACGTACAACCGTTCTCAACACAGTGTGTCCTGTCGATAAATCTTTTTGTGGAGAAAATTTTTGCTGTCATCTGGTTTTGGTTCGTTTTCCTGGCCATTGCTTCTGTCATTAATGTCGCTCAGTGGATTTTTGACATCTTCTTCAGAAACCGACGAGATCGATTCATCCAGAAGTACATGATTATGCTGAAGCTGACAGACCAATCTAGGGACAGTCAACTCTTCCGGAAATTTGTGGCAGATTATCTCCGTGATGATGGTGTCTTCCTGCTGAGGTCAGTGGGCAACAACTCTAGCGATGTCATTCTGCTGGATTTGGTTCAAGCCCTGTGGAACAACTTCAAGAAGAGAAACCAGCCACCAGAGAATTATCATCCCAGGCCTGAGAAAGAAATGCTAGAAAGCACTGCATGAGTGGCCTCTGACTCCTCATAGGATATTGGTTTGGGGGGGAGAGGGGTGACTAAGGGTCTGTTTTTTTCTGGAATAAAGAATTTTGACAGTACAGCAGCAATACTGCACAGTGTTTGTATTTGTTCTGGCAATAAAACAAAATTTTGTGTACACACACACACACACACACACACACACACACACACACACACACACCCCTAAAGCTATCAGTATCTTTATATTTTGCACTGAGGTGAATGGATTGAAACATTTTTTCATGGGCCCATGCCACAAAGCTTTGTCAATGATTGATCAGTGCAAGCTAAGGGCCACTGTTATTAAATATTAAAATTGGTTATGCTGTGAAATGTTTATGTTGACATTGTGTTCAGCCATGACACACTCTTTGCATAACAACTTGTATTCTCCTTTATAGGAGAAGATCCTCCGAAGTCAGAGTATGGCTACCTTTATGGTGGAGTACTTGAAAATTGCCATAATGACATAGAAACTTCTCATCCATTGTGTACACACGGTGATTCTCAGGTGGGATGAATGAGTCAGAGTGTATGTTTTAAGTGACAACCAGGGGAATGAGCTGGGGAACACAACAAAAACAACAACAGCAGCAGCAACAGCAGCAGCATTTATTTATTTATTTATTCTTTTATATCGAGGATAATGGAATAAGCATTCATGTGCTTTTTTACATCCAATCCCCGTGTGTATACGGTTTTGTAAATTCTGTCATCTGTTCCCACCAGCACACAATGGCCTACTCTTACGAAAAGCGGAACAGGATTTAACGTGCACGCAAGATGTTCTGCGTGCGTTCGCACACGGGGCCTCGGTTTATAATCTCACCCGAAGGATTATCCGCAGCAGCATTGGTGTGTGTGTGATGTGAAATTTGCAGGACTTGGCAAGTTTTTCTTTTCTTTACTTTTTATCATATTTCTTTGCCAAAGACAGCCCCCCTCTCCCCCAAGCTCCCTGACAGTGGGGAATCAGGAGGAGGATGGGATGTCATGCTGCTGCACACTTTGGTCAACATGATTATTATCTCACAGTGTGACAGGCAATGAAACATGGTCAGACTTTCAGCAATAACGGATATAGTGTCTAAAGCTAATGAAAAAGATTACATATTATTGTATTAGCACTAACATAGTGAATGATATGATATCTAGAAATGTTGCCACTAAAACTAAGGTGAAACAAATATTTCTCAGGGTATGACAGGTGAACAGTGAAAAGGGTGGTGTGTTTCACTTGCTGCTTGGTGAAAATGGTTGAAATAGCCAATGTGTATGTCATTAAAATAAATGCAGGAAGTAAAACCTAGTCATCTTATGTTGGGACGGATTTCGCTGTTCAGTCAATCACTGTGACCTGTCATTTCTGCTGTTTTGTTTTGACACGTATATTTATACATGTATACCATTTCTGGAAAAAAAATTGGCATTGCAATCAAACTTTATAATTACAAGCCTTTATGAACAATCCACACATGAATAAACGTAAGTGTTTGAAACATTGAGTCACTACTTGATATATATTTCTTTCCATTACACACTACTTCTTACTTATTCTTTTTGTAGTTTCTTTTTTCCACTCTGCATGAGAGCATGACATCAGTTAGAAATACACTTTATACAGTGACATATTGAAAATTTATGGATGGCACTTTTAACTATATGCTAGTAGTAGTACAGAGCAAACAGCCACCATTTGACAGTTAAGAGAAATGAAATGAATTAACAAGTAAGCAAACAAAAGCTGAGCAAGGAAGGTCCACTGACATCATTTCAGCATTAACAGACACATCAGTCAACTTCTAAAATGTACTCTGTATTTTCTGAATCTGCAACATTGCATATGGATATATACAAAATTGCACACAAGTGTATAAATACATGTGTATATTATTTTAAAATCTAAAAAATATTATATTCTTCATTAGTTTTCTACAAATTATATGTGTTCATCCTGCTATTAAAATTTTTTATATAATATATTGTATATATTTTTATGTCCTGACCTTTACTGCCATCATTTGTTTGGATTTTGTACCAGTCAGTGGATAGATGCACAAAATAATAGGTGGGTTATTTTATTATACATAGCTTTAAGTAGTAAAAAAATAATGACTTATGTCTGTTGGAAATGTGCATGTGAGCTTTGAATGGGTTTTGTGTGTTTGTTTTTCTTTCTATAATGCATATCTGTGTGCTTTACAAATGAATGCCTTCATGTTCAGATTTTGTAACATTTCTTATATTTCAAATGGATACATGTGCAAGAATGCTGGGTTTGTTATTTTCCAAAAATGTCATTCAGTTTCATATCTGTTGAATAATTTGCATGTGTTCACATGTTGTGTAATATCATTATTCTGTTGTGTGTGCTTTCATGTATTTGTGTACATTACCTTCATAGGTTTGTAATTGTAGCATTTGTTATATCCACAAGCAAATGTATGAAGGCAAAGTGTATACATGTTATTTTCTATCTTTAAAATATCAGTCATAGAGCTTCACTGTTCTCCATACTGTGTAATACCTTTTTTCTACTTTATGATACATTTACGTGTGTACTTTTATGAACTTTTGTATACTCAATACTGCCCTTTCTTTTGGGATTTTCTGTTTGATCTCTGGTTTTTGCTATGCTGTATACTGTACAAAAGCATACTGCTGCGTTTTGATTCTTTTTGGGGGGAGGGGGATCATCGATGGGATAACCTTGTGGTTGAAGCGTTGTACTGGCAATTTGACTGCCTGAGATTGAGCCTGAGTTCCAGCCACCTCCAAGATGCCATTTCAAGGAGATTTTTCCCCTACAGTTAACATTAATACTGACTCCACTCCCCCAAAAGTACTTTGGATGAGTCTCATGAGACAATGAACCGAGGCCGCATGCACAAATGCATGCCAAACATCTTGCGTCCACGCTCATGATAAAACCTGTTCTGCCTTGTTGAAAAGTAAGCCATTCATGCCAGTGAGATCGGATGACAGCAAATATTCATAAAAGAACATACATAGACATCTTTGGAGTCGGAATGTGTCTGCCTAAAGCTAAGGTGGACAAAAACAGTAGCATGTAGACGCAAAAATCTGTAGTGAACCTTGGAGCTCTAGCCAAAGAAAAAAAGTCCCTCCCCACAAGCATGAACAGTCATGAAAAATCATAGATCTTTCATTGTGTGTGTAATGTAGCATCTCTGTTCAAATACGATAGTCGCATTGATCATGGTCACTTGCAATGTAGCGTTATGTATACTTGTGTTTCCGAACAAAGATGATTTATCATCATGTAGTAGAACTTGCTGCCCTGAAAGTACAAAATAAAATAGTGTTTTGATACTGATCTTATTTCTAGTGAAATATCTTGTACATCTACATGCATTACATGCTTGCGTTTGCATGCACATATAGGGATGGATACAAGAACACTTGTACACATGCATGAATGCATTGGCATATACACATGCCTGGGCACACATTCACACACACATACTTGTAAGAATTCTCATAATCTCACAAACAATAAACTTGTATATATATGTGAGCAAATACAAATGTTGCCAATTTAATTAAACCCATACAAATCAAATTAAGCTAAGACTTGATCTTCATCTGACTGTTAGATGTGTATCACATGTACTCATTACTTTTTCTTTCAAGTAACTGTCACTTGATTTTGTCCAGGTACCCAATGAACACATTGTAGTCATTTCAGCCATATAATGAGACATGAGTGACTACTCAAAACAGTGCTGGAAGGGAGAGTGGAAGGAAAGGGAGGTAGAGGAAGACCAAGACGTCAATGGACAGATGATGTCAAAGACTGGACAGACAGTAGGCTGGCTGAGTGCATGTGACTGGCCCAAGACAGACTGACTCAGAGGTACATGGCACATCAACCCCTGTCTAGTGTCGGGGATCGCTCCTCAAATCCAACCCAATGCAGTCAATTTTTCAGTGACAAGGAGAGATAGAGCCCCTCTTGCAATTCTTCATGTGATAACTGTCACATATCTATCAGCCATACAGTGTTTTTAAGAGCCCCAGTCTGGTCACACTTAAGGCAGCCAACCCTTTTTTCTGGAGGAGGCCTGAAGCCCCAAGGCACACTATCAATCAGAGCCAGGTCATAGGGAGGTCATGAATGAGGGACCAAGGTCAACCAGAGAGATAAGAAAAGTACACAGACTGATCAGTATTTAGCCCTAACATTCCGACCTGAGATTAGTTTACATAGGTTGTGAGGGACACCATTCACATAGCAACAGTATGTGTTTTGGTTTTCTTCTTCTGTGTATATGTATAGGCTTTCAACACTGTGAGTGGGGGCATGCGGAGTAGCTTAGTGGTTAGAGCATTGTGCTTGTGATCTGACGGCCTGGGATTGAGCCACCACAGAGGTACCCATTTTATGGAATTTTACTCTTGAGTTAAGATGAGTGCTAGCTCCACTCCCTGAAAGTCCTTCAGATAAGACAATAAACCAAGGCCCAGTGTGCAAATGCACACAGAAATCTTGCGCACATGTTAAAAACCCGTTCTGTTTTTCAAAATACTTGGCCAGTTCGTGCCAATAGGAATGGGTGACAAAATCTAAAAAGCACCTGCACACAAGTATTGTGTTTAGACATTATCCCCAAAGTTGGAATGCTTTTGCCTCAATGTTGTGTGAAAACAGTCGCATACACAAAATGTCACCATTGGTGAACCTCAGAGCTCTAGCCGAGGAACAACCCCACCCACCCCAAACCCCACTCTCTGAGTTTTTTATTTTACCATACGCACTAGTGTTCAAACCTACCTGCTTACAGCTGAGGGCATAATTCTGCATGTCCAAACATTTCATTTTTCCAAGGTAGACATGCTCTGCTTTTGAGAAAGTTCCAAGAAATTTTTGAGTAAACAAAGGGCAGGGAAAGACATTTTAGGGTTGAAAGTTTTTAAAGAAAACAAAAAAATATACCCCCTTTTTTTAAAAACCCAGTTTTATCGCATGTATGTATTTTAAGATATTGTGCCTGAAGACATGAAATTGGAAATAAAGAATTCATTATCAGAGTATAAAAACATGAACTCATACAGCTGAGCATATTTATCACACACACACAAAAACAATATCTTATATTTTTACAGCCATGCCCGGAGTTAGAATGTGGTTACATCATGGTGGGCCAAAACCGTTGCATTTATGCAAAAATCTCACCATTGGTGAACCTCGGAGCTCTAGCTGAGGAACAAAAACAACAAAAAAGAAGGTTTTACATCAAAGAGCAGGCTGGAGTGAAGAAAAAGATTTTTGCAAGATTTCACAGATTACTTTTATATTTTATTACATTTGATTGAATTCCTGAGTCATTCTACAAGTAACCTGTTCAAAGTAGATTTTGTCTCTAAACTGTCATCCCCTCCTCTGGAAGGTGGTGTAACACTGACAGGAGTAAAAGTTGATAGATCCTGTCTCATCTGTAAAGCTAAAAGGCTGCCAGTGTGACCCTCCCCACCTCCCTAAGAAAACAAAACCACAAACCCAAACAAACAGTAAAAACATTTTCCTTTTCCCTGCAAAAAACCCCAAACAATTATAAAAAAAAAAAGGGAGGAGGGGAGGGGGAGATCATTTTGTTTTAAAATCAAAGAAGGCAAATGGTTATGTGATGACTGATGAATACCAGTGAACTGGCAATGTATTTTTTGTGGTGTGTTTGATCATGTGATGGCTTATGAATACCAGTTAATTGGCAGTGGCTTTTTTTGGTGGTGTATTTGATCATGTGATGGCTTATGAATACCATATAACTGGCAGTGTTTTGGGGTGGGTTTTTTTGGTATTTGATAATGTGATGGCTTATGAATACAAGTTGACTGGCAGTGTATTTTTTGTACTTGTGATGATTAGTATCATGGGTTTCTAAAAGATACGGGAAAGAGAATTTGTGTATAGTATGTATGCATAGAACTTCTTCCTCTAATCTTTTCTGTTTCTATTTTTGTTGTAAAGGTATTCGTTTCAGTGCATTCTTGTTTAACTTTTTTGTTTTTGTTTTTCATTCTTTGAAGAAGTGAATTCTGTTTTGTAGAACAGTCCCTTGATATTGTGAGCTTATCTGTGAATGTTGTGTATCACTTTTCTCATAGTCCCAGGCAATCATTTCTCTTTATTGCCAGTCTCTGGAGTCTGACCGAAAGCTGGACTAGCATCACTGGGTAGACTGTAATACTTTGATAACTGAAAGTCTTACAGCCACAATTGATGCGAGGGAGGGAGAAGGGGGAAGCATTACTTGTGTTGTGGAGATTTTCTCCTAGAAAACATTGTTGGTTCTGAATCCATTTTCTGAAAACCCTTTACATGAGACAATCAGTGAGGTTTTGTATGTGCACTTAGCATGGTGTGCTTGTTGCGAAAGCAACACCATCCTTTACACTTAGTAGAGTGTACATGTTGCAAAAGAAACCCATCCTCCTTTTGAACAGAAGCTGGTTATGACTGGTGGTGTGGATGACCTAACATATTATCCTGCACACAACTGGCACGCATCTCCATAATGGTTTAAATTTTATTTATTTTTATTTTATTTATTCTTTTATATCGAGGATAATGGAATAAGCACTCATTGCTTTTTTACATACATGAAGACCATAAGCACTGGGGCAATCATTATGGCAACCCAATTTAGAAAAGCATGATATGGTTGGTGGTGTGGGTGACACAAACACACCCTGCACACAATCTTATACATGTATTCATCTTACAAAATGGTCTGTATGAAGACCACAGACACTGGGGCAAATGTGACATCTCCATTTAGTAGAAAACCTATTCCACTGAATCTGTTCTTGCAATGCTGCTAGCACCCTTCTTTTCCTTTAAGGCTGTAGCATTTCCGAAGAGTTTTGTCCCATGTGTGTCCTATTTCTAGACAGTCTTTTCATATATTTACGCTGGTCTACAGTATTTCTAAAAGATTTGTTCTAGTCTTTTTAAGAAATGTGTACAGTTTCTCTACAGTATTTCTCGATGATTTGTTTATTTACTTTTTATATGTTCAATTCTTTTCTTTGCAAATGTAAAGTTGTGTATTGGTGTTTACTTTTTGTGTTTGTGTAATGATTCTTTTCTTTGCAAATTGTATGTATTGGGAAATGATTTGCTTCAGTTAAAACCCATTTTGCAGTGCCTTACCTGTTTTACCTATCTCTTTATCAATGGGCATTGCCTTTTTTACATTTATAAATAAGAATGCAATAAATGTGTAAAAAGAATCTTGTGGAGGTTTATTGTGTTTCTTTTCAGTATGTATATGAATAGAATTAGAGATATATATAAAAAGCAAAATGTTCAAGTATCACTTTAAACTAAACAATTTAATCTGAATGTTTCTTCCTACTCTTTGTGTCTTTCGTCAACCATTTACTATCTAGCTGACAATTAGTCCTTACACCATGGCATAGAAAATAATCGGACTGTGTGTGGACCCTAGGATGGAAATTCAGTGAACAGCACTGACAGTGGCTGACCATTTTTGAGCAAAACATGACAGACCATCACACTGTAACTGGAGGCAGACTGATGATGTTCATGTCAGAAAGTTGTCAATGTTTTACCTTGTGGTAATAATGTACATAGAACTAGGTAGCCCAGTGGTAAGAGTGTTGAGCTTGAGATTTGATGGTCCAGGATCAAGCTCGGGTTCAAGCTACCACCAAGATGCTCATTCAAGGCTTTTTCCACCCTGTAGTTAACATCAGTACTGGCTCCACTCCCCCAAGAATCCTTCAGATAAGACTAAACGGAGGCCCTGTGTGTGAATGACACATAACATCTTACACACATGTTCTGCCTTTTGGAAGAGTAGGCCATTCATGCCAGTAAGAACTCTCTCTCTCTCTCTCTTCAAGTGTCCGGTCTGGTCCTGCAGACATCGACGATCATGGCTCTCCATTCTTCCCTGTTCTCGGTCCCTCTCATGAGCTCATTGTTGGTGCCCTCTTTATTCGTTGCGAATTTGTTTCAGCTGTCTGTGAATTTTGTGCGTTGTCTTCCTCTGCTCTTGTTTCCACAGATTTTGCCACTCCATAACAGTTTCTCTAGTCCGTCAGCCATGATTATATGGCCGAAAAATTTGAGCTGTCTTTCTCTGATGGTGTTGAGAAGGGATCTCTTGTACCCAGCCATTTCCATTACTTCTGCATTTGTTTTCCTTTTTGTCCATGAGACTTTCATGATTCTCCGGATGAACCACATTTCCACTGCTTCTAGTCGCTGTTCTGTGTCCTTGGCTAGGGTCCAGCACTCACATCCGTACAGAAGAATGGACCATACGTAGGCTCTCAAAACATGGATCTTTGTCTTGAGGCTTATCTTACTGTTGGTAAAAATGCATTTCATGTTGTTAAAAGTTGCCTTAGATTGACCGATTCTCTTCTTGATTTCTGTGTCACACTTGCCGTCAGGGGTGATAGTACTATCACCAGTAAGAACAGATGGCAAAAATACAATGCTTGCACACTGGTGTCGTGTTTAAACATCATCTCTGAAGTTGGAATGCAGCTACCTTATCGATGGCCAGAAATGGTCAGATAAACAAAAACCTCACCATATGGTAAACCTCGAAGCTCTATCCAAGTGACAAAAATATAAATAAATAAAATCAACACCAAACCTCACGATAAGTTCTTTTCTTTTACTGTGACCTCAGAGCAGAGCTTACTGAGGGGCTGAAAGTCATGCACGAGGTCTGGTAACATCAAAGGACTTTGCTGCAAAGAACTGGTGCCTCCTGTGAGAAACCTGGGGTCAATCCCCTCCAGAGCTGGACATTTTCCCCATCCACTGGACCAGGAGTGGTGGTCTATGTGCTAGTCTTTTCAATAAGATGATAAATCAGTCTCAAGTCCAACATGCACTGAGCACATTTAAAGGAACAAAACGCAACAAAGCAAGTGATCCAATCTTGTAGCAAGAGCCATTCTGATGGAGAAGCAATACACACACAGCAGAACACTTTTAAAAAAGGGGATGGTGGTTCTCTGTGGTAATGAGCTCTTCCTATGGTGAGCAGCTAGAAATTAATGTCGTCCTGCCACAACTGCTGTCAAAGCTGCAAATTCTATCAATGCTCCATGTTCTAGATGCTAAATGCTACCCACAAAACAGACCCTAAAAGGGGGGGAATAGATGGTGCTCTGCCATGAGCATGCAACTGAGGCATAAAAAAAAGATGGTAGATGCCAGCTAGCTGCTATAGCCTACTGTATTACAGTAAGCAGACTGATAGTGCACACCTCCCTCCCTCATATGTATGAGAAGTCCTTTACCTGTGATATGATATGATGCTATGAACATTATGATATATCCAGCCTCAAAACACACTTATTTTCTACCTAAGATTTTCCCCCCCTCATAATCTGTCCATACTCTTCAAAAGACACCCCTATCTCCATCACCCTGTGGAAGTGAGCTGTTTGTGTGTGTGTGTGTGAAAATGTGTTCACGTGTAAATTTGGTATCTGTCCATCCTATTTGTGGATAGTTGCATTCGTGTAAATGATATGAATGTAAGCACTTTGAAGTGCTGCTTTACAAGATTCAGCACTATATAAATTCTATACTTTATAATTTATTGTAATAATTATGGCATTAAATGAAATCTTATTTTTTGTTTCTCGGCAAGAGCTCCGAGGTTCACCAACGGCGAGATTGATGCGTATGCAACCCCACCCCCCATTTAGGTAGCTGCATTCTGACTTCAAGGATGGTGTCTAAATACAACGCCTGAGTGCATGCATTTTTGTTTTTTGTGTCATCCATTCCTACCGACACAAAATGGCCTATTCTTCCAAAAGATGGAATGGATTTTTAAAGTGTGCACAAGATGTTCTGCATGCATTCACGCATGGGGCCTTGGTTTAGTCTCATGTGAAAGACCGACATTCAGTTTGATTTTCTCATCAAACTGGGAAGAAAGGGCAAGGCTGGGAATTGAACCCAGAACCTCACGGTTTAGTTGTTGGTAGGAAAATGTCTTCACCATCCTTCCACCCTCCTGCTTGAAAACATTTCAAATAGGACTTAAGACTGCAAGCAGTATAAAATGTCTTCTTATAAATTTAAAAAGATCCAATGTCTTTAAATCACTTACAAACAATCCTAACGAAACCCACAGACTTTTTGTAAAAAAGAAATTGGTTCATTGTTCAGACTGGGTAGAATACTTATGGAAATGACACATGCATCACTGACCTGTCTTATAGGTTTGATTTTCTTCCTTAAAAAAAAATCAAACAATGTGACATTAAAGTGAAAATGAATTATGTGCATGTTTTCAGATTCAAAAGCCTATTGCTTTTCTTCTTCTCCTCTCTTCTGCTTAAAAATCAGAAGAAAAAAAATTTACATAACCCTGATACAGTTTTGTACCCTAGGAAAACATGCACAGAGCCTCCATACAGTTGATCCCAAACCATCTGAACCTGTTCATTGACAGGTTCGAACAGTCCTGTTTCTCTTCAGTCTACTTGTTGAGCATCGTATATTGGTGTATGATACAGTATAATTATCCTCAGAGTCAAGTCATGGCTCTGTGAAACATGGCATTTGACACTTTACACATGATGCACTTTTTTGCATGTACACACACACACACAAACATACATCCACATACAAGCAACACACAGAGAGACAGAAAACAACATATCAAAATACAAAGAAACATACATGGCAAGTCACAGATTTGACTGTCACATGAACATATTTATTTCCACCAACTTTATTTTTGGCTAAAATCTTTGTTCATGATTTTCCTTTGCACCAAGCCATAATACAAGACATACGTCATCAAATGCAAACCGGACATACAGAACTATAGGTATGCACAATGCGGTGTCAATGTTGATATGTATCGATGAACAAACTACCATCAGAGGAACAAGGCTAACAATGGGAATGTGAAACCAGTGACTGCAGGCACTGCTTAGTTAATTCAAGGGAGGGAAAGCTAGCCATAAATGTTTGGTCTATGCAGGAAACAGTATTTCTTGTAGTAATGAGGATGATGTTACGATATAGCTCTGAGAATGTATATATATATGTATTAACACAACTAGAAATAAACACACTTCTTTTCCTGAAATCGGAATGTGCCTACATGAATGGTAGGTAAAAATGGTCGCACATATAGAATCTCACCATTGGTGAATCTCAGAGCTCTAGCTGAGGAACGGGGGGGGGGGGGGGGGGGGGAGACCCAAAGGGGAGGGGGGGGGACCCAAAACAAAACAAAACAAACAACTATTCTGTAAAGCAGGAATTTTAAAAAAAGAGAGAGAATCAACTATCTTTTTTCACTTTCTGCTCCTCTTAGAACAGGTACAAAAACCTTTTAAAGTTGTTTTTATGAAATACTACATCACTTGAGTACACAAAAGTGTATAGATGAGATCTCAGCAGAATACAGCACATTAAGATCATCATCAAGAAAAACTGAACAACACGAGGAATGGATCTAACTGTTCTAACTTGTCTTCATGGTCATGGTTAAGACCAAATATTGTTGTAAGTGCCAAACTGGTGATGTGCGCATAATGACAAAGATGACTTTCCTTACATCAGCTGCGTACACACACACACACACCCACGCATACACACACACACACACACACACACCCATCCACACACACCAATGTTCTATCTCAGTAATAAACAACATTATGCCAAGATATCTTTCTTTTCTATTTTTCTACAGTTTTTTCTTTTCTCTCTTGTGTAACATTTCTATTTTTGTACAACAGAGTTTGGCCAAATTTTGTTTTTATTTACATAACAAGCAGGAGACAACATGATCAGATAAGAAGTATCTCTCTATCTGAAGTCCACTCATAACTTACAGCAGTACAATATACATCTAGCAGTCATTTCATCTCATCTTGATTATGATCAGACATAAAAATCCCTCAGCCTCCACAAGCCATCACCTCAAAACACTTCTTCACTTCCGGAGCATACTGACAACCATTATACATATAAAAGGTGCATCACATACACACACAAGCATGCACACACACACGCATGCATGCATACACACAAACACACATGCAAGCATATTCACACATGCATGTGTGTGCAGTCAAGCACAAAACCTATATGCACACACAAACACACACTCTTTCTACACACAATTTTCTTAACCACCACCATATAAAAACAAAAAAGACATTTAAAAAACAACAACTTTGATTTTAAAAAGAATCCAAGCCTTCACAACCCTGCAGGCAACACTCTGGTGGGATGGACAGCTAAGGGACCCTTCAACACCAGGGGTACTGATAGATACCTCAGCCAGCCATTTTCAAAGGATCTCAGAACTTGACTACATCAACATAATGCAGTCCAGGCTGGAAGCTCACTCTCTTTTCTCTCCTGTAATGAACTCTTCCCTTTCAATATAGGGTAGCTAAATCATAATTAACACAGTCTCACTAGTCACACCATGTTATTCATAACACACAGTCATTTACCAGTCAACAAGAATGACAACATCTCACAGTGTTGAGTATTTCCCAGGGAACAATAACACAGTATATTTAACCACTAGACTGCCTTACCCCGGAAATTTTCCGGGGCTAAACGTGCACTCTATACGCCAACAACCCGTAAAATTTCCGGGGTGTTGAATCGTAGTAAACAAGCCTGCTTCCTTGACTACAGTTAAAGGGAAAGAACTCCAAACTTAATGGAGGTCACTCTCCTGTTGCTTGGCAACATTCAGCTGCAAAAACCGTAGCAAAAACGATCGTTTTTTAGCTCGTATTTTGTGTTTTTATGCATGACTGTTTTGGAAGTTTGTGTTCAAAATGGCTGACTCTTCTTGTTGAAGGCATAAATAACTTTACACAGCTGTAAAATTGGCAAATAAAACTGTAGATTTACCTAACAGTGATGAAAACGATTGTGTATGAATCAGCTGATCGTGCATTAAAAAAAAAAAAAGAATGAGATTTGGCCTAGACTTATGTTTGACGTTATTGAGATCGGGAGTACTCAGAATGACAGTGGTGATAGAGAAATCGTATTTTTGGTCAGTTTTTTTACATTTTAAATATATTTTCGCAGTGAAATAGCATGCTAACTAATTTGAGTTTGCCTCGAAGTAATCTATGATATATATACTGTCATTAGGCAGACTATCAGGAATATTCATGTGGTAGTTTCTGAGTAAGAGGATATGAACATAGCAGTGGTACATAAGAATTTTATTCCCCGGCATATAGGGTGCACTTGCACTGGGCAGTTAAGAGGTTAAGCATTATTTTGATGACCAGTAAAGTGTATTAGAGTTTGAATGCTGCAAACAGAGCTGACTGATAATGAGAAGTATAGACATGTGCCCACATATTTCAATGAATTTTTTTCCTCTATCAATGCACAGAACAGCTCCACTTTTATTTGAATAATTTCAAGTTACACATATGACGATGCCTTTGGTGTGAGATGCTGCAAATCACTTAATGTGTATTTTGAACAGCCATGAAACATTAAATATAGTTGTAAAACAGTTGCTCTATATATTTTCTCTGGCTGTTGTAATGTTGTAAACAGGAAGATGCTGATATGATTCGGACATGTCACACATCACAACTCTCCAAGGGGACACACAAGGGAAGACGACACAGGGGCAGACAGATAAAGGACAGGACACAGAACATCAAAGACAGGACTGGCCTTCACATGGGTGAATTGCTGCAAAAGGCTGAAGACAGACTGACGCATCCCTCATGTCCCCTGACAACTATGTAGGTCATGGAACTGATGATGATGAAGATGATAGTAATAATGATGATGATGATAATGAATATTTCTTACTGAAAAAGGTAATCTAACTGTTGGGGGCAGGGGCACATGTTCTATTGCTATTCAACTCCATTGATTGCATATACTTTGTGCATGGCAAAAGTGAAATGACTGCAACGATCACATTAAAGAAAATTACTTTTCCAAACTAAAGCCTCGATCACCTAACATCAACACATGTGTCATCTTGTAACGAAGTGATCTACTGCAAAAGTTTACATCAGTTCACACGCTGTTCAGTCTACAGCACTCTTCACAACAGTGAAAGCTAACGTTCCAAACAGTCCTTCACCTACTTTGTAACGAGTGCAACACTGTGTCACAGAAAACTACACATGCCACATACAAAAACAAGATTTTTTCAATATGACTTTCCACCAGTTCAATGTGCATCAAATTATTTTCAGATTTTCTTTAGAGCATCTTTTTGTGTTTTGTGGTTATAAAAAATGCTCAATGCATAGAGAACTTTTCTATCATGTTCTGCCAGATCTTGCCATAATTCCTGGAGTACTGAAGTAGATAGATGTAGGATCTGGACTCTCCTGAAGTTAGGAGGATGTGCAGGAGGAGACAGAGAAAGGTTATGTTTATACTTCAAAATCAACAAACAATCCTCCCAATCCACCCCTTCCCCCCAATAAACCCAAACAAATACCCCCCTCCCCCCCAACAAAAAAATCACAACAACAACAAAAAACAAACACAAACAATAAATAAACAAACAAAAATCAGTGAAAAGCAACAGTTCCCTTGACACTGACTTATATTTGATTTTTTAAAAAGAAGATCATCATCAGCAAGCTGTTGATTCTCTAACAGGGCTTGCTTGTTTCTGGTCACATTCATACTTAAAGCTTGTTTTCCTCCTTGCCTCGAGTGGTGTGTGTACTGTAGCTGACAGTACTGGGATGGCCGTGCAGGGATTTATATTGCAGGACCTCTCATGCTTAAGATTTTGTCTTCTTTTGGAACACTGGTTTCTGTGGCTAAAATCTCTACATTCACCTGGAAAATCATACACTCTTGTGCAGAGCCTCCCCAGTATCAATCCTCCTCTCCCGACACCTCCCCCACAAAACAAAACAAAACAAACAAACAATAAGGAAGGTCTCCCTGTGCTCAGACAAGGAGTCTGGTGCCTGCTGTTTGTGCAGTTTCGTCAGAATAGTCTATGTCATATTCTCCACAACACATCACAGCTTTTTGTTGGGTAAATAAGTAGACTGAATACAACCTAATTACAATCTTCCAAACAACACATGACACAACAGGAGGCAACTCCCCCAGCCCCCCACCCCCCACAAAAAAACCCCAACAACAAAAAACCTCATTGATGTACCAGGAGGCAAATCTGAAATCATTTTGATGTGAGCAACCCATGGTTGTTTGGTTGTTGTTGTTTTTTGGTATACAAGTGTGTGTGTGTGTGTGTGTGTGTGTGTGTGTGTGTGTGTGTGTGTGTGTGTGTGTGTGTGTGTGTGTGTGTGTGTGTGAAGATTCACACATTGGATGTAAAAGAAGCCAATGCAGATACAAGTACACATGTGTGTATTTGAATCTGTTCACCAATATACAAGTGACAAAGACTGCTCACAGGTCTACACATATTGTTGTGCCTATCTCCATGACAATCTGTTAATAGTAGTTGCTCTGTACATATATGAGGTACTTATAATCTTTTGCTGTATGTAAATATTCTTCACTGTCTTTCTCTCATTAAGACAATGTCCACTTTGTGACAGAGCCTAAATTTGTGCATGGCTCATTCAGCTTTTTAACAAACAACTGTCCAATATGTTAAGATATTGCCTGTCTGTTCATTATCTGTTTCTCCTGTGATGTCATGGTGAGATCATGGTTGCTCGTTACACAGCACATAATGATACACACTGAGCACGGGTGAAGAGTCTCTTGAAATGTGCCACATTCATTACTGCTCCAGTTAGAACGGTGAATTCATTCCAAGCTTGGTGTCAAAGTCCAGCCTGGCTCTTCTTTGATGCTGGAGAAAATATCTGAAACACAACAACAAACTTGTGAACTTATGAAAAAAAATATCTTCTGCACTAGGCTTCACAACTTTTATATTAAGATGAGTTTACCCTAAAACGGTATTACTTCTCAATTATGTATGACTGCTGTGTTTTTTAAACTTATATGACACTACTTCTGAACAATGTCCCTCTGCTGTATTTTTAAAAAACATATATGACATTAGTTTTTAACAAAGTACGTCTACTGTACTTTTCTACACATATAACATTACTTTTGAACAATGTACATATGCTGTATTTTTCCTGTACATATGACATTACTTTAAAAAATGTATGTCTGCTGTATTTTTCTGTATGACATTACGTTTGAACATGTACGTCTGCTGTACTTTTCTACACATATGACATTACGTTTGAACAATGTACATCTGCTGTACTTTTCTACACAAATGAAATTACTTTTGAATGATGTATGTCTGCTGTATTTTTCTACACATATGACATTACGTTTGAACAATGTACATCTGCTGTACTTTTCTACACATATGACATACGTTTGAAAAATGTACATCTGCTGTACTTTTCTACACATATGATATTACTTTTGAATGATGTATGTCTGCTGTATTTTTCTTGCACATATTTCACAACTTTTGAATGATGTAAGTATGCTCAATTTTTTTTGGGTAAGCATATGACACAACTTTTACCTTAGCTGCACTCTTTCGCTGCTCACATATAAAATATTTTATCATGAATCTTGTGAATTTAACCTTTCCCACATGCCGTGAGAATGAAATCACCCACACTCCTAGATTCTACATTGTAACTCATGAAATCTTAATGCTGCCTCCATGAAATTTCATGATTTCGTCAATGACCCTTTGTCCTGCACATCCAATAAAAACTGTGATTTACACATAACAAAACTAAACAGAAAGTGTTCAGTATGTTGTGAGTGTGAGGACATCTTTCCTTGTAAAGAGAAACCATAAATGGATGTGGAGTGGAGTGAAACCAGTACTTATGTTAACTCCAAGGTAAAATTCTCTAAAACGGGCGCCTCTATAGTGCCTCAATCCCAGGCCGTGAGATCACAAGCGCAATGCTCTAACCACTAGGCTATCCTGCCCCTGAGATTTATAACTTTACTGATTGTTCAAGAAAGCAAGAGAAGGAAAGCACACAAAACCTGATTTCCAAGCACTTGACAAGCTCGTTGAGGATGATGATGATAGCAGGCCACACACACAGCAACACCCACACTGCAGGGTGGATGTCGGAGATGGGCATGGCGTGGTGCACCAAGCCGTTTCTGACCACAATGTCCACCGCGGTGAAAATGACCTGCAGCACCAACCTGCACACCATGTCAGAGATACGCTGGTTTAGCAGGCAGGAATCAGGTACACTCTGAATGGTTCACCATGAGATAAGAAAAGATGGTTAACTTTGAAATAATTCTATCATGTGAATAAATAACAAACAAGAAAACTTGCCAAATCACTGTCCTTATATTGAATTTGAAATTATAGGCAACCCCCCCCCCCCCCCCCCCCCTAAAAAAAAAGGCACCCAACACACACACACACTTCTTGACACAAACCCTTATATAACCAAAAATAATTATCTCCTATTTAATTCTTTCATCCCAGTTAACCAATTTAGCAGGAGAGTATTGATTATTTATTACTCAGCAAAATACATTCACAAAGAACATGAATTTCAGTGAAATGACAGATAACATACACTGTTGTTTGGAGAAAAAAATCTCAAGTAAATACACAGAGGAAAACTCTGAACATTAACCACAAACATAGTTTCCTTTTATTTTACCTTTATCTTATATATCAACACTGAACTACTCAGCAGTTGAGATCTATACATGTTTTGTTATAGTTAAGAAATTATCATTATTTAAAACAAGTTTGTTTTGTTTGGTGTGATAGTTTCTTGGGCACTGCAGTATCACTGAAAGAAAAGTCACCAAACAGACAAATGAAATAGGGGAAAAGCAATTATATGAAATAAAGCTTTGAGAAAACTTACAGAATGACAGCAACGGCTGACCATAGCTTGTTGGTGAAAGGAACATGGTGCCATATATGGTCCAGCCAATGCACCAGGCTCATAGAAATCACCACTGTATAACACACACACATGCATATGACACATGAACGCAAGTACCCATGCATGCATTTACAATATGCACACAAGTATGTGAGCATGTATGCATGCAGATGCATGCAGATGCATGCACACATGCACACACACACACACACACACACACACACACACACACACACACACACACACACACACACACACACTTAAGAAAGTCTTTTGGATGAGACTTTAAACCGAGGCCCCAACGTGAATGCATGCAGAACATCTTGCGCACACATGAAAACCTGTTCTACCTTTTGGAAGAGAAGCTCACTGTGTTCTGGAGGTAATGGCTGACAAAATTTACAAAATCACATGAGGACTGAGTGTAAAAAAGTACATGAGTGCTTATTCCATTATCCTCAAAATAAAAGAATAAAATAAATAAATAACCAAGTAAACACAAACACACACACACTCACACACATGGAATATGAAATGCTTAGATAATGGCCCATCCCAAAAGCTTTGTCAGTCCTTGACGAGAGCAAAAGGCCAAGGCATAAACTGATCTGTTCACTTGTTATGCTTTTAGAACATCTTCATCCATGACAAGCTCCTAGCCTAACAACATGTATTCTCCATTAAAGAGCCAGGGTGCGGTTACCTACATGGCGAGGCATTTAATTGACAACAGCCATGCAGATAATCTCCTTATGCAGAGTGTACTCATGGACTCACAGTGATCCCCCACAGTAATGAGTCAGATGACAACCATAGAAAATACTCACATTGCTGTTTTTTACCTGAGTCCACACATAAACAAGGTTCTAAGTCACACACTAAGAAATCTGCCTGCATATGGACATGATTAAGTAATAGGACAGGATTAATTAACCAAAAACTTTCACTGCATCTTTCAATTTTATGCTGCGACCAGAATTTGAACCAGACACCTGGTATAAAATTTAAATGCACAAGCCACTTGCCAATCTCACAAATCAAAAATGAACTAAATCAAAACATGCTATTTTTTCAAACCAAATCAAATCAAGTTACTTATAAAATGTATGTAAGGAAATCACACGGTACACTCAAATGGCTCATTTTTCACACCTTGCATTCATTTCCTGTATAGAGTATCAACAGTTGTTTCAATGAAATATGAACATTAGTGTATGAATAGCACACCATAATATGTACGAAAATTCATCAAAGGCTTCTCTCACACACACACACACACACACACACACACACACACGCACCAAACTGAAGCCTAAAAAAGCAGGTAAACAGAGCAGCACACACCACACTTACCAAAGAAAATGAGAGTGAAGAGATGAAAGATGTTCTGAGCCAGGACAAGTCCCCCTGAAAACTTCTCCTCCCAGTTGCTGTAGGTGACATTGTCCATTTGGCTGAAAGCAAGACCACACACCAATACTGTGTATGTTGTTCTTGTGCATTCCCAAACTGAACACACTGGAAGCCATCCAGAATTTGCACCCTGACTCACTCATCCCATCTGGGAATCACAGTGAGATCGGAAGCACACCCCAGATGAGAAATTGGCATGCATAACTGTTTTCATGTAACATATCACATCCAACAATAGATCTTTTTTCTCCTTTAAAGGAGAGCACATGTTGTTATGCTAAGAGCTTGACATGGCTGAAGAAAATCTCAACACAACATTGTACAACAACAGAAATGTAGCTCCCCCTTTTTAAAAAAACATAACTATTAGTAACAGAGTGGAGATCTATAATCTACCACAACTCTGAACAACTTTGTGTCTGTGAAGCATGATCAGAACAGGGAGGATGGGGCCTCTACATAGAGGCTGCATAAATTCTACATTTTACTGCATAGGCAAAGTGTATGCAACAGAAAGGTTTAAAACATCACCCAAGGAAACAGAGCTTGCACAATTCACAGGTGTCTCCTGATTCAGAAATACAATGCTGCAACAGGTCACATGGGAGAACATTTTACTGCTGATCACTTGGAAGGTAATTTTATTACTGCACTGTCACATACATCAAACACCAGCAAGGTATATTCTGTTTCACTACAATACTACCCCCAAAAAAACCCCACACAAAACACGCACAACAAAACAACAACAAAACACACACACACAAAAACAAGCCAACAAACAACAACAGAGCATTCCCTTCCTTCCACAAAGAGGAAACAATCTACTATCCACCAATCCTACTGCTTCAAACAAACAGCTACAATGAGCAGCACGAACAGTGTGACAGACACCTAAGCCCACTCACCTGATTTCATACAGAAAGCACTCAGAGGGGGCTGTGTTGTGACAGTAAGAGTACAGTGTCAGGCCAAAGCAGATCAGAGAGATTATGATGGACGGCACAAACCGCAGGAAAAACTGCATCAAAAACTGGATCACCATCTGTAACACACAACACAATTCTGAATTAACAGTATGAATGTTTCCCTTGAACAGTAACATTCTCACACTGAAAACATAGCAATCAGACACCACATACCTCCACAAAATAATCTTTTATTGAAGTCATTTAACCAAAGTGATAGTAGATGAGGAAAAAAGTTAAAGCAACAATATTTATCCAACTGGTGAAGTAATTATCATTTTCATGATATACGAAGGAAGGTGGCAGGACACCTGCATGACAAGTAAACCATGAGGTTCTGGGTTTGATTCCAGCCTTGCCCTTTCTTCCCAGTTTGATGAGAAAATTGAACTGAATGTCAAGGTCCTTTGAATGAGACTATAAACTGGAGCCCTGTGTGTCAAATTGTGCAGAACATCTTGCACACATGTTAAAAACCCATTCCACCTTTCAGAAGAGAAGGCTATTCCATGGCAGTGGGAATGGATGACAACATTTCAAAAACACATGCACACAGTCAGAATACAGCTCTCTACATGGTGGGAGGAAAAAACGGTTGCATATGAAACATCTCACCATTGGTAAACCTTCAAGATCTAGCCAAGGAACAAAAACAAAAACCAAAAAACCCAACAACAACAAATGTTTCATACTTTTTAAGTGTATAACCTTTGTGAGTGTGTGTGTGTGTGCGTGTATGTACATTTGAATTTGTTAACTCTGTTAATTGTTATTGGTTGTATGTGTAGGGGTGTGTTGAATGCAAGTGCTTTGATTTCTTTTTGCAAGATAAAGCGCTATATAAATTCCGTTTATTATTATTATTATTATATCAACAAGGTCAGAATCTTGGATATTCAAAATGTCTGGAGTATCATCAAAATATTTTGATAATATCAACCAACCCAATTATTCCCTGTGCTTCTTGCCTAATATTGAGACACAAATCAAGACATCTCTCCACACAGTCCAGATCACTGACCTGTCTGTTGACTAATACCATGACAGAAAACAAGACATGACCACACAGTCCAGATCACTGACCTGTCTGTCGACTAATACCATGACAGAAAACAAGACATGACCACACAGTCCAGATCATACCATGACAGAAAACAAGACATGACCACACAGTCCAGATCATACCATGACAGAAAACAAGACATGACCACACAGTCCAGATCACTGACCTGTCTGTCGACTAATACCATGACAGAAAACAAGACATGACCACACAGTCCAGATCATACCACGACAGAAAACAAGACATGACCACACAGTCCAGATCACTGACCTGTCTGTTGACTAATACCATGACAGAAAACAAGACATGACCACACAGTCCAGATCATACCATGACAGAAAACAAGACATGACCACACAGTCCAGATCATACCATGACAGAAAACAAGACATGACCACACAGTCCAGATCATACCACGACAGAAAACAAGACATGACCACACAGTCCAGATCATACCATGACAGAAAACAAGACATGACCACACAGTCCAGATCATACCATGACAGAAAACAAGACATGACCACACAGTCCAGATCATACCACGACAGAAAACAAGACATGACCACACAGTCCAGATCATACCACGACAGAAAACAAGACATGACCACACAGTCCAGATCATACCATGACAGAAAACAAGACATGACCACACAGTCCAGATCATACCATGACAGAAAACAAGACATGACCACACAGTCCAGATCATACCATGACAGAAAACAAGACATGACCACACAGTCCAGATCATACCACGACAGAAAACAAGACATGACCACACAGTCCAGATCACTGACCTGTCTGTTGACTAATACCACAACAGAAAACAAGACATGACCACACAGTCCAGATCACTGACCTGTCTGTTGACTAATACCACGACAGAAAACAAGACGTAATCAAGATCAGTGTATCCAGATGAAATCAAGATCAGTGTATCCAGACGTAATCAAGATCAGTGTATCCAGAGATAACCAAGATCAGTGTATCCAGATGCAATCAAGATCAGTGTATCCAGAGATAATCAAGATCAGTGTATCTACTTTCGACAGAAAGTCTATTTGTGATCTGCAGTGCCATACATCAGTTGCTTCGGTTTTCAAGGTGAGATAGACAGCGGCTTGATGCTCAGCGCTGTGCGGAGAACATAGCTAGCTGCAATCTCACAGAATGGAAACAATGACGACCGGACCTTCAATTGTTGCTGAACACTCCAAGTAAGGTAGTTAAAGTATCACCGAAAAAAAGAAAAAAAAGAAGGGTGGCGCTGCTCTTGTGGCGACGCGCTCTCCCCGGGGAAAGCAGCCCGAATTTCACGTAGAGAAATTTCGTGACTTAAAGTGGTATAAAATTAAAATTAAAATAAATAAAATCAAGACATCTCTCCACACTCTCCACACTGCCCAGAACACCGACCTGTCTGTTGACTAATACTAAGGCAGAAAACAAGACATCTCTCCACACTCTCCACACTGCCCAGAACACCGACCTGTCTGTTGACGTGCTCCTTGTTCTTGTTGGTGCTGGTGGCCATGATTTTGGGGTCCACGGGGTTTCCCATCAGCCCTGCTGCCAGCAGCGGGAGGGCCACCAGCAGCAGCCACAGCAGGTGCTGGGGAGGGAGGGGCGGGGGCAGCAGGAAGGCCAGAGAGAGGATGAAGGACAGAACGATGCACAGCTGGCAGCACAGCAGCAAGTAGAAACAGTTTCGCAGAGACACTGTGTGGTGCCTGGCCTGTACACACACGCACGCACGCACACACATGCACACACACACATACTTATCAGAACAAAAATCTATCATTTTGATAAAAACCAGTTCCTCAGTGATCAAAGTAACGAAAAAAGATTTGTTTTTAAAAAAATCAAACATTTTTATAAAAACCAGTTCCTTAGATCTGATTTTCAAAATCTTTTATTGAAAGTTTTTTTCAAGGATCATATAAAAAATCATACAGGTTTGATTTCTCCAAAAAGAACATGTTGTGGTGGGCAAAAATATTCTCACAAAAACATATTGTCTCTCTCTCACCAAAACCACAGAATCTACAGTAGATGTGAACCTGCAAAAGACTGATTAAAAGAGAGCAGAAATGGATCACTATGTTCATATACTTACAAGACATACACATATAACACACAACCACTAAGGAAAAAGAAAAAAAAGAGGCAGACAGAAGCAGACAGCCAAAAACTACAAAAGACACAAACATACAGACAGACAAAGGGAAACAACAATAAAACCAAACATCGTCAACATTCTCCAACACCAACCTCAGCAATCAGCTGCAGGATGGAGATGTTGTCTTCCCGCTGGAAGGCGAGGGAGCAGGGCAGGGCCAGCAGGCGCGAGGCCAGCTCTGTGGGCGAGGGACTGGGTTTGTTCCACTGGTCCACCACCGGGGCCCCCTTCACAGCACACAGCTGCGGGTACAGGGGCTCTATGGCAAGGCTGTCGAATGAGTGTGAAGCGTTCAGTCACCTCGTTCAGTCATTTTGTATATCAAATATATAGTATGAGAAAACATTTCAAGGGGTTCCAGCCAACATCATACATCTCAAACAGAGTCAAGAAGTCAGATACTCTATTTTGGAAGGAAACCTTTCAGGTTAATGGTTCATATCTGTTACAAAATATAATTTTCAGCAAAACTTTGACAAGCTCACCTAAAATGAAACAGTGCTTCCTCTTGTTACTTCTGCCTTCTTTTAGGCCTAAACTGATACTGGGTGTTGGTTGAAAATCCTACATTATCAATTTTTTTATTATTATTGAGGAAACAGCGAGGAAAACAAGTGCAGGTAACCACTTACAACTTCTCCATTTAAAAGAAACCCAAACCAACCAAGCAAAAACCCTCTCTAAAATAAAATCTTTCAATGACAGCATTTTAGGCATTTTGAGTAAGAACCATGCCTTTGACCTGACCTGACCTGACTCGAGTTTTGGCTCCTGGATGAGCCTTCGTCAGAGGTCCTGGTGGTGATTCAAGCTTCACCAGCCGTGGTACTATAGCAAAAAGCTGAACTGATTCTATTACTTTCTGTGATGTTTTTATGTTCATTGTTCTTATATCTGGCTTGTAACCTGTATGAACTTTTCTGTTTATTGAGATAATCAAGTACTGGTACCAGTATTGTAATGATAGATTTGCTGTCATTTTAAAACAGTACTTCTTTCTGCTGGCATGTGTATGACACATCTTTTGCCCATTATAAGGGTGGGTGGCAACTTGCCTGCAATCAGCCTGCAGAAAGACGGGAGTGTTGGCCATGTTGAGGGAGCTTCCAACACACAGCACCACCTCTCCATTCTCCTGCAGGATCTTCATCATCTCCTGGGTGGCTGTAAAAATGGGCAATATACTGTGGTAGTCATGACTCTGTGTGTGTGTGTGTATTCATGTGGTGATTGTGTGTGGTGTATGTGTGCACATATGCATATGTGTGTGCAAGTACGCACATGTGTGCATGTATGTGTGTGGTGTATATGTGCACATATGCACGTGTGTGTGCAAGCACGCACTTGTGTGCATGTATGAAAGTGTTACCATGCATATATGAGACTGTATCTTCATCTTTGGCTGCATGCAAGGTTGCATATGTGAAAGCTTAGCATGCCACACAAAAGTACTTTTTCTCCCCCCAAAACCCAAAACAAATTCCAACTGAAAACTTCATCTGGGGTAAGCATTACTCTAGTGCTACTTCACTAATGGTGTAACTGTACCATAACATCACACACTGGAATATTTGCAAGCTATCCTGGCATGAAGTTTTCATCTAAACTGTGAATGTTACAGATGACAATCACGAATACTGTTATCAACGTGATCAAAACTGAGACCCACTTGGTGCAGTACAGTCTGTGAAGAGGTTGACCAGCAAGGGCACGTTATCCACCTTCTCCAGATGAGGACGGATCTGATCAATGCCACGCGGGAGTTGGGCCTGCACATCACCACCCTTCCATAGCAACGTCAGTCATGCAAGTCATCCTCATGGAACATTCACATCATGACTAATACTGGTATCAGTTAGTCTTCATTCATGCCTAAACTGAGGAACAAGTTGAGTCCAGTTTACAAGCCTTTTTTTTCCCCCCACACGCAAGAAGTACATTGCGGATGACTGACAAAACTGATTGGTTAAATGTAACATAATGATCAAAAGACAAAGGGAATGAAGGTAAAGTGTGTGTGTGTGTGTTTGAGAGTGTGTGAGTGAGTGAGTGTGTGAGTGTGTGGTGTGTGTATGTGTGTACTTGACACATGACAAAAAGAAAGCTAGAACATCACCAATGTACAAAAGCTCTTTGGACCACGATTGTGTTAGATAAAACTGAAGTGTCCTGAAATATGCACTTTGTTAACCAAATTTGCTGAAGTTTTGAGCCTGAAAATAAACCAGTGCTGAAAAACACTGATCAAGACAAAGAGATAAATAATTCCACAGTCATTATGGAGTGAAAGAAAAAAAGTTTCCATAAACACTTCTAAAATACTGAAAAATAATCCTAACAAATAATGCACCAAAATCCGAAATGGAATAATCCTTTTGCAATTTTTTTAAGTCCACCCCCACCCCCTAAAATTGGAACAAACCAAAACCTTTCTTGTCCTCCATGTTTCATTTATAAGAGGTTTTTGTTTTATCTCATTCACCGGGAAGGGGTTTGTCTCTCTTTTGTGATAATATCCCTGGAAGAGCCTATATTTCCTATGTCAGTGAACGACTTACAGAACTTGTCTTACCCCAGAGGCCAGACAACTCACTCTATTGTCCAGTGCCCCGGTCAGGCTGTCGTCAGTGCACTCTGTGACGTAGCTGGAGGTGTACCGGCTGTCTGACTGGTGGTCCAGCTCCCCTTCACTTGATGATGATGTCAGAGAGCTGTCTGAGGACGACAGCAGCCTGTGAGCCTCCCCAGCCTCCTCCTCCTCTACCTCCCCTTCTTCCTCCAAGTCCTCATGCTCCGAGCGGTCTGACCTGGAGTGGCTGGTGGACTTGCTCTTGGCAGTGGAGCATGTGGACTTGTCACTGGGAATCCTCACCCGGGGCTGTGACCGTTCTTCTGTTTCCTCTTCTCTGGTTTCTAGCTCGATCTCCTCCGGAGACTGGACGTTAAACTTGACCTGCTGGCCCTCCTCCTCTTCCATGGCGATGACACAGGGGGCGCTCTGGCTGCGAAAGGCTATCGCTTCCTCGGGAGGCACTCTCTCCAGGTTGCCCTGAAGGTCCAGGTGCTCTTGAGAGGCACTCTCTGCAGACTGCCGACCCTGGACGTAAGACCCTGGCCCAGAGCCTGGCCCCTCGTTGAAAGACAGTTCCTCCGTCAGCAGAGAGATGTGGCAGTTCCAGCCTGCCTCCAGACCCATCTTTTCTGAGAATACCTGACACCACACAGCAAATGAATAAATATAAAACAGAAAACATTTTCCATCTCCCATTAACCAGTGCATAATGCATTTCATATTTAAAAAAATACCATCTTCCATTAAATACATCATTCTTTTTTAAAAGTGTGTGAGTGTGTGTGCATTTTTGCATGCACAGTACAGTTTTAAAAGTTAAATTATAACACAATATAAGAAAGAAGGTGTCAGGACGATTAAGACATTCACCAGCCAACAGGTAAACCATGAGGTTCTAAGTTCAATTTCCAGCCTCACCCTTTCTTCTTATTTTGAAGAAAACATCGAACTGAATGTCAAAGTCCTTCAGATGAAACGTTAAACCAAGACCCTATGTGCAAACGCACGCAGAACATCTTGTCCACGTTTTGAAAACCTGTTCCATCTTTCAGAAGAGTGGGCCACTTGTGCCAGCAGGAAAGGATGACAAATAAAAGGACAACCCAAACCGCATGTACACAGGTGTCGTGTTTAGACACCATCCCCAAAGTCGAAATGCAGCTACCTAAATGGTAGGGAAAGGGGTCACATATGCAAAAATCTCACCACTGCTGAACCTTGGACCTCTAGCCAAGGAACAAGAAATCTATAAAAAACAACCACAACATGGCTTAGGCCAAATGCTCTATCAGTTATTGATGTAAGCTCAGTGCTGAGACCTACATTAAAATGTTGTTATGCTATAAACTGTTGTGCTCAGATTGTCTTCAGCCATGACAAGCTCTTAATAACCTGCACTCTCCTTTAATGGAGAAAAATATCCTCTGAAATCAGAATAGGGCTGTCTATGCGGTGAGGTACTGGAAAAGAGTCATTCACACAAAGTTCTCATTCAGTGTCTGCTTTCAATATCACAGTGATTCCCAGGTAGGATGAGTTAGTCAGAGTGCATATCATGGATGGCCCCCATGGTGTTAAGCTGGGAATGCACAACAACAACAAGATAATAATATAACAAATCAACAGGTAAATATGTTGATGCAGTATGAGCATCTAAGTACAGTTTTACAAACAAAACTAGAACACAACAAATCTTACCCTGCTTCTCAGCTCATTCTCTTTCGAAAAGTGGACGAACCTAATGCACGATGACTCCAGTTTCTCAATCAACTGCACAAAGTCCTGTAGACAAGTATGTTGAATATAGTCATCAATGCCTGTGTGCGCGCGCACACACACACACACACACACACAGAGACATATACATGACGCACACACACAGAGGCATAACTATACATGATAATACATCATCATCATTAAAAATCTGAAAAAAAACATATTGCCAGCAAAACCATAACTTTTCTCTTACAACCCTTTTCCTCCCTGACATTTGCCTATGATTCTTCAAGTCTTTCTCAATGTTCTCTACTCCATATTAATGTTGCTGATTGGTAATCCCAACCAACAGATCACACACACATACAGTCACACACACACACACAGTCACACACACACTAACAAGCGCACACACACACAGAGGTAAAACACCTTTAATATAGACAGAAAATGACAGACTGATATTGACAACAAATGCAAACCGGTCAAACCACATTAAAAAAAATCTCATTCATGCATTCCAAGGATGATGACACACAGAGACTAACCACACACATAATGAACAGCTCACCTGTCGAGCTTGATACTGCAGAGTGGCCATGCCGAGGAAGATCTGATTCTTCTGAGCATCATAGTAACCCGAGACATCCTCCACCGTCCCCAGGCTGTCGTCCTCAATCAAGGAGTCCATGGAAAAGGACTTGGACAGACCGCCCGGGCCATCACTACTGACAGCATCCAGGTCAAAACTTCTGAGACACAGGGACAACAACAACAAGACGTCAGCTTCACCCTGTCAGTGCCCTGCATACAGCTTTTGCTGCCATGAAAAAAACAGCTTTTGCTGCCATGAAAATTTTTTTTTGCTGCTGCATGACTACAAGTGCCTCACGGCAGGTAAAGCCATCATGACCATGGCATGAATTATGCTTATACTATCTGGTTTAAATAGATGTTTATTTAGTGTGGGCAACAGCAAGCAACTTGATATGCTCTGAGAAGGAAGGTGGCAGGAGCATTTAAACATTCACCTGCCAAACAAGTCATCTTACCAAGCTGAACTTGTGCAGTATTATTATTATTATTATAATCCTTTGTCATCAATGATAATAGAACAATAACAGGAAACTTGTCTTTGATTTAGAGGCCTTTGTTGGTCCACTTTCATAAGCATCACCAATGTCATCTTCCTCATCAATGATCACGATACAATAAAAGAAACCTATTTTGATTCACATCAGCATCAGCAGGGGAAGGAGTATGTGGTATTCTGCATAAACTGGATACAAACAGGCACTACCACTGAAGAAACTACCAGCAATACAGGATGTCTTCTGATTGGTGACCTGTGACAACCTATCTCCAACATCTCCCAGTGGACTTCTGGCTAAGAGATGTGACTGAGTGTGGCTGTGTCTACAAAGACTGAAATGAAATAGCAGGGCAGCAACCCAAGAAGCACATAACAAAAACACAGGGGGAAAAAGCATGGTTTGCAGCCTGACGGTACCTGTGAAAGAAATGGCTTGAGATGCCAACCAGCTCAATGTACTCTCCTCCCATGTGAGCGGCGATGTTGTGAGCGATGGGCTTGTAGGAGAATGCCGTGCAATAGGCAGCCATGCTGTTCCGATGGTAAAAATCCAAAATACGCTTTCTGTAACATAGCATATTAATCATTTACATGTACAATAGGTTTATAGAGCAACATTGTAAAGAAATAAAGATTTTAATTACAAAACTTTTGTTTTAACAACAAACACCTTCTTCATGCCTGACCTACCCTAGCTTCCCTACAAAAACTCCTTGAAACGAGACTATGTTTGCATTTACAAAGATATACAAAGAAAACATCTGGCCATCTACTACATAGTGGTCTATGTATCAAGTATTTTGGGCAAAATGATTAAACGAGGTATTTTTAATATAACCCACAGCAAAAAGAGCTGTCCTGGCAAAATGATGCAGAACTATCCACATTTTATAGGCAAATAACACAACCAGACAGAAGAAAAGCTGATGCTTAACAACAAAAACACTCTTCCCACGAAGAGAAACTTGATTTCAATGAGGAGAAGTACACTTTAACTACAACTGACAAATACCAAAATGTACAGAGATAAAAATTAGGAGACTCAAATAAAACATGATGAAATGAACACAAATGCAAAGAAATAAACAAAAGACACAAAAGTAGAAAGTCAATCACAAGCCAAAAATATGAAAGTAAGAGACCCCATCATACAAATTAGCTGTCACACATACCTATGTGTAGGGGAGTGGGACAGCCTTGTGAACAGAGTGTAGAACTCATGATTATCTGACAGTAACTAGAGATGAGGGATTGAGTCTTCCTGTGGTGTCTGATCAAGGGGATTTTTCACCTGGAGTTAACATTGGCACTGACTCCACTCCCCTGAGTCCTTCAGACGAGACCATAAACCATAGCCCTAAGTATAAACACATTTCGATTACCTTGCACATCTAAAAAGGTAATGGTAAAGGTGTCCCATCAAGAGAAGCTCTGTCGTGTTGCTGAAGAAGCTGAAAAGACTGGCCTCCAAATCAACATCGGGAAGACAGAGTTCATGAGGGTGAACAACAAAACACATGACCCAGTGCGACTGCAGCAAGAAACCATCAAGGAAGTCAGCAAGTTTATCTACCTGGGCAGTGTCGTCAGTAAAGATGGGGGAACAAATGAAGACATCAAGTGCCGAATCAACAAAGCCCGTCACGCCTTCAACACCCTTCAGCCAATTTGGATGTCAACAGCCCTCTCATTTCAAAACATGATTCGGATCTACAACACCAATGTCAAATCGGTCCTACTTTATGGCTCAGAAACCTGGCGGGTAACAAAAACCAACACCCACAAACTCCAGTCTTTTACCAACAAATGCCTCAGGAACATCCTCAACATCAGGTGGCCGGAAGTCATATCCAACAAACAACTGTGGGACAGGACCAGACAAACCCCAATCGAGTCCATCATTAAACAAAGGAAGTGGGGATGGATCGGCCATACACTCCGAAAGCCTGCCTGCGTCAAGTGTCACCAGGCAGGCCCTTGACTGGAATCCACATGGGAAGCGGAAAGTTGGTCGACCAAAGCAGACCTGACACAGAAGTGTTGACGAAGAAACGAAGGCAGCTGGAATGACATGGGCCAAGCTGAAGAGGATCTCCCAAAACCAAGTTCGTTGGAGGGGTGTTGTTGCAGCCCTATGTTCCCCAAGGAACCAAGAGGCATAAGTCAAGTAAGTCAAAGGTGTCCCATAACCTTTGAGGTCATAGGGGAGCAAAGTATCAGAGACCTTAGCTTCTCCGAGGGCCAGCATATTGAGGGTGGCACCCATCTCCTTTCCCTCACTGCTTTACTTTCCCTGACCCTGAAGAGGCAGGTACACATTTACAGCTGGGTGAATTGGGGGATTGTACTGAAATCAAGGCACACAAATGGTCACCCATCCAATTAGTAACCACGCTCAATGCTGCTTAACATTGGCTGGGGGAAAGCAAGTGCTCTGACTACTGAGCTATCCTGTCCCCACCTTGCACATCTACTTTTCATAAAGGGTAGGCCATAGGTGGTGACATGAATGACACAGACATATACACCACGCTATCTAAAGAGAGAGACGGGCACAGCCAAAACACGGCCTGAAAATTTCAGTGCAATGCCCCAGAACCCTCATAAGAAGGAAGACAGAAGACAAGTCAAGTCCCACCCATGATATACTGACACAGATATAAAATGTATGACAGACACATTGTAAGTCAGCACCTGTCCAGATCTGTCAGGGTCCGCACAGTAGAGCCATCCCAGAAGTCTGTGCAGCTGTCCAGCACAATGTCTGCAGTGCCCTGAGTCAGCAGCTGACACATGCCTGCACACAGAAATAAACACACACATGTACTGAATCTGTGACCAGTTTATTGTCCCATCGAGATAACATCAGTGCCGACTCCACTCTCCCTAAAAGTCCTTCGGATGAGACTATAAATCGAGGTTCCATGTGTGAACGCACACAGAACACCTTGTGCACACATTAAAACCCGCTCAATTGAGAAGAGTAGGTCATTGTGTGCTGGTGGGAACGGATGACAAAATTTACAACACTGTATACACACAGGGACATGGTGTACAAAAGCACATGAGTGCTTATTCCATTTCCTCAAAATAAAAGAAATTTTTTTTTAATCTGGAGTACTATCTACACCACTCGTTTCTTGTTTTTGTGACACCCTACATTACACATATCTTTTTAAAGATGAGCCAATACACTTTACACAAATCTGTTTTAGAACAAACCACACACAAATCCATATATTGAAAAATAGCATATGAAAGTTTCCGTAATTACTTTTGAAGAGTTCAAATGGAAAATATTCATATTTTCTCATCTGTAAAAATAATCATACAAACTTGCAACTTTTTGGGCTAAATTGCTAAATACTGAAACAGTATTTTAGAGGCATTAATATATTGCACTAATAAAAACAATGAGATTAAACATCTGTGACATATGGAAATCAACACTTCTAGGTGTGAATACAATTTTGTTTTCTAAAATCTTTGTTGGGCTAAAACACTTATTGTACCTAATTGATTTCAGTATAACAAAACATGTTTGTCTGTTGGCCAATTCATAAGCACAAAAAAAGCAAAAACAAAATCAATAACAAACAACAACCAACAAATGCCACAATGACACCCCCCCCCTCCCTCTACCTTTCTTTACCTGAGCATACAGGAAGAAAAAACCAAACTAACACCAGTTTGATGAGACATTGTCCCTAAGAAGAGCCTGAAATTCATACACAGAAACCTACTTATACTATTATACTGTTCAATACAGTACAAAACACAATATGTCAGCAATGCTGTCATCAGAAGACATCCCTAGGACTTAAACTCACAGACCATTTCACTGAAAACCAGTTTTGACAGTCAGATTTGGTTTCCATTCCCCCTGTCACAATCTGTAACCTACCCATGGTGGAACCTGCTGCACGAGTGGCAAAGGCCAGATGGGAAAATCTGTGTCAGGCTTAAACTATACTTGTCAAACTGAGAAACAGGCAGAATTTTGATGCCAGGTAAGCCACCATGTGAGATAAAAGCATAACTTTAACAACAACCCAAACAAACAAAAACAAGCATTATAAAGAATAGAGTGAAGATGTTTTAGCCACAATCACTTTCCCTTGGACTAATCAGCTATGGCCAGAGTTAAATCCCTTAAAAAATGCTCACTTCTGTAAAATGGTTTCCATCAAACCAGACAAATAATTTTATAAAAAAAACACCGCCACCATCACAACAACAAAAAACTGACAATAGTCCAGTATAACCACCTGAAAGTGATTTACGCCTGCAACTTACAACAGTTGATTACCTGATGTTCTTACCCTAAACCTGTGATCAACAACAACAACAACAACAGTTGATTACCTGATGCTCTTACCCTAAACCTGTGATCAACAACAACAACAACAACAGTTGATTACCTGATGCTCTTACCCTAAACCTGTGATCAACAACAACAACAACAACAGTTGATTACCTGATGCTCTTACCCTAAACCTGTGATCAACAACAACAACAACAACAACAACAACAGTTGATTACCTGATGTTCTGTCCCTGACGATGACGGAGGAGAAGTTGGGCATGGGGATTTTGTGATAGAGGAAGGACTTTGCTCGCTGTGCTTTCTCCTTCTCCATTTCTTCTGCCGGCTGAACAACAAAAGAGGATTCTTTTTTTCATCTTTAGACTTACACAATTATGTACAAAGAAACAATGCCTAAGGGGAACAGGATAGCCCAGTGGATAGAGCATTGCACTCATGATCTCATGGCTCAAGTTCATGCAACCACTGAGGCGCCCATTCAAAGTTTTTTTCCCATGGAGTTAACATCAGTACAGACTCCACTCATGCCAAAAGTCCTTTGGATGAGACTATAAAGCCAGGCCCTGTGGGTAAACACATGCACAACATCTTGTGCAAATAATAAAAATGTACCACCTTTCAAAAGATTAGGCCATTTGTGCTGATAGGAATTGATGACAACTTTTTAAGAACTGCATGCAAACAGGCGTTGTGTTTAGACACTATCCACGGGAAGTCAGAATGTGGCTACCTTAATGCTAAGTATATGGTCGCATATACAAAATCTCACCTTTGGTAAACCTGACAGCTCTAACCAAGGGACAGAAAAAATACAACCAAACGTACGCATCAACTGACAGACATACGCACCCATCCACCCATACCCTCACAGGCATACACACACACACACGTACGTACACATACACACCACACACACACACACAAAATCACTAACCACTTGTTTGTAGATGCCAAAGGTCTTCTCCAGCGTGAAGGCCTCCAGAGCCTGAGAGGTGAAGCCAATCTGCCGCGCCACTTCACACATACACCTGCAACATTCCGGCCTTCAACCCAGAACAGGAGAGAGGGGGTGAAGGTATGAACAGGGGTGAATGTGAGAATGAGTGATGAACTATACAAAACACACACACATCATGAATATTATGTGATTGACTGGGTGAATGAGTGATGGTTGAAACTATACAATACACACATCATGAATAGTACGTAATCAATGAATAATGAATGAATATTATGCAATTAAGAATGACTGTGAGAATGAGTAACAACTGAAACTATACATAAAATACATTGTGAATATCATGTAATTAACTCATTGGAGTCGCAGTGAAATGGATCCTGCCATTTTGTGGTGACGCGTGATTTTGGCTATATTTGAAAAATTCAGCAGACTTACCCAACATAATAATGACATACACATTATACATCATTGAAAAGTTTATAATGTCTTCTTTTGAGATTGTTTCACAGTTTTTTAATAGGTGACTGTATTTTTTACAAATTTTCAAAATATGTCACTGAATGCTGAAAAATTAAAAGTTTTAAAAATTAGGGCTGGTATCTTAAATGGCTTGAACTATTCATCAACTAGTCCCCTTGAAGCAATGTGATAATTTTTCACCAAAGTAAATTTCCCTGAAGCTGGCTGAATCCATGTCATGTCACTTTTTGTACAACAGATTTGCTTTTTAATAATCATAACACTGGAGAGCCTGAAATCCTAAAGATATCACTTGTTGACATATCAAACAAAATTGGCCACCAGACAAAAACTAGGCAAGCTTATGGTCAAGGAAAGCAACTGTGTTTAGAAAAATGATTGCCCTACAGGCCAGAGTACTTTCCCTTGAGTTTACCATCACTGTGTTTTAAAAAAAATTCGTAAGTCTGCCGATTCTTAAGCTTCGGCACGTCACAGTAAAGGAGAGGAGTGCCGAAGCTTAAGCTTCGGCACAACCTCAATGAGTTAAGAATGGCTGTAAGAATGAGTGATGGCTAAAAATATACAGTACACACATACACTGTGAATATTATGTAATTAAGAATTGACTGTAAGAATGAGAAATGGCTGAAACTATGCAATACACATACCATGAATATCATGTGACAAACTGTGTGGATGAGTGATGACTGAAACTATACAATACACACATTGTGAATATTATGCAATTAAGAATGACTGAGAATGAGTGATGGCTGAACCTATACAATATGCACATCATGAAAAATATGCAATAAAGATGACTGTGAGAATGAGTGATGACATGTGTCATACAATTTCAATTAATTACTCTAGATATGGCAAGACCACGATAAATATATTAATAATGATGATAATAATAATAATAATAATAATAATGCTGCATGGGATTTATGAAGCGCTATATCTTGCAACAAAACAAATCAAAGCACTTTCATTCATCTTACTCATTCACATGCAGCCAGTTACAATTAATAGTTGTTGTTTTTTACAAGTTCAAATGTATACACACATACTCGCACGCATGCACGCTTACTCGCGCACACACATAAAGGTTTACGCTCCGGCAGGGTGATGGGATTTTGGCTGTTGAGGGCAGGGACAAAAATGAAATGGAACAAGAGGGGAGAATCTTAGGCTTGAAATAAATGTGTCTTAGAAGGCTTTTGGCAAAGGGAGAGAGGGAGGTCATTCCAGATCAATTGACCGGAAACAGAGAAAGAGCGACGGCCAACAGTGGACTGGTTGAATCTAGGTATTCTTAAGCACAAGGTATCTGCAGCAGAGCAGAGGGAACAAGGAGTGTACAGGTGAAGACATTCACAGAGGTAGGAAGGTGCTGTTTTATGGAGGCATTTGTAACAGAGGGTACTGATCTTATAGTTTAATCTCTGTGGCACAGGCAACAAGTGGAGAGATCGCAAGAGAGGAGTAATATGCTCAGATTTTTTTCTTTCTGAGGACTAGGCAAGCTGCAGAGTTTTGTATACGTTGAAGGGAGTGGATAGATGATGCTGGCAGACCAGCCAGAAGAGAATTGCAATAGTCCAGATGTGAGAGAATGAGAGACGTGACTAGTTTGGATGTTGCATCAGTGGACAGGTACTTTCGAACTGCAATGATGTGCCACAATTGATAGTACCATGACTGGCAGGTTTGGGTGATGAATTTTTGCATGGAGAGTGTGTTGTCTAAAACGACCCCTAGATATTTCACAGCAGTAGATAGAGGGACAGACGTATTGCCAAATTCTATTGACACTGTTGTGATGGAAGAGTTTGTGTTTGGTCTCTACAAGCATGGCTTCGGTTTTATCTGCATTTAGCTGTAACTTGTTCTGTATCATCCAATTTTGGATATCTTGAAGGCAGTAAGACATATTACTCAAGAGAGAGGGCAGATTTTCAGGAGTATCACTGCCCAGAATTTGAGAGTCATCTGCATATTGACATAACTTCTCCCTGAACACCTTGAGGAGTCATTGGGCCACTGCAGTGAATTTTTCAGGCACTATGTCATGAGCAAATTGAACCTGGTGAAGCCATCTTTCTCCATGACAAAGATTGAAAAGAAAAGAAAAAATAGGGAGAAATGATGTTCACCAGTGCATGTTGCCTGCAAAACCTGGACTCAACATGTTAACGGTAACATAGTCCCAGTGAAGGTAACAGAGACAAAGGTATGAAGTAAAAAGAAAGGTATGAATAATGCTAAGAACTAACTGATGTATACAATATGCATTATAACTTCAGAATGTTCCAAACTAAAATAAGAAATAGATATCCTTTTTTCAGGTAGTAGATCTGTACGTCATCTTTTCACCCCTTGATTTTGAAATGCATAAAGGCATGTCTCTGCCATTCAATGAAGTGTTTTCTATGAAGTAACAGAGTGTGATGTTACAATACTCTGTGAATGGGAACTTCAACATCAGAATTGAATGATTCCAAATGACATATTTTAAGATGAACCCCCCAAAAAGGATTGCTGCTAACTGATAAAATAAAAAGCCTTTGAGTGCAGGAAGAATTGTAAGAGCTAATAATTTCCATAAAGATGGCTTCCTTGTTGGCCTGACTTGGTGTCTAATCTGAATTTTATGTCAACATTTCTCTCTCCATCAGTGCTAGTTTTGTCATAGCTGAACACTATAGGGGGATGACATTGTTATCCTAAGGGAAAACAGACTTGGAGAAGGAAAGACTGATCATATAAAAACAACAACAAACTGCTGTGCTGAATTGTTTCATCAGTTAGGCTAATGGTCAGGCCAGTCAACACAGAGAACTGTGGATTGCAATTTTCCTTCCTTCAGTTACAGCAACAAATTAAATTATTTGAATGGAACAAGCAACAACACCTGAAAGGTAAAACAACAACCCCACATATGCCTACATGTACATTTAGAACTGCACGAATGAATGCATATAAGCCTATATTTCTCATGAACACAACAAAGATCTCCATTCCCTTGTACCACCAGAGGCATTGCTCTATTGTCTATGCATACGAAACACAGGGATACCACTGGGAAGATAAGGGGTTTACATGACATCCTCCCAAAAAACTATGTACAAGTAAAGGAAAGAAAGAAAAAACCAACAACTGTAAGCTGGTTTTGTTGGCAACTATAAGCAAACGGGGCGATGTCTGAGATGACATAAAAACTTTGATATGCATGAGTATAGTACAGAGAGGGGGGGAAAGGCTGCATAGTGAATGCATTTTCCTGTTGATCAATCTTAAATCAATAGAATAGAAACCCTTGAACATATTCTAATGCATATTTTGGCATAAAAGTGAACACACACAACAGTGAAAGTTGTAAAAATAAAAATAAATGTAAGCAACACATTTATCATTATCACAGCTATTTTCAATCTTTGTTTCATAATTATATGTAAACAAATATGTGTTTGCATCTAGTGCAAATAGTGCTTAAGTATTAAGATCAGATTCATCTCTATGTTTTTAACAATGTCTTCAACTTAAAGCTGTAAATCAATCATTTTTTGGCAGGATGGTTTAGGTGTTCACCTGTCTAACAAGTAAACTGTGAGGATCTGAATTTGATTCCCAGCCTTGCCCTTTCTCCCCTGTTTGACAGGAAAATCAAACTGACCACCAAGTCTTTAGAAGGAGACTCTAAACCAATGAGACCCATGTGCTTATGGACCTGAGCACATGAAAAGAACCCCCAACAGTTGAAAATTGGAAAGAGCTGGGAGGTACCTCCCTGCTGTCCTGGCAAAATTGGCGGGTTCCATTCCCAACTGTATCCCCAATGTTGGAATGCAGCTACCTTCATGGCAGGGAAAAAATGGTTGCATATGCAAAAACCTTACTACTGGTGAACCTCAAAGCTCAAGCTAGGAACAAACCCCCTCAAAACAACAAAAAGGCTGCTGAATGGGGGGTGGGGTAGCCTAGAGGCAAGAGCATCATACCCATGACCTGACAGTAAATCAGGGCGCAGGTGAAGTCTCCCGTCAGGTGTCTGCTTGAAGGGATTTTTTTCCTGGAGTTAACACTGACAATGATTCCACTCACCTGAAACTTTTTCAGATGAGACTGTACGCTGAAATCTAGTGTGCAAAGACATACAGAATACCTTGTGCACACATTAAACCCCCGCACATTTATAAAAGAGTAGGGCACCCATGTGCAGAGGCATATATGACACAAACACAGCCAGCATGCACCCTGCATCTGCTGCCTGGAGAGGAATGGATGGGCTCAGCCAGGTTCAACTTGCAAACATCACACTGCCTGGAAAAATTCAGTACAGTGCCCTAACGCCCCCCTCAAGCAGTTCAGGGAGCCCCAGAGTCAACTCCACCCAACCTCCCCTGTGGGGATGCAGGGGGCTAATACATAGCATCCCCACCTTCTGGAAATTTTGTGCTAGGAACTCCTTCTTTTCCATCCTTCTCTTTGTTTTTGCCTTGCTCCTTTTATTCCTGTCACCTCCTTCTTGTCTATTTTTCTGCCTTCTAGGTCCATTCTTCTGCCTAAGTCAGATGCCCCAGGCTAGACTTGTCAGGCACTTAATGGCAACGCAATGCATCTTAAAAATTAATTAATCTATTTATTCATTTATACCACTTTAAGTCACAGCAGATTTCTCTGCATGAAATTTGGGTTGCTCTCCCCAGGGAGAGCGCGTCACCACAAGAGCAGCGCCACCCTTTTTTTCTCTTTTTCTTGTCTGCAACTGTATTTATTTCCCTACCAGAGTGGCTTTTTTCTACAGAATTTTGCCAGGGACAACTCTCTTGTAGCTGTGGGCTCTTTAACGTGTGCTAAATAATTATGTGTAACACACAGGACCTTAGTTTATCGTCTCATCCCAAAGACTAGCGCCCAGACCACCGCTCATGGTCTAATGGATGGGGGAAAAGTTTCAGGTCCAAACGGGGTACGAACCATCACACACTTCCGACCCAGACTTTTCACTTTCAAGACAGGCGTGTTGCCTCTAGACCACCAATCCACTCTTTTAGCTCATTAAATTATGACCAACAACAACAACAGTTGCTGTCTGAGCATTCGAAGAAGAGGAAGTCTACCCATCACCTGACTGCTGGGCCTGTGCTGACAACAGCTGATGATATAACAGCAAATAATTATGTGCAATGTGTCTTCACTACGTTATTCAGAACTAGTCCTCTAACGGCATTCCATAATGTGTGCATTGTAATAAAAATAAAAGCTAAATTATTCACTAATAACCACGTAAAATGTGCCCGTTTCATAGCAAGATTTATAATGTGTATATTGTAATAAAAAATAAAAGCTAAATGATGCACTAATAATCACACAAAATGTGCCTGTTTCATAAGATTTGCTGATACATTGATGAAAAAAAATGTTTTGGGGTCCCAAATCAAACTTACACACCACCAGACCAACCAAACATAAGGCAGTATCATGCTCATTTCAGCTTGGTATCTGTTTTTCCAAACAAAAACACACAAAAAAGAAAGAAAAGATGCTTGGCATTTGCTTAAAGAAAGCCATTATTGTCAATAATAAATGTGCTCCAATGTGCTCCACAGCTAACATACCTGTATCATACTTTAAAAGACATGCAATTGTGTAAAATGATCCAGGTGTTGGACCTTGGTAAGTACAGCCTAATACATGCTGTATATATACATGCAGCCAATGATAAGTTGGAGAAAAAAAGCCCTGACTAGCCTGGATGTGAAAATGTATGCAGATCCTGATTAAAAGGTCGACATACATGCAAACACTCATTAACGAATTCAAGCAAATGTAATCATCTTGCAAGTGCAGCCATTACAGGCAAAAAGAACAGATTTTGTTAAGGAAATGAACCATAGGATTTAGGCTTTAAAACCTGTTTGAGCACACATGCCTTTGACAAAAAAGCAGACAGAGCTAAAATCAGGACAACAAACAGTCTTCTTCTGTATACTACTCTTCAGTCTTAAGGTCATCACTGCTGAAAGGAGAGAAAGAAAACAGCACTGAAAAAAAAAGCATCAATAGAATGAATTGAATAATTCATTTAAATCTTTGATCTAAAAAAATGGCACTATCAAAATAACTTACAATTGATTTCAAAAATGCTTTTGTTCCTGTTTTTATTTTAATTTGTGAAAAACAATTTCTTTATTAGTCAAGATAAGAACAATCAAACTTTATAATTCATACCGGCTTGTCAGTTTTACCACTGACATATTAGGTTACCATTTTTTATCTGTCATATCTGAGGCATAGCATTTGGCACATGAGATTGGAATTACATGCATTGACACAAGGCTCATGCAGATGATGATAAGAAATATGTTACCTGACTCTTGCAGCCAATGATCCAAGTAATTCAATTAGACAGATGAACTGGTATTACATACTGATGAACAACTGTTTGGTCCTAAATGAACATGCTGTTGTCAGACATATATGAATCTAATTACAACAAAGCAAGAGTTCATACAGTTTTAGCATGAAACCTTAACAATTACCCAGATACCAAAAGAAAAAAGAACAAAACATACTACAGACAAAAGAAATAATGGGACAGAACTAACAACAGATGTTAACAAAAGATGAACAAGAAGAAACCAACTTTAAATGATAGGAAACAAGACAAGAATTCAAAACCATCCCTCCACAAGCCTCTGGTCAGAGTTGGGCTGCCTATACTGTGAAGTCATGAGAACAGCCACACACACAAACTTCTCATCCAGCACTTACAGCACGACAGTGAATCCTTGGCATGGTGAGTGTGACAGAGTGCATTATTCTCAGTGACTCACAGGGACCTTAGACAGGTGAGTGCTCCACAACAACAACCAGTCACCCCTCAGTGCCATCCCTGAAGAGTTAAATGATGGCATCTACAGCTGCTTTATCACTGCTCTGAACTGTTCAGGAACGCAGGAAAGACTGAGCAAGAGAAATGTACCTTCTATTGACCACAGCCACTGTCTCCTCTTTCTGCAATGCTGTGCACCCAACATGGTCACTGAACTGGGTGTACCAGTCTGCAGTGGCAAGGCTGCAGGTATTGAGCAGTATTGTCAGGCCCTGGAACAACAAGGTCACCTCTCAACAAATGCGAAATGATAGAACAATCTAGAACATGTTCTTACATTTTCACACATTTTGGGGATATTCTTTTGTTACAGATTTATTATATGGCTCCTTCAGATATGTGCATAAATGTGTGGCTCAGTAAACTGGAGTAGTTATAAAATGAAATGCACTGATGATAATCATTCAGAACAGCAGATTGGATCAACCACCCTTCATAGCTGAGGCCAAAAGCTCAGTGACATGTCTAAACTCTGACAAATTGCTTACTTTGTCTTCTGGATCATGAAAAAGAAATTATTACAAGGAATAATACATTTTATATGTATTGTTCACCTACTCACGGCTGCTCAAAATCAGTGAAATTTTGTATTCATTTTTTGTTTATTTGGGTTTTTAAAAAAATATTAAGATATGCCTGAAAGTAAATAAAACATACAATATTTTTTTTAAATCTCACCAGAGGCTTGAGACAGTCGATATGCCTTCTCCACTCAGGGTCATCAAAGAACATCCTGAATGCATCCTGAAATCAATGACATGAATAAAATGTTTTCATTTACTTATTGTTTTGCCTAACATTCCTTTCTTTCAGGTGGTAAGGGGATCTACCAGTAATACATATGCACAGCACTAACCTGGATCTCCATTACTACATCTTTAAATAAACTTGTAAAAATCTCTCCAATCCCTTTGTAAGAGTCTACAACATGCTTCACCTTACCAGGCAAGCCTTGTTGCGATTCTAACTCACAGATTGTCGCCATCCACTACCCAGAACATGAGACTTGAGAGTAATAGTGAGTGTGAAGAAATTATGTTACAGCTATTGAATACATGTAGTAGCATGAAAGATGACACTCACAATGTGAAAAAAAAATCCACCTCAGTTCATGTTGATATAACTGTCCATCACAGCTTATATAAACTTGATTGTTCTAATTTTTCGGCACCATCTTGTGGTGGTGTTCCTTTCTGCAGGTGGCTGCCTATGTCCAGTCTGCTGTCTTCATATAGACTCAAGACTCAACTGTTTAATGTGTTTTGGCCATAAGCATACATACACATTGAGGGAGGGTGGGGTGGGGTCATCCATTAATCTATGACAAGTGAAATATAACATTTTTCGAATCAGAATACAAAGGTACAATGCATTTATAGTTGTATAAAAAAGCATTTAAGTTTTCCACAATCAGAACTTTCTGGTATACAACATTGTATCATCTACTCTTTCTAGAGAAAGGAAAAGAAATAATCGTGAACAAGAAAATCACTGGACAAACCTCAAGTAAACATTCGGGAAGTGGTGAGGGTGTTGAAACTGAAGATGACCTAGCTTTCAAGAACTGCTTGTCTTCTTCCAATAGCATGAAACACATATTTACCGACATGGCGACAGACATCTTCGCTCTTTCCATCTAGCAGTCTTGACAGAGGTAAATCAAGAAAATCTTTAAGGAACTTTCCTGAGAGAGAGAGTGTCCACAGACACCCATGCTACTGACCACTGAAGAGCTGGCCGATGCCTGCACACGCCAGAGTCCACCGCGAGCACTGATGGTATCTTTACACATGGCCTGGTGGAATACTAGCAGGGGTCTTATTTTCTCCTTCAGAGTTCTAGTTCTCTTGAGGTATATATGCAATGCATGTATCACACACACAGCCTTATTCTCACAACTGTACACTTCAACAGGCTGTCCTTCTTGCTCACTAGCCACAAAAGGTGATGTAAACTCAGAGCAAATGTTGTCATCATCTTCCAGAGTACTACAACTTATAACTGTTTTCCTCCCTGTCACACAAAAGCTCTGTTGTCCAGTCAGGAGCAGTGGTACTGTCTGTCACCTCTGGTGCTGAATTATGCATCTTCCTCATCCAGTACCAGCACTGACTTTTTCTGTTGCTTTGTTTGGGGGTTCTTTTTCTTGTTGTTTTTAGGTGTTTTTTTTAAGCCGCCTGGGTTTTTTTGTGTAGCTGTTTTGTCTGGGGCAGACTGGGAATTCTCTAGGCTTCCAAGTCCCCCCCCCCACCCCACCCAAAAAAAAGATTATGAATGACAGCCAAAATCTGATCAAGTGAGGAAAGGTGTGCAGGGGCTCTATGTGTTGGCTGTGCCAGTGCCACGTGTTTTGTTTTTTCCCCAGACACTGGTGGGTCTGCTTTATGATCAATAAACAGACACTCAGTTTTCACTCAGTTTTATCTGCCAAGTTCTTTCAATATCAGATACAATATTTTTTTGTTCCTTAGAATATCCAATAGAAGGAGGCACTGAACACAAAGCTCAATTGTACAGTGAGATACAGCAATAAACTACGAACACAGTGGAGCATGTGTAGTCAGTAAGGCAAAGGCAGTCAGAAGTGAACTGACTGATGGGTGGTGCAGGGCACAGTTCTCATCATTATATGCATGGTAAAGGAGGGGCTACAGCCAATGAGTAAGAATCCTAAACAGCTAAACTAAAAATATTTGGCTTCACTTTGCGTGCACGCGTGTATGTGTTTGGGGGGAGGAGAGGGAAGAAGGAGCATTTGCATGTGTGTGCTTGTATACAAGAATGCATGCACGTGAGTGTGTATGAGTGCATTTGCAAGTGTGTGCATGTGCTACTGTGTTCATGTGAATGTGTGAGTGTTCCCTAGTGTGTGCATATTGCATGCAAGCTTCAAGTATGTGTGTGTTTGCAATGTGTGAGTGAGTGTGATTGTTTTTTTTCCAACACTGTGATCATGCCTTTGGATGTGGAGGCTTTTATGCATTTTATAAATCAAACATTAATTCATTCATGTGTGTGTGTGCATGTGTGTCAAGTTCAGTCAAGTCAAAATGATCTTTATTGAGGGTAAAACAGTAAGCTTACAAGCTTTTTTGCATGTGTGTGTGTATGTGTATCTTCTTTAATTTAACGTCTTTTCACATTACGTGATATTAGACAAGTTGTGTGTGTGTGTGTTTGTGAGTGTTTGTATGTTTGTGTGAGTGTGTGTGCACATGTGTGTATGAGTGGGTGTGTATATGTGTTTGTGTGTATGTGAGAGAGAGAGAGAACATACATGGGTGTAGATGTGTGTACATATTTGTGTATAGAGTGTATGTGAGTGTTCGGGCGCGCATATGTTTGTATGTGTGTGTGTGTGTGTGTGTGTGTGTGCACGTGTATGTATGCCTGTGTGTGATTGTGTGTGTGTGTTTATGCAAGTGTATGTGTGTATTTGGGTGTATATGAATGTGTGTGTAAGGTATGTATGTGTATGCGTATATGTGTGTGTATGTGTGTTATGTGTATGTGTATGCGTGTGTATGTGTGAGTGTGTGTGTGTGTGTGTGAAAAGGAACATTTACCTTTGCATCATGAGTCAAATCCAACACTTCCACACGCCCTGGCAGTTCACTCCCTGCAATTTATTTATTATTTATTTATTCTTTTATTTCGAGGATAACGGAATAAGCAATCATGTGCTTTTTCACATCCAGTCCCAGTGTGTAGGCAGTTTTGTAAATTTTGTCATACGTTCCCACTGGCACACAATGGCCTATTCTTCTGAAAAGCGGTAAAGGTTTTAACCTGTGTGCAAGATGTTCTGTGTGCGTTCACACATAGGCCCTTTCTTTATAGTCTCATCCGAAGGACTTTTGGGGGACTGGAGTTGGCACTGATGTTAACTCCAAAGGAAAAATTCCCTTGAACGGGATTCAAACCCGGGTCAGCAGATCATGAGCACAATGCACATCACTCTAACCACCAGGCTATCCCAACAATGAAATCAATAACAGCACACAACAAAAACTCCAGAGTAAGGAATGAGTAAAAGCGAAAAACATTAAAAATAGAATCTAAGAGGAACATTGCTGATTGCTCATGTTCATAAAAATGCAAAAAAGTAAATTATCAATAAGGATAGAAAGATATATCCTTTCTCTTTCCAAGTCTTATGTACTCATCAATACAGCAAATTCCCCTGTTCCTCACATACACATATTATTTTCTTTTAAAGACATGTAGATGTGTATGTGCACCACACACACACACACACACACACACACACACATGATTGCATGCACACACAGTGTGTTCATATGCTCACTCACACACACGGACAACATCCATACTGACCAATATCCCACCATCCTATGATCCTAACCATAATTACCTCAACTGAAAGAAAAAACCCCACAACCAACAAAACAAATACAGAAACAAAAGAAACAGAAATCAAAGAAAGAAAAAGAGAACAAACAAACACAACACTTACTGGAAAACTTTTTGGCTTTTTTCCGCTTGGTGTCATGAACTTTGATGCTGGATTCTGTTGGTGCTCGATCCTGTGTGTCACCTGCTTCAGGTATCTCCAGCTTCAGACACTCTTTGGCAGAGGAGGAGAAAAAGAACAGTTTCTCTGCCGATGGATTGGCCCAAGACAAAATCCCTTTCTTGTCGATGCAGCACAAAGACTTCAAGACAGACAGATTGCACACCAAGGATTATATCAAGTTGTGTGTTTGGATTGCATGGTGAACATGCATGTGTGCACATACAAACACATATAAACATATGCATGTGCATGCACACATACGTGCCATCAAAATGAGCAATCACACACACATGAAGGAACTAACACACATGCGCACACACACACAAACACACAACGCCTTCAGGAGCAGACCCTCTTCATGATGATCAAATCTTTCATTTCCTTATACACTTAAACCTGGTTTATTATTATAGACACTACTTCAGGCACTATTTTCTCACACAACTTCATTCTTCATTGTCTGGAATGACGCAAGAAAAAGAAGTCATCTTCAGAGGGTTTTTTTGGTTGCATTTTGTTTTCCTGAAAAATACAATGCTAACATGTGTGTGTGTGTGTGTGTGTGTGTGTTTGTGTGTGGGCGGTCACGCACGTGCACATGCATGTGTGTGCGTGCACACACGCGTGTGTATAATTTTGATTTGAAATCATCTTGGAATGTTTGATCAAACATCAATAATGCTTTTGTTTGTTGTTTTTTCTCGATTATGATTCCTACACTATTGAGCCTCTCAGCATTGTACTCTGCAACTGCCCCATACACCATAATTATTTAAAACTTTTTTTTTTACTGGACCCGACTTAAACTCACAGTGACATTGCCCAGCACATGCAGAAGGTCAAAGTTGCGGCAGGAGAACTCGGCGCAGCCTCTCCACACATCCAGGAAACAGGCCCACACCGTCGTCCACCCCATGTCCACACGCGCCTCTTCCACTGAGATGGTGCTGAAGCTGCCCAGGCTGCTCAGACTGCCCAGTGGCCACGCCTGTCCAACACAGTCACTACATGTCACACGTATCTTCCTGACCTGACCTGGCCTCATTTGCTGTCTCCCTACACTGCTTGAAGGGATACTGAGGCACTGCTCTGAATTTGGACAGGCTGTGTCACGGCCAAGTTGGATCTGGCAGAGCCCATCTATCACCAGGCTGCAGGGTGCATGCTGGGTGTGTTGGTGTCAGCCTTACTTCACGAAGCCCTAGATGGTATCTTTTCTTTAAAAAAATGGGTGGTGTTTTTTTTTATGCGTATATATAACAGTAGGGGATGGGATAGCTCAGAGGTCAGAGCAACTGCTTCCCCCCAGCCAATGTTAAGCAGCATCGAACGTGATTACCAAATGGATGGGTGACTGGTGGTGTGCCTTGGCTTCAGTACAGTCCCCTAGCTGTAAATGGGTACCTACCTCTTTAGGGACAGGGAAGGTAAAGCAGCGAGGGAAAGGACATGGGTGCCGCTCTCAACATGCTGGCCCCTGGAGAAGCTGAGTTCTCTGATGCCTCACTTCCCTAGGACTACATAGGTTATGGAACTCCTCTACCTTTACCTTATATAACAATAACAATAATGGTTCATGCAGTTTTTGCATGCCATCTGGCTCATACAAAGAGGAGATAGGCATACATGATAATGGTGAGCAATTAAGGTTACATGACAACAGACTTTCTAGTGCACTATAAGTATACTAACAAAAAGTATTCATATCGCTCCAGAGAATGGAAGCATAATGTTTATTCTTAACTCCGAGGAAGGAATAGTTTGGTTTATATGTTTCAGTAATTCCATAATGTGCGAGAGCATATGATACTATTGTGTGCATGGGACCTAAGTTTATACAGTCAGTTTTTGAGGTTTATACAGTTAGTTTATGGGTTTATACAGTCGGATTATGCAGTCAGTTTATGCAGTCAGTTTACACAGTCTAATCTTCAGGGCTTAAGTGGAGTCAGAACCAGTGTGAACTTCAGGGGAAAGATCCCCTCTACAACTTTTACATTCTACAATTTAAAAAAAAACACCTCAATAACAGCATCCTTCATTTCACAGGTACACACCTTGAGAGTCTTGGCAACATGAAAAGCCGCCATGATGCGAGCCTGGCCATACGTATTGACCACAATCCACAGCAAGGGAAGCAGCATAGGAACCAACGGCAACACAGCTTGCACCTGTACAGGAATATGAAGAACACAACCTCGTCACCCTTCCACAGTCAGGCACAGAAAGAATCAAGGTACAGGGAAAACAGAACATACAGAAATAGTCTACTGCATTTTGCTCTGTACATCTCTGACTGTCATCAGTCCAGCCAGAATGTGGAGAACATTTCATTTTTCTAGCTTAAGTCCCACACTACAAGTTGAAGCAAGAGGCTTTGTCTGGAATGAGTGAATCTGTGTGTGTGTGTGTATTGGGGGGATGTGTGTGTGTGTGTGTGTGTGTGTGTGTGTGTGTGTGTGTGTGTGTGTGTATTCAGGGGATGAATGTGAGGGTGTGTGTGTGTGGTGTGTGTGTGTGTGTGTGTGTGTGCGTGTGTGTGTGTGAGTGTATAAAAAGGAAAACTTATAAAAAGGAATACCAACATTTGTGTGTGTGTGTGTGTGAGTGTAAGTGTGTGTGAGTTGGGGATGTGTGTGAGGGTGTATGTGTGTGTGTGTGTGCGTGTGTATGTGTGTGAGGGTGTGTGTGTGTGTGTGTGTGTGTGAGGGGGTGTGTGTGTGTGAGAGAGGGGGTGTGTGCGTGTGTGAGGGGGTGTGGTGTGAGGGAGGGGGGCGTGCGTGTGTGTGTAAAGAAATATGTAAACAAAGCCCACTTATAAAAAGGAATGCCAACATTAAATGTGCACAACTAACCATTTCTCACAAACATACAAATGCAATACACACAGCCAATACCTACAGGTAAAACCAGGAACATTTCTGGCCAATGCCCTGAAGAGGCTGGCAGGTAGATGAAGCGTAGTGTGTTGATCAACAACACCAGCAACTGTTGCAAACAAAACAATAAAAAGAAACTTTTTAGAAATTATTATTATCAACAGTGTATAACAAAGTGGGGGGTAGGGTGGGGTAGCCTACTGGTTAGAGCGCTGTGCTCATGATGTGATGGTCTGGGATCGAGCTACCATGAAAGCAACTGTTTTAAGGGATTTTACCCTCTAGTTAACATCAGTACTGACTCCACTTGAAGTCCTTCAGATGAGATTATAATCTGAGGCCACTTGTGCGAATGCATGCAGAACATCTTGCGCATGCATTAAAAACCAGTTCCATTTTCCAGAAGAGTAGGCCATTGAGTAGGCCATTTCGTGCTTGTAGGAATGGATGACAAAGTTAAAAAATAATGCATGCAAATAGGTGTTGTGTTTAGGCAACATCCCTGAAGTGAGATGGTGAGCGAAAATAGCCCCATATACAAAATCTCAGTGAACCTCGGAACTCTCACCAAGGAATGAAAAAAATGCAATAGCTATCATGTAATGTATGACAATAAAATAATGTATGACGATAACTGTGCACAAGGATGTTTGTATACCTGTGCTGATTTTTCTATTTAAAAAAATATAAAAAGATTATATAAACACTCAGAAAATTAATCTTCAATGGTTATTCATAATCTGCAATTCACATTTCAAAAACCTGCTTTAATGATTTAAAAACAAAAAGCACATGAAAACAGTCAATTACAAGAAATGTTAATATTTTAAAACATCATCAATTTCTATTTCCTAACATAACAGTTTTTTGTGGTTTTTGTTGTTGTTGGTTTTCTTTTTTTGTTCCTTGGCTAGAGCTCTGAGGTTCACCAATGGTGTGATTTTACTATATGCTACCGTTTTGGCCCACCATGAAGGTAGCTGCATTCTGACTTCAGGGATGTATGTTCATGTTTCCGTAACCCACCAAACAATGAAATGATATGTGCTTTATTACATCCAGTCCCTGTGTGCATGTGGATTTTGTAAATGTTGTCATCTGCTCCCAATGGCACAAATGGCCTTCCAAAAGAAGGAGCAGGTTTTGACATGTGCTGAAAGAAGTTCTGTAAGCGTTTGCACCAGGGCCTTGGTTTACAGTCTCATCCAAAGGACTTTCAGGGGAGTGGAGTTGGCACTGATCTTAACTCCATGGGAAAAATCCCCTTGAACGAGTGGTGGATCAAACCTGGCGCTCTAACCACTAAGCCATCCCCATGATCCTTAATGGTTTAAGGTAAAAGTCAAGTCAAGTGTTCAAACACATTACAACAAAATGGATCATCTCAGAGCACTTAAATGCACAAAACTCACTTACCACACACACTGGCAACATTCTCTGAGCAATCCACACATACACCACCCGATGACACTCATTGCTTAAAACACTCTGAGGTCGCCTGATTTGTCCATCCAATGATTTTCTGCAAAACAACGTTGGCTCATTCAACCACAATGAAGGCCGTACAATGATATGTTTCCTTCCATGCCATACATCAACATTCTTGACAAACACATACAGGTTAAAAAAAAAAGCAATATTCAGTGAGAACAGTCAACATCCAAAACTTAACAAGTATACATAACATGTCTATCACAGACTATTCAAGTTGATAGCATTTACACAAAAAATCACCATTAAAAAGGAGAGTAAAAATTTTATGAGCAATTGTTTTCATGATACAGCCAAAAGAAAGACAATATTATATAGGCATGGTGGGCTCTAAATAATGTAATGTTCTTTTCACAAATTCCATTCATCACACCAGCTTACAAAAGAAAGGCATAATTGTGTGCTTATTAATACTGAATCAGTTGGTACAATCTTGAGTAAGATGGAATTAAATTACTCATAGTGTTGGTTCTAACTCTGAAACTAATTTTGAAACCATCCAGCAGCAAAAAGTGACTAATTAATCGGATCAAGTGAGACAACAAACGAACACACATAAACACACACGAGCGTGCTCGTACGCGCACACACGCACACACACCTTTACACTACGCTTAAACTGTTAGAAATAATGTAAACAATCAATATAACATTACAAACAAATATACAATTACAATACCTTCCAGGTGCTTACAATCACTGACCTGAAACTGTGTACAATGGGTGTGTGGAGAATTCTGAAGGGTCTAGGCACCAGTGGATGTCTTCCCTTGGGTCCGGTCACTCCATCTCCAGAGTCCACATCTGGCTCAGGGATGTACAGATCATCTGCCTCCAAGGCACAGGACAAAGCCTGTGTGTCAGGCTGCACAGCACACACACATTTCCACAGTCCTAGGTCATAAATGGGTATAGATGTTGTAGCCGGTGTAGAATTGTACAGTCTTCTCTTGTTTTGTGTGCAGAAAGCTATTCTCCCATCTTTTAATCATCTTTAACATGCACATATTGTGTATGCAATGAACCTATACATATGAATGCGCACAAGCACTCACACACACACACACACACCGCTTACCTTTTTGAGACTTTTTCTTGTTTCAAAGACATGTATATATATGAAAAATGATAATGAAAAAAAGCTCTGATCAACTGACAGGATTCGTATATTCAAACAAAATAAAGAATGCTCAGTTTACTACAGAAATGAATATGTCCCAGTGGTTTGACTAGATCTGTCAACAGAATTACACAGATTAGCTTATAGATAGTTGATAGATCTGACTTCTTTTCTCTTTCCAATTTTTTTTTACTATATCGAACAACTACCAATATGAATAAGACTAACCAAAACAAAACCAAAAAAATCCATAGAAATATATTTACACTCAAGACAGCTGACAAAATACTTGGGTACCATGCTTCAAACTATATCACAAACGATCCCCTTAAACAAATACCCAGCATCCACTGACCTAATTTTGCTATCAACCAGTCCACTGATAGAAATGAAAAAGTATAATTATATAACCAAAAATTTATATTTTGCTAAAGCACATAATTATACTTTGATACTTTGACTTTTAGTTTACTTTTGTTTATATGTTTTTTTAGTTTTCAGTTTTGTTTAGTTTTTGTTCTTTGGCATCTTCCTCAAACAGAGAGTAGGATATAACTACTTCACTCCTCCAGGAATGAATTTGAGCTTTTCAACATGTACAGCACTAAAACATTTCTTTTACCTCTAGTGCTCACTGTTACAAAATGCTGAAAGAGGGCAGGACAGTCTAGTGGTTAGAGCACTGACTTGTGATCTGATGGCCCAGATTCGAGCCCCCACCAAGTTGCCTGTTCCAGGGGATTATCCCCAATAATTAATATCAATATGAACTCCACTCACCCAAAAGTCCTTTGGATGAAAAAATAAACCATGGTCCAATGTGCGAACACATGCAGAACATCTTGCGCACACTAAAACCCGTTCCACTTTTCAGAAGGGGAGACCAATGCATGCCAGTAGGAACAGATGACCAAAATTTTAAAATGTATGCACACTAGCTTTGCTTTTAGACATCATCTCTAAAGCTGGAATGCAGATACCTTATGGTAGGCAAAAATGACAGCATACATAAACTCTCACCATTGGTGAACCTCTGAGCTCTAGCTGAGAAAAAGAGAGAGGAAAAGACAACCAAAAAATCTCAGAACATGGACCAACAAATTCACCTCGATCTCTTCACACTTGGCGGGGGCCTTGTGCCCTGGACGAAGAAAAATGACGTCCCCACGAACCAGCAATGCCTGTGGCAGGTTGACCAGGCGACCATCACGCTTCGTCCATTGCAGAGAGATGCAGGGAGAGATCGGAGTGTTCAAATCACTGTAGCTTCTGAACGTCCACTTGTTACTTTTGCAACAACCTGAGAAACAAAGCCTTAATGTGCAGTTACAGTCAACACTGTCAGACATTGTGGGATGTATGTATGTGTATGTGTGTGTGATATGTGTGTGTGTGTGTGTGTGTGTGCGTGAGAGAGAGAGAGAGAGAGAGAGAGAGAGAGAGAGAGAGAGAGAGAGAGAGAGAGAGAGAGAGAACTCTAAAACTTTTAAAGCTAATGAAACCCTTTTGTTAAAGGTGGTGGCAGTTTATGGCAGTTTAACTGCTTAACTGCCGAGTGCAGGTTCACCCTATATGCCGAGGAATAAAATTCTCATGTACCGCTTGCTATGTTCATGTCCCTCTTACTCAAAAATTACTAAATGAATAATCCTGATAGTTTGGCCAATGACAGTATATATATATCATAGATTGCTCTGAGGTAAGCTCAAATTGGTTAGCATGATATTTCACTACGAAAATATATTTAAAATATCGACAACAAATACACTTTCTTCATCACCACTGCCATTCTGAGTATCCCCCATCTCAATAACGTCAAACATAAGGCCAGGCAAAATCTCATTCATTTTTTTAAAAATGTACTATCTCCTGAATCATACACGATCATTTTCATCACTGTCAGGTATATCTAAAGTTTTATTTGCCACTTTTTCAGCTGTGTAAAGTTATTGATATCTTCAACGAGAAGTGTCAGCCATTTTGAGCAAGAACTGCCCAAGCAGTTATGCATCTATCTATCTATCTGTCCCGTAGTCTGACGACCGTGGGGGCACCCTCAAAGACTCAGCAACCAGTTCCCTCCATTCTTCTCTCTGTTCTGCCTTTCTCAGGGTTTTGTTGAGTTCTAGGCCTGTCCATTCACTGATGTTATCCTCCCAGCTCTTCCTTGGTCTGCCTCTTCTTCTTCCTCCTTTGACAGTGCCTTGCAAAACTGTCTTTGTAATTCCTTGGGATCTTGTGACATGCCCATACCACTTAAGTTTACGCTTTTTCACGATCGTTAGAAGGTTCTCATAGGGTCCAATGGTTTGCTGGATTCTGTTATGCACGCTTTCGTTGCTTATGTGGTCTTTGTAGGAGATGCCAAGGAGTCTCCGAAAGCATCTCATCTCCACTGCCTGTACTCTTCTCTCCAAATCTGCAGTCAGGGTCCATGATTCACAGGCATACAGAAATATGGATATGACAAGGGAGCGCATTAGTCTGATCTTGGAGATAAGTGAGATATTCTTATCTCTCCAGATGGTGTTTAGTTTTGACAAAGCTGTTATTGTCTGTGCAGTCCTGCATACTACTTCTGGCTTGGATCCCTGGTCGGATACAATGGCTCCCAGGTACTTGAAGCTTTGAACTGTTAATGACCAGAAGCTGGAAACAGTTCAAAGCTTCAAGTAGTTATGCATAATAACACAAAATACGAGCTAAAAAAACCCAATCGTTTTTGCCACGATTTTTGCAGCTGGATGTTGCCAAGCACAGGAGAGTGATCGCCGCTAGTTTTGGAGTTCTTTCCCTTTAACTGTAGTCAAGGAAGCTGGCTTGTTTACCTCAGTTCGAAAGCCAGGAAATTTTCTGGGCTGTAGGCGTGTAGAGTGCACATTTAGCCCTGGAAAATTTCCAGGGTGGGGCAGTCTAGTGGTTACGAACAACACCCCTATCCTTACCCCTCACAGAAAACAACAAAAAATCCCCATATACAATCATTCTTTTAACAAATAACTTTCAGATCAAAACACACACACATATCGGGGACAGGATACCCTGGCAGTTAGAGCATAGTGCTCGCAATCTGTTGACCCTGGATTAAGCCCAGGTTACAGCCACCATCAAGACACCCATTCAAGGGGATTTTTCCTCTGGAGTTAACATCAGCACTGATCTCCACTCTCCTGAAAGTCAATCAGATGAGACTACAAACCTAGGCCCCATAAGCAAACGCATGCAGAATATCTTGCACACATGTTAAAATCCCGTTCTGTCATTTGGAAGAGTAGGATATTTCATGCCAATAGGAACGGATGACAAAACTCAAACCACTGCATAAGTCTGTAGATGAGAGAAGGCAATGACAAACACAATATGTATTATTTTAAAACATGAATACTACATGTATACATTCTTACTAAAAAAATACAGCCATGACAGCAGTTCATACACTGACTTCTATTCTGCTAACAAAAAGACAAAGTGTTAGGCTGAATTCCCAAACATAACCTTAACCTTCACCATATGCTGGTCTTGAAGTGATGCATTATTGCTTTATCAGTCTTTCTGAGATTGCAGATCATTGCTTTTTTTTTTTTTTTAAAGAAAGTTACTCAGAGTTTCCACTACAAAATGATACTGATCAAATAAAGCATCTCACACAAGGCTGTCAGTAAATCGCTTTAACTTCACATTGGTGACACAACTTTTCTGTTTTTCACAAGTTTACTGTTTTCTGTCATGATCGATCAACTCATTACATTGTGCTGCTTTTTGCTTCTTTCTAACTCCAGTTGTTAATCTCTGAAGTGGGAATGTCACTACCTTAATGGTGGGTAAAAACGGTCACATACGTGAAACCTCACCATTAGTGAACCTCAGAACTCTAAACAAGGCATGAACAAACAAAAAAATCTTCAATTGTTAGATATTTGTTCAGTCTCATGCATTCCATAGTCAGTTAACCCTCTTGTTGTTGGATTCTACAGAGCTAAACTGCCTGTAGATTTTGAATTCTTTGAAGGCTTTCTACCTCCATCTGACTTACTTTACTCCTAAGACAATTGTGTGTGTGCATGACAAGCTATCAAACTGAAATTTTGTCACAAGCTAGGTATGTCTTTGTATTTGCATTTAGGCGCAAGTTTATGTGTCTGGTCACCAGATGTCTTGTCATTGTCACCTTATTTGTCACCAATCACAGGTAAAAATATGGTATATATGATAAAACAGCAAATCCTGCATGGATTTGACAATAGTTCAAGCATATTAGTGTCGAATAAGGAAGTGATACCCAGCTGATGTGTTTACCAATAGTTATGTGCAATAGTACTTCAAGGATGTGTCACACAATGTCCCCATAGCACCTGTTGTTTTATGGTATGTCTCGAGGAGACAGAAGTTTTGTTTAACTAGTTTTTCTTTTGAAAACAAGTCATATTCAATCAACATGTGACCTTTATACTGCAGTTCATATCTGCGTGTGCTACCACATGTTTATTAAGTGTACAGAAGTGTATTATTGTACATGACTGTCACACTGTCACCATTGTCACAGCACAGGTGTGACAAATTCAAAACAACACAGAACTTCTGTAACTCTACCAAATTTTAATGTTGGTAGTCTCTAAAGTAGTCATAGTGGTGGCACAGGGTCACATCACATCACAAAAAGCAAAAATTATGGATGTGTGTGTGTGTGTGGGGGGGGGGCGGGGGGTGTACCCATTGCTCTCACCTGTTGAACCTTGGCAGACCCGAGACCTATTTTCAATTCCTTCTTGCTATTTTCATTATTGGCATATCTGTTCGTTTCTGCCATTGCAGTTTCAAAGCAAAAGTGTGGTAATAATGAGAAAACAGTCAAAAGGCATCACGTTTTCAGGCGTCTATGCTGCGGACCGGCCGGGAGGTCAAATTTCTCCACAGTCCTGTGTGTAGCACATGTCAGGAATGTGCCGTGTAGCACGTTATTTTCTGGCTCACTCTTCTCCCTAACTGCAGCATTTCCTTCCTCCTCTTCCTCGTAATCCTTTAATATCGGACTCACTTAACAATTCTCGTTCAAATGTTTCTACTTCCAAGACAATAACATTCAATTTATCGTCTCGCTAATCAGATGAATTGTCTGCTTCTAAAGAAAACGCCATTTTTTTTCGCCACGCTGCACCATTGAAAAGCGTTCCGGTCGCTGGCTGTTATTTCTTCCTTCCCTCCCCACTACATGCATGCTAGTGGTCTAAATTTATCACTGGCATCCTCTGACACCCTCCCTGCATCGCCCCACCAATTTTCAGACACATAGTGTGAAAACCACGAGATCTGTGTGTGATGGAAAAGTACTGCCCACGTGGGCAGCACCAACTGTCGGCTGCGGTCGTATTGGAATCTAGCGGCAGCCTCCGTTACTGTCGGCTGCGGCCGGATCGGGGACAAGAGGGTTAAGATAAAAGTCTCATTCTGATATTTCATCTAGTATCATAAAAAACTGCTTCTCTTCTTAGGTTCTAGTCTAGAGGTCTGGATTTATGTATTTTTAAAAATCCTCATTTATTTTTGTTCTTTTCAACATAGATTAACATTGTCGTTTGAATCCTTTTATATGTTGATTTTCTTGATCTTTTGGTGAGGGCAGGATGAAAAAAAGTTGTGTAAACTTAATCTTTTACCCTCAATAAAGACCATTTTGACTTGACTTTCTTACCTTCCACAAGGGAGCTAAGACCCTTGCTGAGACGCAAGGCTTCCCTCTGCCACTTGTAGCAGTTCCAGCATGACAGGAGGACATTGACTGCCATGGTCACCAGCAGCACACACCCCTCCACTGCCAGGAAGGGCAGGCTGCCTGATCCATGCCTGTAATTCCGTGTCCACAACTTCAAACATGGCCAAAGAAACAGTTAATACTATCCCAATGTTAAGGGAGATAGCCCCTCTTTCCCAGTACACGAGCGCTGTGCGCATTTGTATGCTACCGTAACCCAGTAGTGGGTGATACGGAGGGACAGGCTCAGTAGATCATAGATGGTTGGTTACCCTATAGTGGGTTACCCGTAGTGAAACGGTTAAAAGATTTAAAGGGTGAAAGAGACGGATGGAGAGAGAAAGAAAGAAGACAATGAGAAAGAGAGAGACAGAGACAAAGAGACAAAGATAGAGACAGCACTCGAACTCGAATGATTTATTCACAAAAAGGCCATTGGCCCATACATGAAGGGGGTTGCTGAACTGCTTAGTATTTTGGTGGGGGTAAAAGCAATAGTTAATGACAACATCTTACTGTACAACAAAAAGTCAGCTACAAAAATATGACTTAGGATAACAATATCTCTCTTATTCTGAAAGATTTACACAAATATAAAGTGAGGCTGCGCACAACCTCAGGATGACTTGATGCCATAAGTAAACAGAGTTTAAATAAATTAGGCTGTCTACTATATTTAACAGGGATGTAGTTCTGCCTAACATCCTCTAACACTGGACAGCACAACACAAAATGTACTTCATCCTCCTCTGCTTGCTTACATAATGGGCATAGCAGTCTGAGGTCGTCAATATCATGTTCTCTGTATCTGAATTTATGAACATTTATATCTGGTACACCAAGACTACACTTAGACATAATTCTTTTCAAATGTTTATCCATATCTAGTTTTAGATAAGGTTTGACATCAAGAGAACTTATAAATTGTCTATGCTGTTGAAATCTTTCACTGTTTTGTATATGATCACTCCATTGCTGCCATCGGCAGTCAATCAATCTTTGCCTGAAAGCGTTAATAAACTTTCTACAATTTCTGACACCTTGATTGAGCCAAACAAATCCAAACCCGAGTTCACACAAACAGGTACATATTTGTGTCGCCCAGTTGTTTTTCCCTTTGACATCTAGATCATAAAGCATCTTGTAGGATTTAAAAGGTAGCCTGCTCTCATTCATATGCAGAATCTTAATCCAATATGCATTAACAGAGAGAGGATATCTATTAGTTTCACTATAAACAAGATCATTAGGTGTACGTCTATCTAAGCCTAAAAACTGCTTTAAAGCAAAGAGGTGCACTGATTCACAATGTGTTACAGCTGCATCCAAGCCCCAAATTTCTGTACCATATAACACAGTGGGTTGTATTTGTGCATCAAATATCTAAATGAACAAGTCAAAAGAGTTATTATTCAATATTCGTAGTTTTTTTCAACACAAATAACAGGCTTTGTTTACCTCGACTTGCCAGATCTTTACATGCAGTTGTAAAACTAAGCTTAGTAGAAAAACAGATTCCTAAATATTTATATACATTAATCACAGGCATGATATTTCCGTTGTACAACGATTTTTCATGAGCAGCTAACACCTTTTCTGAATACAACGATATTACTCTTACTCAGATTAACCTTAAGATCAAGTGATGTTGCAGCACTGTTTAAGCTGTTTAACTGCTTTTGTAAGCCTACAACTGTTTCAGATAGCAGGATAACATCATCAGCAAGCAGAAAAATAAACAACTCTGAGAAATCTTGGGGGAAAGTGGCACCATGTTTACCATTATTGATGACGTCTCTGGCTAACAGATAGAGACAGAGAGACACAGAGAGAGACAGAGATGTTTCGTGATGGTACTATAATCACATGTTCAAAAACATTGTATTTCCGCAGTAAACTATCAAATCTAATTTACTACAATATCTAAATGAGTAGTTTCAGTAAATCCCAGTCAGATCAACTCAAATTGTAAAATGCTTTATTTGTAAGCCAGTTGGCCACAGAGGCTACACAAGTTGTAACAACATTAATTCCACCCCCCCCCCCCTTCCCCCCGAACCCCCCCCCCCAAAAAAAAAAAAAGAAAAAAAAGACACCCAAAAACAACAACAAAAAACCCCAAACCCAGCCCCCAAAACAACCCACCCACCCAACACGCACACACACACACACACACACACAGCAACAGTCAACTACAAAGATGATGGCAACCATTAAAACGAAAATGTTTTTGTTACAATTTTCTTTCCACTCATAATCATATCACATCATACCAAAAGTAGTTACTTTCTTTACAAATAACAGTTCCAGAAGAAGCATCAGGAAACAAAGGCTAATATTAGCTTTTTTAAAACTCATTGTGCCATCATTAAAAACAAAACAGATCTTGATCCATGCCTAACTTGGAGTGAAAGGGCAGTGTATAATTTGGAGTCTCTTCTGAAGAATGAAGAGGGGATCAGAGTCTACACAAATGTTGACAGAAGAAAAAGTCATCATATCACAGCTGGCTGCCACTAGTACGATTTGCACCTGTGACTCTTGGATCAAGTACCACACCCTTCCAACTCAGTCAATGTTGCCCCTGATCTGTACACAATTTCTTTCATAATGTCCCTTTTTTAAGATTTCAAGAATAACAAACAAAATATAGAGTTTTCGTAACACAGCCATAGCATAGTGAATGTAGTTGATGAGTCTTTTGTCTTACGCTAACCACAAGTCAAAGAACACTAAATACTCACTCCTGATCATCAGTGAAACCAGTGGCGACAAAGATGACTCCTGTGCAGATCAACATCAACAACAGAGCTGGCCAAGGGAACACTGAGCTGACAGTAAACTTCAATGCTGACTTGCATGTTAGCACAAGGGTTGCAAAAGGCTTGTCGTACTCTGCTATCACATCACTGATGTCTTTGTGAAGTTGGGATAAAGCCTCTGCTGTGGTAAACCCTTCCAGTCTCTTGTCATCTGCATCACCCTGTGAGATTAAATGATCATTCAATGACAAATGTTAATAATATTTATACAGACACATTGATGCATTTATTTGTATACAGGTGTGAACCCTTCCAGTATCTTGTCATCTGCATCACCCTGTAAAATTAAACGATTATTCAAAGACAAATGTTAGCTACTATACATACAGACTGAGACACATTATGCATTTGTTTGTACACATTACGTGCGTGCATGTGTGTGTGCTTGCGTGCATGCATGCGTGTGTGTGTGTGTGTTCATTCTTTTGATTAATTTTTTTAAATAATATTATTTTAATTTATATTACTCTTTTACATCGAGGATAATGAAATAAGCACATATGTGCTTTCTTACATCAAGTCCCTGTGTGTATGCAGTTTTGTAAATTCTGTCATCTGTTCCCACCAGCACACAATGACCTACTCTTACGAAAAGTCAAACAGGATTTAACGTGTGCGCAAGATATTCTGCGTGCATTCGCACACAGGGCCTCGGTTTATAGTCTCATCCCAAGGACTTTTGGGGAGAGTGGAGTCTGCACTGATGTTAACTCCAGGAGAAAATATCCCCTTCAACGGGAATCAAACCCAGGTCGTCAGATTGCGAGCACAATGTTCTAACCACTACTGCCACTAGGCTATCCCGATAAAGGGAGACAGGGAGAAATTCAGAAGAAGCTCAGTAAAGCTGATGCTTGTGTGTGACTGAAAGTTTGTGTCTTGTCACTTGTAGTGTGGTTGTGTGTGTGTTTCTGTTTGTGCATGCTCATGTGTGTGTGTGTGTGTGTGTGTGTGTGTGTGTGTGTGTGTGTTGTGTGTGGTGTGTGTGTAAGTTTGGTGAATTGTTTGAAAGTAATGAAATCTCAGTTTATTAATCATGTCTATCTCTCGTCTGATGTCATGTGTGGCAGGATGATAGTGTATATCTTTTTAAATGTAAGTTCTATATGTATTTATAACTGTTGTGTTATGTTTTGATTGTATTTGTCATTCATTATTGACTGATGGACTTGGTTTTGTTTTTCTGAGCCTTGTTTGTTTATTCAGTCAATGTATTTGTTATGCCTTTGGTATCTAAACAACACATAAAATGTTCTCTGATATAAATTTATCAAATATTACATTACCAACACAAAGCCAGGGAATACCAACATTATACATGTACTTTATACAAAAATGTTAACATAGAGGCTGTGCGTTCGTGCATGCGTGTGTGCCTGTGTGTGCGTGCATGCATGACCCACGTTTGTGTGTGAGTGTGTGTAAGTGTGCAAATGTTTATTACTGTGCATGTTTATATTTTATACTATAGTATACATATAGATGATAATAATGTGTGCACACTTGTGTAAAATTGTAATTCATTAGATCAGTGTGCATGACTGAGAACATCTGATAAAGGAAGTCCTGTTGTAAAATAACTCTCTCCCAGTCTCTCTTTACATAAAGTATAGGTCACTCTAACATTCACAAGAACATCCCCACCCTGCACTTTTAATCTAGGGTCCTTTGTAATCAACTAGCAATGGCATACAATATATGCAGGCATTCATTTTAATGAAGGGTGTGTCTGCTACCTGACGCTCTATTTTGTGAACTTTCAAGAACGATGGAATGAAGTGGACGATTTGTTTTGTATAAAAAAGAAGTAATATTGCTGAACTGACACTTGTCAGATTCAGAGACGAATCAAAGAATAAGTAGAATAAGACTAAGAGGATACATGTAATGCGTATGTATAATCAGAACTGGCTCAATTTGTTGGTGGCATGACTGCAAATGAAAATGCAAGCAGTTAAACGATAGAAACATTTAAGAGAAATGAAATAAACCTGTACCATTGCAAACCAGGTACTCCTCTGCCATCAGATTTCGATAGTTTGTGATGTTGTTGTCCGTGTCAGAGAAGTACACATTGTTCAAGCACACTTCAGTTTCGTTCTCTGAAAGGGCACAATAAAATAAATGTGAATCAAGGGAAATCACTGTCAGACACTTAGGATTGAAGCTAGCAAGCTAGACCCTAAACACCGGAGCCTGCTGGAAACAACTTTGGTCTGATGGTCACAGTGCGGTGTCCTGTTCGGCTTTTTCGTAAGAGTAGGCCATTGTGTGCCGGTAGGAGCAGATGACAGAATTTACACAACCGCATATACACGGTGACTGGATGTAAAAAAGCACACGAGTGCTTATTCCATTATCCTCGATATAAAATAATAATAAATAAACGGGAACAAAATGTTAATAACTGCCCACCCCGAACTGTCATTCTTTGTGATAATGTCTCTAATTCCCCCTTTTGGGTTTTTTTCAAAATCTGAAACTGGTCTCAGATATGGGCAAGATTTAATGTGTGTGTGTGTGTGTGTGTGTGTGTGTACCAGTTTAAGCAATACTGTATACAGCTGACATTTAACTATTTTTAATGTATCTGAATATGACTGCTTTTTACAGTTTAACAAATACATACATCTCAGATGAGAAAACATGTGTATCAGTGCCACATCCACCATTTCCTATCATTTTTATTGTTTTTGTCTTTGTCCTCTTTCCCTGTTTCTGTCTACTCTGTCTTGCTTATTTTGCCTTCATGGTCTAATCTTCTGCCTTTTTTCAAGTAGGTCTTACCTTTTCATTCTGTTGACACAGTGTATGCCATTTTGCCAAAAAATGTTTTGGCAACCAGATACTGAAATTGCAAAGTCTAGAATAGGCATAGTATCTCTATTATGCAGTGCTGTTTGTGCATAAAAAGTACTTTGTTGTGTTGTTGTACTGTTTTTAAATGCTTTATTGTCTTTCTGTGCTTTTTGTAATTTGGTAATGTCATTTTAAGTGAAATGGCTGGTACCTTCAGCATGACCTGTTTTTTTTTTTTAAATTTGCCTTAGGGAATAAAATCTATCTATCTATCTGTCCCGTAGTCTGCCGACCGTGGGGGCACCCTCAAAGACTCAACAACCAGTTCCCTCCATTCCTCTCTCTGTTCTGCCTTTCTCAGGGTTTTGTTGAGTTCTAGGCCTGTCCATTCGCTGATGTTATCCTCCCAGCTCTTCCTTGGTCTGCCTCTTCTTCTTCCTCCTTGGACAGTGCCTTGCAAAACTGTCTTTGCAAGTCCTTTGGATCTTGTGACATGCCCATACCATTTAAGTTTACGCTTTTTCACGATCATTAGAGGGTTCTCATAGGGTCCAATGGTTTGCTGGATTCTGTTATGCACGCTTTCGTTGCTTATGTGGTCTTTGTAGGAGATGCCAAGGAGTCTCCGAAAGCATCTCATCTCCACTGCCTGTACTCTTCTCTCCAAATCTGCAGTCAGGGTCCATGATTCACAGGCATACAGAAATATGGACATGACAAGGGAGCGCATTAGTCTGATCTTGGAGATAAGTGAGATATTTTTATCTCTCCAGATGGTGTTTAGGTTTGACAAAGCTGTTATTGTCTGTGCAGTCCTGCATACTACTTCTGGCTTGGATCCTTGGTCTGATACAATGGCTCCCAGATACTTGAAGCTTTGAGCTGTTTCCAGCTTCTGGTCATTAACCCTGATATCAGTGCTAATGCCGTTGGTGTTATTAGTCATCAGTTTGGTCTTCTCTGCACTGATTTCCATGCCGTATGTTTTGGAGGCCTTATTCAAGTGTTCTGTTAGGCTGGCAAGCTCTTTTTCTGATCCTGCTATTCCATCAATGTCATCTGCGAAGCGGAGGTTTGTGATTGTTCTGCCACCAATGCTGACTGATCCTTCATGATGTTCCAGTGCATCAGCCATGATTTCTCAATAAAATAGTTATGCAAATAGTGTCTTTTTCAGGTTGATGGCATTTGCTTTCTTGGAGAACTGGTGTTTTAAGGTGGCTGTTGATGTAAGATTTGGAATTGAGCTGAATGAGAGCCCTGATAATGTGTCTATGATTGGTGGGGCTGTTAGTTGACATGAAATGAAATGAAAATGAAACATCTAAAATTCTGTTCATACTAAGCGTTCCATATAGTGTGGGAAGTCCAATCCAACAGTAAGCTTTAGCGTGCCTTTTATTTTGAGGCTAGGCCTAATAAATGTAAATTTTGTCATCCTTCCCTCCAGCACACAATGGCCTACTCCTTAGTACTTTGGGCTTCTTAAGGGTGGGAAGCTGTGCAGTTTCCGCTTGATTTATATGATAATAATAAGTAATAAATAATGATAATAATCATAATATTAGTAATGTGTGGAATTTATGTAAGCCTTTTCATTTTTTTTTTTTCATTTTCATACCACTTTTAGTCATGGCAGATTTCTCTGCATGAAATTTGGGCTGCTCTCTCTGGGGAGTGTGCGTCACCACAAGAGCAGCACCACCCATTATTTTTTTTCCCATCTGTCAGAGTGACTTTTTTCCTACAGAATCTTGCCAGACACCTCTCCTGTTGCTGTAGGTTCTTTTATATGCACAAAATAATTTTATGTAACACATGGGACCTCAATTTATTGTCTCATCAGAAAGACTAGCACCCAGACCACCATTCATGGTCTAATGGATGGGGGAAAGTTTTTGGCCCAAATGGGATCGTAACCACCTGCTGGAATATCTGCACAGACTTTTCACTTTCTACAGGGGTGAAATACCTTGTAACTACAAATCCATAAGCGCTAATGCCTTGTCAAAAACAACAAATCAATTAGTCTTACATAACATAAACTTATGCACCAGACACCATTCATCAAATGAGATCAGTTAATATGACCACTCAACAACTAACAGACTTTCACTCTATCAGCCTCAATACAATCACACGCACTTGAAGAAGAAACATCAAGCTTACATAACTAAAACTTATGCACTGTAACCCTCCACAAATAATCTTTAATAAACAAAAGCCACTCTACTCTAGCCTACAAAAAAGGCACACTTGAAGAGTGAAATTCCAACACTATGATAGATTAAATGAATGTACAATTCATCACATGTCTTAAAAACGTGATGCCGTATGCTTTATAAGCAAGAATGCACACTCATGAATTCAACGTAGAAACTGAATGTAAATATCACTTGCGTTAAAATTTACCTTTTATCTGTTTTATACAAGTTTGAGTCCAAACAAATATATGTGTGGAAACAGTTAAAAAAAAAAAAGGAACTTAACATGCAATCAAATTGCTGTTGAAAATTCCTGCTACTTGTATGTGATGTGTGATCATCATCACCACATTTACTGTTTGTCTCTCCCTCACCAGGTGATGGACCAGGATTTGGTTTGACTCCTGCCATAAGCATTATAAACAGCAGAGTGCTAACTGCCAGTTTAGCAGAGAAACTGTGTACATGAAGTCCTTTCATTTGATTTGATGCTATGAAAGCTTTCCTTGGTAACATTTTTAATAGATTCCATGAGAAAAGACATTGAAAACAGCTGTAAAAAACACACCCCAAGGTCATTAATTAACTAGGAATTTAACAAAGTAATTGCAAATGTTGACGACCTATGAAAAACATGTCTTGTCATTCAGTGAACAATATTCTAATCCCAGAGAGAGAGAGAGAGGGAGAGAGAGACAGACAGAGAGAAGCGTGTGTGTGTGTGTGTGGTATAGAAACTTGCCAAATCCTGCTGTCAGCCAGTTGGAGGGATTCTGATGGTACATAAATGTTTAGTGGTTCAGAAAAATATATCAAGATTATTGTTCCCCCAAAAAAGAAGACAGAATTAGGACTCATATTCGATTCTTTGTGGAACATGAAACCAGTGCAGTTCACTTTACAATGCTCTGATTTGTATTATTTGAATATGGAGAGGTGTGAACAGTTTATGTGGGCAGCCAGTGAGTGATGAATTACAACAGTCAGTTTTGGAAAGTAAGCATAAACTGACCTACAGGGTGAAACCTATACCTGTGAATGTTACTTTACATCTTCATTTGAATTGAAGGGGAAAGCCCACAACAAACTGCTGTTGGTACTGAGGGCACAAGACAATCACTTGTAAGTTTAGTTGTGATCTTCTTTTATTTTCAACTTGTATAAAATAAAAACGATAGTTTTCAAAATTATAATGGAAAAATTGTTTGGATAAGGAACAGCAAAATAACGAGAACTGTTTGGTAACAAAACACACACACACAATGTCATGTGCACACACACACACACATGCACGCACACACAAAACAGAGCTTTAATGATTATGACATTACTGGATTTATTTTTTTCAAAAATAATAATCACATATAGTTAAAATGACATATCCATGTTATAGCATGAAGAGCAGTGCTGAATAACTCTGAATGAATTCAACAAGTACATATTTCAAATTTTGCATGAAGATTATAAGCACCTTCAACAAGTTTGGATTTTTATTTGCACAATAAAGATAAAGACAGATACTCAAAATACAAATATGGATAAAAACATAAATACAGATAGAGAGAGATGGAGACAGAGAGAGAGACAGAGAGTACAAATAACCAGAGGACATCCTTAAGGACCGACATAGTGAAAGACAATAAAACAGTGAAAGACAATGAAAAAACAACCCAACATACACAAAAATCTCCAAACGTATATTTATATACAACATACATACACAGCAAAGCAACAATGCACAGCAGTTTTATAATATAAAAGAAAAGTCAACAGAGCCGTTCACAATCAGTTTCATTTCAAAAGCAAACTTTTTCTCATTATAGATCTCATTTAACAAACTATTAAACAACAAATTAGAATATGTACAAACTTCATGTTCATTGTTTTTATTTCTGAATAAAAACTTGCATAAGAACACTAAAACATCACTAACCTTGTATGCAACATGTCACAAATCCTGTCTATTCTACCAATTTCATCCTAAAAAGGAAATCATACAGTGTGAGATTTTGGCCTGAAATGCAATTGTTTCTTTTCTTCTTTCTTGAACAAAATCATCTGAGTAAACACAGTATTTTAAATTTTCTTTCTTGTATGTTTGTACTGGGTTAGGTACTTAGCATGAAGAGAATGACCAATCTGAAATGAGTGCCTCTGGCACCAGATATAACTTAATAGGCTTGCAGTAGCAAGGGCTCTCTTCTCTGAGGTTGTGACCAGTATTTTAAAATTTTTTATTGAGAATATTAGAAAACTTGAAATGTGTAAATAATTATTATACTTTTCCCACCAAAACATCAGAAAAATACTTCTGAGCAGAAAATGACAATAAGCTCTGCTGGAAAACCTCATTCTGGGGGATTTTTTTGTTATCAGTTGTAAAAAAAAAGAAAGAATAAAAGACTTCTTTTTATTTGCAAGCTGCACTTTCCAGAGTCATTCTGTGTGTATATGCAACTTTCAAGCAAACTAAAGCTGTGATGATTGTCAACCAGTTAAATAATGGTTGTCACATGTTCCACTTTCATCGATGGTACATACAGTGATGTTTGGGTTTTTGTAACCTACATAATGTTTAAAGGTGAAAACTTAACAAATTTTTAGCTAGCACACCTCAATCTTTAGCATTCATATCTGCATGAGAGTTTTAGAATGCAGGCTACACAGCATACACACAGAAAGGGAAAACCTTTATCCTCAACAGGATAACCAACTGCTGCCAAGATTCAAACAAATGGCCTCACTGATCCTTTCTTGCATTTCCTCTGTTATACTTATAGAGCACATGCACGCTCTCACACACACACAATTCGTCTCTGTCCTGTACAAACATGACAAGATGCACTCTGGCAATCATTGTACACCAGAGTGATAATTAAAGCATGAACTGATCAATGGTAGGAAAAAAAGGACAAACACACAAAGCAACTCTAAGCTGTACTGATCTATTACTGGGCAGGTGTATGATTGGAAATGATACAACAAGAGTTTTGTGTTACCCTAATAAGGCCTTCAAGTCCGATCTGCAAAGACTTCCAACATCTTTGGGTTTATGGTTACATGAATAACGACAATTTTTCCACCTTGAAGCTTTGACAATTCTATTTTAGGAGACTGCATACTAGGCAATGGTTTGTTCATTTGCTTGGTTTTGTTTACTGCTTTATTTTTCTTGATGGCCCAGTGCTGGTTCTCTCAAGCAACCGTCTTAATCTCATCACATTATACACAGCCACACTTAGGCTACATCATTCTCTCAGAGTTAAGAGCTCACAGAAAGCGATTAATGTCAGGCCACCAAAGTCTATCAATCAGAAGAGACCATCCCCAAAGTTGGAATGTGGCTACCTTAACAGTGGGCAAAAACAGTCGCAGACATAAAAATCTCACCACTGGTAAACCTTGGAGCTGTAGCCAAGGGGGGTGGGGGTGGGGGGAAGAAGAGGCCCCAAGCTGCTGATGGGAAACTTAGTGTTCAGTGTTGATGTTGGCCATGTTAACATGAATGTCTTGTTTCTTGCACATGTATGGAAACACAAACTCAATGTGCTTGAGTTAAGTAGAGGCACTGGAAAATCTATATCAATGTTTTATTAAAGCTCTTGTGTTCAAACACTGGTCCTGAAGATTTTATTAACTCACACTAATGGATTGATCATCCAGCCCTTATTGCCATGAAGATATTGTCTAAATATCTACATAAAGTACAGGTAAAAAACTAGACAAAAAAGAAGAAAATATATATCTTAAAATTGAAACATACAAACAAATGTTAAGAAAAAATGAAGCACACACCCCATTTTCAGACAGTTAAGAAGGATGTTATCTGCTCTTTAACACATTTAATTTAAAAGATGTTCTGTAAAATCAACCCCTCCAGTAAGAATATATTCCATTAAAGAAAAGGAACAGTCATTTGACTTCAATTCCATGAGTCCACGAAGTTGTGGTTTCGAATCTTGGTAAATCAAGGGTGGGGACTTTAATGATCTCCATGGTCAACTCAAAGTGCAGACCTGCCAGTACCTTAATTCTCTTTGTGTATGGACACATGCAAAAAATCAAACATGCATGTTAAAGATCCCCTACTTCATGTTGGCATTCGGTGGGTTATCGAAACAAGAAAACACCCAGCATGCATCCTGTACAAAAAATGAGCTGCTCTGAAGTTGTCAGCTGTGGTCAGTGAACAGACCTCTTGAGAAATACAAGCACAGGAAAAGACCAGGGGCTACTTATCTCATCCAATGAAGGAATGCAGAGTAGAGAGAGAAGAGGATGATTATAAAACAAGGAAATTTAACACATAACCAGATACTTTCCCTTCATTATTTGCTTTTTTGAAAAAAAAATTAAACAAGATAACTGACTTACATATTATCACAAACTGCAAAATGTTAATGTATAATATATCATGATATATATACACATATATACTGTAAAAACCTCCTTTCTTCTCAAACACATTTGCTGGTCCTCATTTTCACACATAATCCCAGACTCAGGCCTTCACTTTCTCATGTCTGATAAGGTGATGGTGGCATCTGTTACGACTTTTGCATGGGCAGAACTCTGAAATAAAAGAATGACTGGATCAGAGTTTGTTTAGGCACAATCTGTTTTAGAGATGCAGATAACATATTAGTCTTTCACAAGCCTGTAAAAACAATTTTAAAACAAGGAAGAGTAAGCTGGAGCATATTTTAATATTTTGAATAGACTGTGTACATCTATACAAAAAGTTTCTGGTTTCAGGTTGGCACAGAGAAATTTCTTCCTTCCTGGTTGAGCTCTTGGGCAACGTGTGATGTTACTCTTTCAAAAAAGTAAAAATCATCTAGAAAATTAAAATGAAGAGGCATCCTCCCACCAAACTGCCACCCCCCCAAAATTTAATCTCCACCCATCCATCCTTCTAAAACAAGAACAAAACATTGAAACAAAGATAATTACCAGAATTGATGGATGTGTGTATGTGTGAGTGAGAGAGAGAGAGAGAGAGAGAGAGAGAGAGAGAGTGTGGGTTTTCATTTTCATTATACATTACAATTACCTCAAATAATGGTGGCTCCTTAGCATGGTAATGAAAGCTTTTCTCACGGCACCTTCCAATTACATCCAGACCAAGATCTGTTAGTGAGAACAGCCCAGTCCTGCAAGGAACAACACGCACGCACGCACGCACACACACAAATCAACAAGGACAAAACTGTAACCATATAAAAATTGTTTCAAAAAAGGAACAAAAGAAAACTGCTAAAACGAAGCCGTAGGGAAAAGCCACTGAAACTGAATGAAATGGGAAGCAGCAAAGGAACAGCTCAGTTTAATGTGGACTATTCATAGTCAGCAGATGAGATCATTTACAAAGACCTAGGAACTTCATTGCAAATTTTTCGTCTCTCTCTCTCTCTCTTTGCCTTCTCTTACTGGGTGGGGTGTGTAATGCCTGGTCTTATCCTGTGTGTGACTTTATTAGAGGTCTGCCCACTGGCCTCAGCCGACATAGTCCAACTTCAGAGCAGCTCATTTTATTCTACTAGTTGCATGCTGGGTATTTCGTGCTTCCATTACCCACTGAATGCTCACATAAATCTCGGGATCTTTAACATGCATATCTGATCTTCTGCATGTGTATATACACAAAGGGAATTAAGCCCATGCACTTAAAGTTGATCTGGGAGATTGTAAAAATCTCCACTCTTAATTCAACAGATGCTGTTGTGATTCGAATCCACAACTTCTGTACCCACAGGACTGAAGTCAGTCTTAACCACTCGGCTATAGTGTCCATCAAAACTTATGATTTGCATTCTGTGGATTCTATTTCAGAACTGTAATCTGCTATTGTACACAAGTTGCTAAGGGTTTAGTGAAAATGCCATAAATACAGGTTAAGCCCATTGAAGTTTCTGTAGACAAGTTGCTCAGTGTTAATTGAAAATGCCATGTATACAAGTTAAGCCCATAGAAGTTTTTGTAGACAAATTGCCGAGTGCTCAGTGAATAAGCCATCCACAACTTCCGTCCATATCTAAAAGTTGGTAATGCCCACTTACAGAAGATTTTTCATTTCTTTTTTCTTGTAAAAAAAAAATTCATTAATTAATTTCTTTTATTTCCCAGATCAACAAGTGAGGTAGATTCAGGGAGAGAAATAAAGAGATAACTGGAGTATTGTTGGATATTGGTTTTGGGTCTTTCTAAACACATTTTATAATTTGACAATTATGACGGATACTCGGCTCCATTCCATGCTTGGATTTATGCTGAATTTGCATTTTTGTAGCAGACTTATTTTAGCTTTGATTTGATAAAATATAACTTCCAAAAAAACAAAAAAAGCAAAACAAAAAACTATGACTGTTCAGAATATATTGGCAGTTTGAGAGGAAAATCCACCTGTTCAAAACAATATTTGCAGTATTTAAGAGGACTGTTATCAGTTGTTTTGACAGACGCTATAGCCAAGTGATTAGGATTGTTTGCTTCAATCCCATGGGTCCATGAAGTCATGGGTTTGAATCTCAGTGCATCTGGTGGACTAAGGGTGGGTATTTTTACAATCTCCCAGGTCAACTTCAAGTGCAGACCTGCCAGTGCCTCAATTTCCTTCATGTCTATACACAAGCAGAAGATCAAATATGCATGTTAAAGATCCCATAATTCATGTCAGAGTTCAGTGGGTTATGGAAACATGAATATACCCAGCGTACATCTCCAAAGTCGGAATGCGGTGGCCTTCAAGGTGGGCAAGAATGGTCGCATACACAAACTCTCACCAGTGGTGAACAGTGGAGTTCTAGCTGAGGAGAGAACAAATTAATGTTGTTTTAGTTGTAAAGAAATATACCATCCACCTGTGTTCATATGCAGACAGATTTAATAAGCACATCAGATGGTAACACTTTACCTCCATTTCAAGCTTAAATCTTATAATAACAATATAATAAACAGATAGAGACATTAAATAAACTTAACCTCTTAACTGCCCAGTGCAAGTGCACCCTATATGCCGGGGAATAAAATTCTTATGTACCACTTGCTACGTTCATATCCCTCTTACTCAGAAATTACTACCTGAATAATCCTGATAGTCTACCCAATGACAGTATATATATGGTAGATTGCTTTGAGGCAAGCTCAAATTGATATTTCAGTGATTTCACTGTGAAAATATATTTAAAATGTAAAAAAAATCAACAAAAAAATACACTTTCTTCATCACCACTGTCATTCTGAGTACCTTCCATCTCAATAACGTCAAACATAAGTCAAGGCCAAATCTCATTCATTTTTTAAAAAATGCACGACCTCCTGAATCATACACGATCGTTTTTCATCACTGTCAGGTAAATCTAAGTTTTATTTGCCCCTTTTTCAGCTGTGTAAAGTTATTGATGCCTTCAACAAGAAGTTTCAGCCATTTTGAACAAGAACTGCCCAAGCAGTCATGCATAAAAACACAAAATACCAGCTAAAAAAACGATCGTTTTCGCCAAGGTTTTTGCAGCTGGATGTTGCCAAGCAACAGGAGAGTGAACTCCACTAATTTTGGAGTTCTTTCCCTTTAACTGTAGTCAAGGAAGCTGGCTTGTTAACTTCGTTTGACACCCTGGAAATTTTCCAGGTTGTAGGCGTATAGGGGGCACATTTAGCCCCGGAAAATTTCCGGGGTGGGGCAGTCTAGTGGTTAAGGAAAACAACAAACCAATCCCCCTAAAAGACATAACAAGCACATACATTCCAAAAAGAAACTTACTCTTGAAATTTTGGTGAACAAACAATAGCCACAGCCTCTGGCAGCATCTTCTGGTAGGCAAAGTGTGTGTGCATGTCAACACTTGACAGAAATGCTGTTTGTGTTGGATGAGTCTGCAACATAAAGACATTTTTTATACTTGAAATCAATACTGATGATCTACTTTGAGGCAAGAAAACACAACACACACACACGTATAGACATTGAAAATGCATAGACGCACTAAACACCCACCCACCCACACAGAACATCTTGGGCACACTTTAAAAACCTGTTCCGCCGTTTGAAAGAAAAGGCCATAGTGGAGTTGGATGACAAAATTTACAAAACTGCATGCACATGGGGACTGAATGTAAAAAAAGCACATGAGTACTTATTCATTATCCTCAAAATAAAAGAATTTTTAAAAGAAAAGAAAAAGAAGCACACATACACTCTCCTGCTAAACAATAATGAAGCAACTGCTGTTTCCTCTTCTTCTGCAGTTAAACCACAGGAACATGAAGATATTCTGATGTCAGTTTAATCACAGAAAGAGTATGGTGCAAGCAAGCAAACTGAACCATGAAGAGGGATATGTGGTCAACTCGATCATTTGCAATAGTGGACAAAGATGAAAATCCCTTAATTTTTAAATTTTTTTATTTTTACAGATTTCAAGAAGAATGAAAAAATCCTCCACTGAGGGTACATGTCAAAACTTTGTGTGAGTGGTGTAAATACACAGATTGTGTCTATAAAGTATCAGAACAATTTTCAGGAATTTGTTTGCGTTCTTGTTTGGGTTTGTTTGGGTTTTTTTTAGTTATCTCCGGAGCTATAAAACATAGAAATAAAAGTAATATGTTGAATGCAGAAATGGATTAGCAAACAGACAGTTACCTAACCTACCCTTTTTGGGGGTGTCATGAAGAAAATAAAGCATGAAAGGCCACATGCAAACAAACTTTACAAAAATCACTGAGAAAACACAATCAAACAACACACATCGCTCACCATAAACCATATACCACAGAAAACACAACAATTCTTCATCTAACTCTTTACCCCTGTTCTGACATCTGAAAAAGTAATATGAAAATCTAATAAATAAGTTCACTAAGGTTGTTTGAGAATATGTATTTCCACATAAAATCTTCAATGGTACCCCAACAGTCATCCAGACTACAGGATAGGAGAAGGAGAAGGTGATTCCTGCACATGTAAAGCACTACTGACTTCATAATATATTTTCCTGCAAAAATAAAATACATACACTTGGATGTGCATTTACACACACAAGCCTGCATGCACTTATGTGCATTCACACACACATGCAAGCATGCACACACAGAGTATTCCTGACTAACATGAATCCATCCCAGCGTGATGAGGTCGTGCTTGTCCTGATAAAAGATCAGCTCCTCCTCGTTCTGCATGTCGCAGCTGTCTGGTGTGCCCGTCTGCTGGGGGATGAACAGGTGGGTGATCCTGAAGGCATGGCCAGACTGCAAAACACATATCCACAAAGCTGTCACTTTGTCTGGGAATAATAAAAATGTCAGAAAATTGTTTAAAAACTTGATTAGCACTTTAAAATCTATGTGAAATTCAGGCTCCTCTCCTAGGGTGAGAGCACCACAGATGGATCAAGCTGGTTTTCATCTACAGATGTTGTACATGTACAACACCCCATACATTTGGGTGTAGTGTGGTGTGGTATGGTGTGGTGTGGTGTGGTGTAGTGTAGCATAGTATAGTGAAGTGCAGCATAGAGCAAATGTAGTATAGCATAGTGTAGTCTAAAATAGTGCAACATAGAGCAAATGTAGTTGTGGCAGAGTATCCTAATATAGTGTAGTATAGCGTTTTGTCAAGTTAAGTGAAGTCAAGTCAAAAACACTTTAATCATTCTACGAAGGGCAATTTCAATACTGACAGGCACACTGAAATGCATCATGACACAAGAAAACTATATTTCATGTTGATTTAAACATTCCAAGATAACTTCAAATAAAAAATATCACAAACACACCAATGTAGGAATACAATGTTATAAAAACCATTGACCTGAAAAGACATAAATTTATCATTTATGCATCATGCATGCACTCTTGCATGCATACACACACATGCATGCGCGTGTGGCCCCCCCCCACCCAATGTAGGAATACAATACAATGTTATAAAGACCATTGACTAGAAAAGACATATAAACTATTTTATTATCTTGATGAAATCTTACCACTTTGCCACACAGAATGCCCATAGTTTCTGTCTTCTTCAAGGTATTGCTCTGAGCAGCAACAATGAACTTCTGCATGAGGTCAGCAGGCACGACCACATCACGCAGACCCCCGGTGCCCCCAAACATCCCTGTGCTCATGAAGTGATCTGCTGGCTTCGTACTGCGGTCTGGGATTGGGGGGGAATAGGGGGGTGGGGGAACAGAGGGGATGTCATTGACAGTGCTGCTGCACACATAAAAAAAGTTTGTGTAAAATTTATTCTCCTAGATATGAAAGTAGATTCAAAGCTAACTAAAAAGAGAATACCTTATGTGAGAGAGAGAGAGAGAGAGAGAGAGAGAGAGAGAGAGAGAGACAGAGAGAGAGAGAGAGAGAGAGAGAGAGAGAGAGAGAGAGAGAGAGAGAGGAAGACAGAAGAAGAGATAATTCCAGTGCAAAATGGTTGAATTTCACATGGTGACGGTGGGTCAGGTACAAAAATAAACAATCCACAAACATATATCAAATTCATAGTAGAACATGTCATTATGGCGTGGCTGCCACGTTAAGGAATGCATTGTATTGTTATGTATAATTATATCATGTACCCTCTTCCTGCTTGCTTGTTCTGTCACTACCACACACTACATCATTGGTTTCTTCTTTGAATGATGCATCTAGATAATCTACTGTCACTGTTTGAAGGTCTGTTTGACTAACTACCAGGATAATGTTCTTTTCACCAGGTTGTGGATCTCTTCAAGACACTGAAAGAGAGGGAATGCAGGGGGTACAGGAAAAGGTGTCAGCAGTAATGGCATGTTCCCTCTCCTGTGGCTCAGAAGCATAACACAAACTTGGTTGGGTTAATATAAACAATCCTGAAGGAAATTGGATATTTGGCTTCATTCTCTTTGCCTGGTTTGGTCTACCTCCATCCTCCTCACCTCTTGTCTATACTGTGCTGGCAACTTATGCCTGAATGTTACAAAGTTGTCTTAAGTCACAAAGGGCTTCCAGGGAATGTTTGCTGTCAGCTGCAAAATTAAAACAGTTTGTTCGCCTCTACCCTTGATTTTAAATGATGAAACCTTGCAGTCCTGTAGCACAGTTTTGAGCATACATTCCTTAATCATTGGCAGTTCTTCAACAGGCATGCTGAATACTTAACTACATTTGAAAAACTATAATATTGTTCGTTGTGTGTGTGTATGTCTTGCTAGCTGCCAAGCAATGGAAGCTAGAGAATGAGAGCCAGAGAGAGAGAGAGAGATAGAGAGAGAGAGAGAGAGAGAGAGAGAGAGAGAAATGTAATAATAATAATAAATGGAATTTATATAGCGTTATATCTTGTAAAAACAAACCAAAGTGTTTGCATTTAACATATTCTTACATATACAACCAAAAACAATTAACAATGTTAACAAATTCAAATGTACATACACATACGCACACATACAATTATACAATATGATACAAAATGACAACTATGAAACAGGATCTCAGTTTGCACTCTCTTCCAAAGGACTTCTAGGAAAAAGGAGTTATATAAATGTGAACTCCAACAGCCCAATTCGGGTCAAGCACCAGGTAGCCCACTGTTAAAGTCACTGCACACTTCTAAAACATGGTCTTTTGGGGTGGTGTTATACTTCGTCAACAGCCATTTCAAATTCTGTCCTTTTCTTTTGCAAGAAGGAATCTGAACCCAAATTCCATTATGTACGCAGTGAAAGTGAGAGCCAGAGAGAGAGATATGTAATAATAATAATAATAAATGGAATTTATATAGTGTTATATCTTGTAAAAACAAATCAAAGCATTATATAGCGTTATCTCTTATAAAAACAAATCAATACAGATCCTGGGTCACATAAAAGTAACTACTCCATCATAGCTACTCATTTGTTTCCAATTTCTCTTTTTTAATAGAATAAAAGAAAACTGTTTATATAGTTCTGATTATTAAAAACACAAAACTAAAAAGAAAAAGAAAACAAAACAAAATGTTAATGCATCATTGCTTTTTGTTGTTGCTGTTGTTATGGATCATATCTGGTGCAGCCCTCAATTCTTTAAGCCTAGTATGATACTGTATAGAAACAACATGCAAACAAATGAAAAAAAAAGGTAAAAATATGTCGTCAACAAATGACAGAGGAGTAGCGTGCTAAATATAAAAAGAAAAGAATTTGATATGTTCAGGAAAATAAACAAACAATTCTGAATTTTTCTTGATGCTTAAGGGTCTAAGACCCCAAGAACTTTTCACAACTGTATTCTCTATTAATCCTCTTTCTGACAAATTGTGTTGACTTTTTCTTCTTTTCTGACTCGATTAAGCAGTCAACATACCTTCAACCACCAACTCTGTTACCATTTATAATCAAACATTTAAGAATAAACTTCGTAAAAATTTGACACTCATCTCCCCCAAAAGATCCTACCTTTGATCACTTATGTTGAGATTTTTCTTAAGTTCTCTGTCAGGAATTTCGGGTATAGATGCAGTGGATGCTGGCACTGCTGGAGAAGCTCCATCAGCAGTTGGAACCATCCCACCGATATCGGCCGGAATCAATAAGACAGAACCATCTTTGCTTGAAGATGCTTCCTCTTCTCTGCGCTTGTTTTCTGCAGCCAAACGCTCCTCTTCTTGCTGCTGGAGACGCTTGTATTTTTCTTCTTGCTCTTGCATCCATTGCTGTTCTGCTTCTGTTTGTAGTTTTCGGGCCAGTGCTTCATCCTCTCGCATTTGTTCCTCAGCCTCTTTCCTTTGTTTTTCTTCCTCTCTTGCCAGCTGTTCCTGATGTTTTTTCTGAAAGGATGAGATTTTGTTGTAATGATAGCAATTTTGATGTATTAAAGGCATATGTAGACTGGACATTTGATCATTACAATAAAGTTTTGGAAGTCAGTGAATAGATGTGTGTGTGTGTGTGTGTGTGTGTGTGTGTGTGTGGATGTGTGTGTGTATGTGTGTGTGTGTGTGTGTGCATGGTCATATAATCTATGTGTGCATATCTCTTTGTATGTGTTTACTTATTTTGTACTTGTTTTGTTCATAGTCAGCCAATAACATATTTATGGCCACATTCAAACAACTGTATCAAATACAAACTCTTGAAATAAAAACAAAAAAACCCCTGAAAAAACCCTCCAACAAATAAAGCCCAACTTAAGCACAGTAAGATAAGTTTTAAGAAAAAAATAATACTTGAAGCACAGTAATCTCATTTTCTCAGGAAAAGTACAGAAACAACCAATACGCAATGACAATTACAAATACCTTAGGAAAAAACAAATAACAAAAAAACAACAAAAAACAACAACAAAACTCTGTCAACATATATAGAAAATAAGACATCTACCAATTATTTTTTTCCCGACATCCATAATTCAGTTGTGATTTTGAGTAGACTACTGCAAAAAAGCACAAAAACAGAACCACATACCTCTTCTATCTGTCTCTTTTCATCTTCTTCTGTATATCTCTTTTTCAACTGGGACTTGATTTCTTCAGCCAAGGGGAAGACTTTTTTGACTTTCTGGCAGGAAAGAATCAAACAGAGCATCTTTAAGTTCAAATAAATACCTAACAAAATAAGAAACAGGTGAAAGTACCAGTGAATCTCATGATTTACCTGTCAGTTATTGCTTGCATCATTGACTTGACATTAGGTGCTTTCGATTATTTTGAGGGAAACAAAAACACTTCTCTTAATTGATGTGTAAAAATTTAACTCCTGGTCTCAACTCCTCTACATAACTTCTGACTTGATGTGAACATGGTGTGCGTGTGAGTGTGTGTGTGTGATGCGCTTGCACGTGTGCGTGTGTGTGTGCATGTGCGTGTGTGATGGCTGTATACATTTGACAATACTCTTCAATATAACCTAAAAACATGTTGAACAATTTGTGCACTGCTAAACATTCTACAGTCTGTACTGATCAATCTATGTACTGTTTGTAAAAAAACAAGAAAAAAGTACAAGGTTGTTGGTTTTTGTTGTCATCCTGGTCACCTGTAAACTATGAATAGATCAAATTCAAATCATGCATATTTTGATTAAAAAGAAAGATATTACAGTTTCTATGCAAGGCCATTTTACAAGCAGTGCAACATCAAAGGCCTGAAAACAAAATCATAAAAAAAAAAAGCAAAATGCACTGTATTTTCACTAGATCTTACCCTTTTGAAATCGTGAATATCATTAGGAGGAGATGTCTTGTAGTCCGGGTGTGATGGTAGTTTTTCAACGAACAAGCTGAAACAAATAAAAGACTCTCTAAATTAGTAAATAAAAGAAAAGCACTTTTTGCTTACATTTATCCTGAGGCCATGTCAGCAGTAAGATTTTTGGTTCATTGGGACAGTGCTACAGATAGGTCAATACTTCTCATATACTAATTGTTGTTTTGGGTGGGTCTAAAGGAAGATGAGGTGAATATATATTATAACAAGGCTGGTTGAAGTTGCAGGCAGTTACAATATTGTATTTGTAGGAATTAACAGTAATTGGTCATGATAGTTAGGCATTAGTACTCAATCAAGTAGTTGTTTTGAATGATCAAACTTGTTTGAGGCTTTTTGATCAATGTTCACCTTTGTGCCTGGCGGCTGCATGGTGTGTGTGTCTCCCTTTGAGTGTGAAATTGGTGTGTTTCCTGGACGTCTTTCTATATAAGTTTTGTGTCTTTGTGTTTGTGACAGCACCTGGAGTCCTGCGGTCAGAGCAGTTTTCTTTAGTATTGTTTGACTTTTGACTTATTTCAGTATATAATTTTTCGTCGTTTGATATTCATTTTCTGCAAAATTTCATTGATGATTTGTGTTTACCGGATCACACTGGTCTTTATGACCCTTTGTACTGTGACCCTGCCGCAGCGTGCACATTTGCACGTGATTCACAATCCAAAACCACCCCCTCCACCACTGCCCTGTGTTTGTCACTCTACTGCAATGACTCTTACCCTTACAGACTTGAAAGCTCTTTTCTCATGTGGGTTTCACCACATGCAAAACGGACTCAAAGAACATATTGTTCAGCTTTGAATCCACCGCCGGAAAACCAGACGAGGAACACATGCAGGCATACGTCATCAACTGCAGTGTGTTTCCCCTACCTCTGCCTCCCTTCTGACATCACTACCACAACAACTGTTACCAGCCACAACACTGCTTCACTTTCCTGTCCCTCCAGATGCTTCATCCTTTGTGTGTGACTCTAACGGTTCTATTCCTGATGTGTGTAATGATTTTCTTGAGACTATAAATCCCCTGACTGATCCAGTTCTTTTACCATGTTCCACACCTGACTCACCACCCAAACTTCTGTCTGCTCTTCCATTGCATACATCCCTACCATCACCCTCATCCTCTGATAGTCATAGTCACTCACCACTGTCTTCTCCAACCTCTTAGCCTCCTTCAAACCTTCTACACGTGTGTCTTCTTAATGCGCAATCTGTCTGCTCTGATGGTAAAGCCGATTTTATTGCTGATTTCATATCTGAACACAATATAGATCTAACCTTTCTTACAGAGACTTGGCTAAAACCACTAGGTCACGAACCAAAGATAAAAAACTGACACCACCTGGCTACAAAACTCTTTCTTTCCCCCTGACTCTCCCGTGGAGGTGGCATTACCATCGTCTACAAAGACAATCTGCATCCAGCTCTATCTGTCACTCCCTTTTTCACCGGAATCTTTCAAAGTCTGTGAACTCAACCTTACCTTACATGGCCACTCTGTTAATTTCTGTTGCCTTTACCATCCACCTCCCAACTGCAGAAACAATTTAACATCTTCAGTTTTCCACCAAGAGTTTCAGTCACTCCTTGACCATTACAGCTTCTCTCCCAAGAAACTTATTACACTTGGTGACTTTAACTTCCACTTCGACAACCAGTCTTCTCCTGACGTCAAGCATCTTTCTCTTTCTTTATCAAATCACTCTCATTCCCAGCTGGTAAACGAACCAACTCACAGATCAGGTCACAATTTAGACTGGCTTATCACCGATGTCTCACAAGGTCTAGTCATATCTCAGTCTGTATCTGTCACTGACGAACTACTCTCTGATCATTCTGCCATTCTTTTCTTCCTCAACATTGCAAAGCCTATCAGAAAGAAGAGGCGCATTACCCGTCGCAACCTCAAGACCATAGATATTCAAACTTTTCTTTCTCAAACTGCTGAACGTCTATCACAAATCCCTAACCATAATGACCCTTCTAAACACTACAATACCGTTCTCAGCCAACTTCTTGATGAGCATGCACCTCCCACTGACCATCTCCTGCCTGATAGGCCCTGTGCACTATGGTACACCCATGACATCCTGGTCGCAAAACGCAAATGCTGACAGCTAGAGCGGCAATGGCGAAAAACAAAAACTGAGATAAACAAACAGCTTCTTCGTAAACAAATCAACAAAGTCAAAACCTTAACCCATTCAGCAAAAACAAAGTATTACTCTTCTCAAGTTCTTGATGTGATGTCTATGAAATCTCTCTATTCCCTCACATCCACTCTTCTTGGATAATAATAATAATAAATGGAATTTATATAGCGTTATATCCTGTAAAAAACAAATCAAAGTGCTGAAAACTGAAGATGTTGGATCTGCAAAGGCTAGCCCTCTGTCTTCTATCTGCGATCACTCTGAACTTCCTTCTATATTTTCTGCATTCTTTTCTGACAAAGTCCGCAACATTCGCTCTAGTTTGGATCAGACTCCTTTTCAGCCTGCAATTTTTGACCCCCAATTTTCTGGCACTCCTCTCCTTTTCTTTCATCCAGCAATCGAGAAAGAAATTGTGACAATTCTGAAAGAAATGACAGTAAAATCATGTGATCTTGATCCTATACCTGCTTCTCTTTTCACTCAGTGCCTTCCACAGCTTATACCCACTATCACAAAAATAGTAAACTCATCACTTCTTTCAGGAATTTTTGCAACAGCTCTCAAAACTGCAATAGTTACACCTCTACTCAAAAAGCAAGGCCTCGATCCTAACACTATGAAGAATTATAGACCTGTATCAAACCTACCGTTCACCTCTAAAGTCCTTGAAAAAGTTGTTCTGATACAACTCAACAGCCATCTTCATTCAAACAGTCTCCTTCCCCCTTTTCAATCTGCCTATCATGCCAACCACAGCACCAAAACCACCCTAGTCCACACCTTAAACACGCTTCTACACACCTCTGACTCAGGAAAAATCTCCCTTCTTCTCGACTTATCTGCAGCCTTCGACACTATAGACCATTCAATTCTTCTCTCCCGTCTCAAAAACTTTTGGTATTAAAGGCACAGCCCTCACCTGGTTCAGTTCATACCTTACAGAATGATTCCATGCAGTTGTAAGATTCAATCAACACCTACCAAACTGGAATGTAGAGTCCCACAGGGATCAGTTCTCGGTCCTGTTCTTTTCACTCTCTATACCCCGCTCCTCTTTCACACATAATAAATCGTCATCAGATCAACCATCATTTTTATGCAGATGACTCTCAAATTCTTAGCAGTGATACTCCTGAAAATCTGCCTTCTCTCTTGATTAATATGTCCTACTGCCTTCAAGATATCCAAAATTGGATCATACAGAACAAGTTACAGCTAAATGCAGATAAAACCGAAGCCATGCTTGTAGGGACCAAACACAAACTCTCTTCCATCACAACAGCTTCAACAGAATTCAGCAATACGTCTGTCCCTCTATCCACTGCGGTGAAATATCTAGGGGTCGTTATATACAACACACACTCCATGCAAAAATTCATCACCCAAACCTGCCAGTCATGGTACTATCAATTGCGGCGCATCAGTGCAGTTTGAAAGTACCTCTCCACTGATGCAACATCCAAACTAGTCACGTCTCTCTTCTCTCATGTCTGGACTATTGCAATTCTCTTCTGGCTGGTCTGCCAGCTTCCTCTATCCACTCCCTTCAACGTATACAAAACTCTGCAGCTCGCCTAGTCCTCAGAAAGAAAAAATCTGAGCACATTACTCCTTTCTTGCGATCTCTCCACTTGTTGCCTGTGCCACAGAGAGTACACTATAAGATCAGTACCCTCTGTTAAAATTGCCTCCATAAAACAGCACCTTCCTACTTCTGTGAATTTTTTCACCTGTACACTCCTTCTCGTTCCCTCTGCTCTGCTGCAGATACCTTGTGCTTAAGAATACCTAGATTCAACCAGTCCACCGTTGGCTGTTGCTCTTTCTCTGTTTCTGGTCCATAGATCTGGAATTACCTCCCTCTCTCCCTTCGCCAAAACTACGGCAAAAGCCTTCTTATGACGATTTAAAATCCGGCCGCAAGACACATTTACTTCAATTCCAAAATTCTCCCCTCTTGTTCCATTTCAATTTTGTCCCTGCCCTCAACAGCCCACACCCCATCTCCCTGCCAGAGTGTACAACCTTTATGTGTGTGTGTGAGTGTGCGTGTGAGCGTGTGTGTATACATGAATTTGTAAAAAAACCCCAACCTATTAATTTTAACTGGCTGCATGTGAATGAGTAGGATGAATGAAAGTGCTTTGATTTGTTTTCTGCAAGATATAGCACTATATAAATTCCATGTATTATTATTATCATTTTGATCAATGCAACTTTTTGCACACTAACTCTAATATATATTCATGATTCATTCCCTTTCTGAAAACCGACTGCATTGCTTTGGATTTTAGAGGCAACTGCATTATTGGCAGCCCTGGCAGAGACTGAGAGAGTAACAATGTACATATTAAAAAGGTTATTGACCACTTTCAAACACCAAATGCTGTACATCATGCATGCTACACAGAGTCTATTTTATTTTATTCTTTTATATTGAAGATAATGGAATAAGCACTTATGTGCTTTTTTACATCCAGTCCCCGTGTGTATGCGGTTTTGTTGAAATATTCTGATACCCAGCTGTGTCTTTAATTGGAAAATTTCAAACAATACCAGACTTCTCCCAACATGCGGTAAATCCAGAATCCACAAAGCCAAAGGCTGACTGTATGTATCATTACATAAAAACCTTATCTTGGATGAAATGTTACTAAAAACATTTTCCTTAAATCTAGAAAATTTTATATAAGATTTAGAAATAGTACATTCTAACTTTATTTAAACTCTGTTTTTTCCCCACACACCAACCTCACTGAAAAATTCAAGAGACCATCATTGCAAGTTCTAAATAATTAAATAATAGTGAATAAAATTTTATATGGGAGAGAGAGAGAGAGAGAGAGAGAGAGAGAGAGAGAGAGAGAGAGAGAGAGAGAGAGAGACAATTTTGACACAATTTGACAATTTGACACAATTTTATTGCTATTTAGCAATCAAGCCATATAGCGCTGCGGCGCGGTAACAACGATATCGAACGCGACGCGATTACAATGACATGGAAACCATGGCAGTGGTGGTATGTACATCAAGATTCGATACATTATTGTCTGTGTCTCAAGTGTCTCAATTTTCAAACCAGCCTTTCCTTTTCCAGTCTACAGCCAGCGAAGTCAGCCCATGTAAGACAGGATCAGGTCCCGAAGATGATGTAACTCCTGCTCAGCACTCGCCACCACTGTCTCTGTGTGTTGTGTGTTAGTACACTGTTTCCCTTTACGAAGTCTGGCAAGCCTGACACGTTCTTCTGGCAACATGTTTTTCTCTTCTTGCTTGATGTACCAGAACACACACTTAGATTCCTCGCCAGGATCTCCATTCCAAGAGTATTCCAGGATGATGTCATCTGATTCACACATCACAATGTTTTGATCAACGGAACTATGTACCACCACCTTTCGAAACCGTGTGTTTCTCTTGCTGTCCCTTAATCGACGCTGTACACGTTTGTCAGTTAGAGTAGACACATACTGTTTCACAATACCAGTATCAGTATCAGAGTCATCCACTGTGCAGCCAACTGTCAGCTCTTCCTGCACATCAGGCGCCTCAGAAGACACACCGATCTTGCTGTCTGTTGCTGGATCACACAGTAGATCAAGTGAATCTGGTGTGGCTGAGGCATTCAATTCACTGCTGACACATAGTTCTGTGTACACACTGGTTTGTTTTCCTTCTGTTTCCACATCCAGCAGGGAGTCAATGTTACACAAGACCGGCTCTTCCAAGACACTGTTATTGTCACATTGGCGACTTGCCTGTCTTTCTTGGTGTTGTCTACTTCTTTGAACATCGCGACGTCTTTGACAAGGGGTTTCTTGCGATAGTACTGAACACGGGAGTTACGGTTCAGCACCGGGTCCGCCATTTCTGTTGACACTGGCTTGTCAGCTGGCTTCATTCGCAAGACGAACACAACACTGCCGCTCTCCCCCGCGACTTTCCAACTCGATACGACGTTGTCGATCAGCAGGGCGTTTAAAGTTGTTATTACAGTAGCTGGAAGGCCAGTAACTGACATTTTGAAGCTAAAATGCAAAAATTTGCAGCAGCTTACTAACAGCACACCCGTTCAGTTCTCGTCCCGTCACCGCATCCGAGAGAGAGAGAGAGAGAGAGAGAGAGAGAGAGAGAGAAAATTTGAAAATTCATTTTATTCAGAAAGGGTAATGGAATAAACAACTGCCTTTTCACATTCACTCCTCTAACAACCAACACCCCCCCCCCCCCCCCCCCCCCCCCCCCCCCCCCAAACAACAACAACAACAACAAAAAAACAACCAAACAAACCCAAAACAAAACCAACAACCCACAAAAAAACACCCAAACAAAACAGACAAAAACACAACAAACATGAAAAATTACGAAATGCAAACAATATGAAAATAGAATAATCAATATGAAAATCATTTAAAACTAATATTGTAATAAACAAGCGAATAATAAATACCAGGAGGGGGAGAGAGGGGGGGGGGGGGGGGGGGGGGAGAGAGAGAGAGAGAGAGAGAGAGAGAGAGAGAGAGAGAGAGAGACAGACAGACAGACAGAGAACACTTTGGCTTACAACAATGCAAGCTCTAAAAGCTTGTCATAAACAGACACAGCACTAGTTAAGTTAATAAGTGCTATTCATGAAATAAACAGAGACAGCACTAAGTACTATTCATGAAACAACACTTTATCATTTTTAGCATATTTTGTAAAATACTCACGTTATAAACTTTGAATATAATATAAAAGCACTTTCCAAGTTGCCTTCATCACAGTACATATTTGCCATGCGCAGCATCTCCCGCCCAGAGCGAAAGTACAACTTTGGTGAAATGAGCTTGTCCACTTCAACATTAGATCCATAGTCAGCTAGAGCACGGACTTTTGCAGCTGGATCATGGATGTGTGAAAATGCACTTGTTGCCATATCTGGAAATGAAAGAGGCTGAAAATATGTCAAAAATGAATATTGGAAGTCTTTATGATAACCAGAGATTAGCACTTCTACTAAATCATAGCTATCATTAGTCTCAAATCAAATTTTTATTGTGAACTGTATGGATCCATGCTTCTCTTGTTGTTTTATTTTTAAGTGGAAAATGTATTCTGTATTCAGTCACTCTTTCCACTCTTTCATAGCACTATCAGGCATCCTTTAATGCTGACACTGACCCTAAAGATTGTACTCAGATTTATTACACCTGTCTTCATTAAAGAGGAGAAATGCATCATACAAAGAGCTACAATTAACTGACAACAGATCCGTAAGGTAAGTGTAACTGAAAATTGCTGAAAGCTATCCTGTACCATGAGGTGGATATAACATTCTCCTTTGATACATTACCAATAACACATATCTTTTTACTTTCTTTCTCCCTTTTGTTTTGTTTTTTGACTTGTATTAGTTGTAAGGCAGTCTGGTTAAACACACAAAGTTACTGTAATTGTAAATTTGTGGATAAAAAACTAAGGTCCTTGAAATGTGGATGACACTTTGACAGGCAGATTTTCTGGATTTTTCCAAGGTGTTTGACAAAATAACCAAATCTAGTCAGTACTAGTCTACTTGCCTACAAGCTTTGACTCTGTGAGCATTTCCACCCAAGTTCTTTAGTGAAATTTTACTGCCTTTGAATACATGTAACACTAACAAGAAGGTATGTCATCTTGGTGATCTGAAAAAGAATTGTCCAACAGTTATTTTATTTAAATAAATTTTTTACTTTTATTTTGAGGATAATGAAATAAGCACTCATGTGCTTTTTTACATCCAATTCCCGTGTGTAGGCAGCTTTGTAAATTTTGTCATCTGTTCCAACTGGCATACAATGGCCTACTCTTCCAAAAAGCAGAAAAGGTTTTAATGTGTGCACAAAATGCTCTATACTATGTGAGTTTGCACACCAGATCTCAGTTTATAGTCTCATCCAAAGGACTTTTTGGGGGTGGGGAGGGTGGGTGTGGGTGCGGGGGAGGGGTGGATTTGGCACTGATGAAAATTTCCCCTTAAAGGGGATTTAAACCAGGGTTAGCAGATCAAGAGCGCAAACCACAAAGCTCTAACCAACCATGCTATCCTATTCCCCACGCTCTAGCCAACCAGGCTATCTGCCCCCCCCCCCCCCCCCCCCCCCACCCCTCTGCTGTCAATTACTGAATTAGTCAGTCAGTGGTGTGGTGTATAAACATGTTAGGTTTTTCCCCATTGCACAACTATCTCATTAAAATATATCAGCAAACATAAAATATTGTATCAAGTTTTAATAAAATTCATGAATCAATCATACTGACATACTGTGAAAACATATAGTTCTGAAATGACACAGTCAATGAGTCATGACATACCTACCTTCAAACATGAAAACACACATAAAATCTCTCTCTCTCTCCCACCCCCTCCCTTAAACACACACACACACACACACACACACACACACACACACACACACACCTCCCTTAACACACACACACACACACACAGAGTACAGACACACCTAGCTGTGTACACATTAAAACTCCAACTTCCTCATGAATGGAAAAGTATGCTGGCTATGGATAACATTAACAAAATTGATATGCAGTTTATATGCTATGGTATAATGGTCTGAATGAAGACTGGGAGCCCGAGGGCAATACAAGTATGCACCAAATCAATACTCTTTATACTTCATTACTTGATAGTCTTATGAATCCAGTTAAGTTTGGGAACCCATACAAAAGAACAAAACAACATCGTTAGCAGCATCACAAATAATACATAAATTCAAAATTCTTTTGACTTCAAAATGTCATTAACAGCTGCAGTCAACCTATTTCACCTTGTGAGCAGATCTGTATTTTACTCTTGAATATGACTCAGAAACTCCTGACAGCTGATGAGAATCACTTTGCCACCAATTATTTGTTAAATATGAAAGTGAGAATCAGCTTTCGAATTTATCGGTTATCTCAGATAAACATAGCACTGATCTTATAAACACGCAAACAAACATTTATAATATTCACTTGTTTGTTCTTAAAGTATGTTGAACTCAGTCTAATAAGTTGATAAACACCAAATCACAGTAGGCTGTCTCTCCTTGGACATTTCAACATAATCGTCTGCTCGAGGCAGCCTGCAAACAAACGGAAGTTGATAAAAATCAACAGAAAATCGTGAACAACATAAAATAAAAAAAGTAAAATAAAAAGCTTGTTTTCAAAAAGTGTCTCATGACAATACGTAATTCTTAATTCCAATAGGGAAATATTATTTACGGTAGACATAAATTGATTGACCAAAAAATGTTGCGTGTCGATTCCGTTGCAAACAGTGTATAGTTTATTTACTGGATTGATTCCAAGGAGTAGTCTATCGGCTGATTCTAAAGTGGTCTTTTTTAGCCAAACTTACATGCTTAATACAGTGGTGCAGAGTGTATGATTTTGAAGGATCTGTCAGGCGTATTTTGGAATATTTATCATTTCAAGGTAAGAGTTGCATTCGAGTCTCTGGTGGTTGATTTGCCCTAGAAACTCGGTTGTAAACATGTCAGTTCACCTCCCAATCTGAGTTTGACCTGCTGCAGAATAGGATGGTCACACGCTAAAAAGTTCCAAACGTTTGTATTGATTTGATCAGTTAAATGATTATAACGTTGAAGAGCCATCGATCAGAAATGTATCAGAATAGCTGTGTATGTTATCTTACATCTTGTGCGTGTCCAGTCGAAGTGTTTTGGCTAAAGTTGCCACATCAAAAAAATATTTAAAAAAAAACAGGGTTTGCCAGGTTCAGAAATCACGACTCTATTAGTCTGAATGTTTCAGCGATTTAGCCGTAGATACTGAGATAGTACATTGCATACAGATGTACGTCTCTGACATGATTTTATCATCAAATGCAAAAGTCTGTGGATAGGTACATTGGTGAGAGTGAAACAGGCCTGGTTTTGATATTTAGGTCTACAGGACATAACGTCATAAGTATTGGCTTGTTTCAGTGGCAAAAGTATGACTTGAGTTTTGATTGGGATCTTCTCAGAAACCAGAGTGCATATTTGGAAAAAATGGACTTAGACCTGACTGAATGCTGTGAAAAAATCAAATTTTTGTGGCACTGAATGGTAGACCCTGACCATGCTCTTCCACCATTACATAATATTATAAATCTAATGCATTCAGATTCTTAAGTGAAACATTCCTTGGGTTTTAGCTTGACACTTCAATTTTGGTGATAATGATTAAGTTATTGGTGGTGTAATTTTGTAAATTATATTTTTCAAGATTTTATTTGTTTACATTCCCTCACCTGTTTTACTGAAAGGGAATGAAACGGTAATTATATATTACATATATTTGTTTTTCCTTGGCTGGAGCTCTGACTGGGTCTGAGGACAGTGAGGTTCACCAATGGTGAGCATTTGCATATATATATATATATATATATATATATATAGGCCTATATATATATATATATATATATATATATATATATATATGTGACTGTTTTTGCCCACCATTAAAATAGCCACATCCTGACTTAGAGGATAGTACTTAATAAAATAGGGTATGATTTAAAGTGTGTGGGCTGTGTCACACCAGCAGTTGTGAGTGTATGACTTTTGTTAGGTGGTACGATAAAAAAAAAAGTAAATTACTGAAATAGGCTTTCGCTGTCACAGTGTCAGCTAATAATGTAATATGTGCAAAATATGTTGAGAATCAAATCCATGACTTCAAATCACATCCGCATCATGCTATTGTGAGTATTGATTTAAAAAAAAGTGGACATAAAAGATTAAAACATGTGATTAAACAATGAACATGTTAGTTGCTACTGCATTGCAGTGAAAGGGCAAGCTGAATTAGTGAATAGTTAAACAGCTTTCATTATTAGCAGAGGTTTGTCATTTGGAGGATCATTATCTAGTCCTTGGGAAATATACTATATTATATAGTGTGAAAAAAAGTTTTTATTTAATTAATAAATCAGTTCATGTGCATACAGAGTTGAACAGCAGACACCACCTGAAAATAACATTTTGTATACAAATGTTATTAAAGGCCCCCACCCCCTTGCCAACAAAGCAAAAGTAAAAACCAAAACAAGCTCTCAAAACAAAGCAAAGCAAAATGAACAACTCCCCCCTCCCCTGAAGGAAGATCCTGTGTGTGTGTGTGTACACGTGTGTGAATGTGATAGATCTATCAATTACCTTATTTTTGTACATGCTTTGTATGGCGTTACTGATGTATTGACCATGAATGTGTCTTGTTGTGCTTTTGCAACATTTTTGTAAGCTAATTTTTTTCTTCCTGTTGAAATTTTTGTGTGTGGAACATTTACATTTAACTTAATTTATAAATCATTATAATTGATAAAAATCAGCTGTGTGTGTGTGTGTGTGTGTGTGTGTGTGTGTGTGTGTGTGTGTGTGTGTGTGCATGCATGTGTGTGTGTGTGTACATGTGTAAGTTTTATTTATTTTATTCTTTTATTTTGACGATAATGGAATAAGCATTCATGTGCTTTTTTCATCCAGTCCCTGTGTGTATGCAGTTTTGTACATTTTGTCATCCGTTCCCACGGCACACAATGGCCTACTCTTATGAAAAGCGGAATGGGTTTTAACATGTGCGCAAGATGTTCTGCGTGCGTTCGCACACGGAACCTCAGTTTATAGTCTCATCCGAAGGACTTTTGGGGAGAGTGGAGTTGGCACTGATGTTAACTCCAGAGGAAAAATCCTCTTGAACAAGAATCAAACCCGGGTCAGCAGATCACAAATACATCACTCTAACCACTAGGCGTGGTTGTTGTTGTTGACTTCAATTTTACGTCTGTTCACTTCTAATGATATTAGACGGAACCACTAGGCGTGCGTGCGTGCATGCGTACGTGTGTGTGTGTGTGACTCACTGTGTGTGTATGTGAATGTGTGTGTGTGTGTGTGTGTGTGTGTGAGAGAGAGAGAGAGAGAGAGGAGAGAGAGAGAGAGAGAGAGAGAGAGAGAGAGAGATCTGACAAAAAAACCTCTAGGCTAGATTTCTAAAGATTTCTAATTAATGAAGTGCAGACACTTTTTTAAGGTAGCACAGCCTAAGAGTAAGATAACTAGTTCCAAGTTTATGAGCCTAAACCAAAGATTATCTCCCTTTTCATGCTCTTTTATGTGTCATTTTTGGTGTTTTGTTTTATTTTTTGTTAAAGAATTTAGATATGAGTCAGTCTCTGGAAAGGGGGGTCAAAAGTGTGACAGAGAAGGTCAAAAATAAAACTGTTCAGTTTTGTAAAAAATCACTTCCAGCATTAAGTATAACTACCTACCTGATGACATTTATGATTTTTAGAGCAAGAACTTTGTGTGCCTTGGTGTGGTGGGGGGTCAAAGAGGTAAACCATCAGACTCCCTGATGGTAACATGGATCCCATACAGCCATGTACAAGTCTATGCTTAATTGTTATTTCTACATTTAGATGACAGTATTTACTAATTTAGTTTAAAAAAAACATCAAATCAGGGTTTCTGTGTATATCTGAAGAAAAATATTTGAAAGATGGTTTTAAACAATTTTTTTTTTTACAAACATTGGTCGTGAAACATTACATTAAAAACATATAATTGTAAGACATCAGTGGCCACATTCTGATTCAGTGGTGTCACTGATCTGTATCAAATGAGTATAGAGAGTCATTTTAAGTTATGGTAGAATTTACAGTGCATGTCTGACTTTTGTAGAAATCTTGATGGTAATGTGGACTCTCTTGATGGTAACATGGACACTGTTTGCCATTCTCACTAAACAGCACAAAAATCTGCTTTTGTAGTCTACACTTTGCTTTATTATTATAGTCAAATGAGTATAGAGTCATTTTAAGTTATTGTAGTATTTACAGTGCAGATCTGGCTTTTGTAGAAATCTTGATGGTAACATGGACACTCTTGTAGTAACATGGATACTCTTGATGGTAACATGAGCCATGATGAGGACACCATACCAATTTTAATGCTGGTGTTTGTCCACTGACATATTGAGCACTTGAATCAACATTGTGTGGTATTGGTGGGATCTTGTGATTGGCCGAGTGAAATTTGAATGCTCAATTCTTCCCACAACACGCAAAATATAGTCTGATATTCTTTTAATCTCTCATCGCGTAACATGGACCCTGTTGAAGGCTTGTTACAAAAACGATCCATGATATCAACATTCCACAAAGTTATGAGCAAACACATTGCTCTTTGGATTAAATATACTTTGATCTTTTATCATGTATGATGAAATAGGGACAACTCATTTTCATGTTGGTCAGCAGGGGCACACTTGATTATGTCACTTGGGGACACTGGCTGTTACCATGTCGAGGTAAAAAATAAAATTTGAATTTCTCACATACACAGCATGCTTTCAACTTCAAGTTAAAACCACCATGCTTGTATAGTTTCAAGTTTATGTCTACTGTTTGTGTAGTTTTAATTTACAGGCAAAAAGCATTTTGTGCTTTAATTATCAATACATTCATGACCCTTTTCAATGTCACAAAATGGCGTGCTTTGAACAGTGCTTTTCAGTCACATTTTTTGGTTTTTTCTACATGTATACATGTCAGACAGACAGACTGAAGACTGTTCATGGTGTGTTTTCAATGTGTTTGTTCCTGCGCTGTGAGAAATAATTAATTTTGCAGTTTAATGCATCAGCAATATTTGAAAAAAAAAGGTACCCCTCTGTTGACCCCCTTTCTGGAGACTGACCCATATACTGATATAGTATATATATATTTTAATTAATATAAAATTTTGGATTAGAAAAATACACTGTTATCAGTGATAAAATGATAACTGTAAGTGTAACTAGTGTAAGTGTAACTTGTAAGTGTTAAAAAAATCCTCAAAACCACTGAAGACTTTCTTCTCTCTAAGTCTATCTCTTTTTTGTCAGATTTACTTTCTTGATGCTTGAGTCTATGGAATTGTCTTACAGAACTTTACGGTCTGGGATGGGGTGATCTGTGACTGTGAGATAGAATAACCCCAGTTTCTGCTGTACAGTTTGTGACCTGACCTCACCAGGTTGAGGGAGGATACACTACTTTAGTTCTTATGAGTTTTGAGTAATGAGATTTTAAAAATCATTTTCAGTCATGGTTTACAACAGTCAACAGACATGTAAAGTAAACATTAGACAACAGAATTTAAATCACAACCACGTGACAATGTATACTTAATGACAAGGGTGGAACAACTTGAACAAGCTTGATTGATGTTTTGAACAGATGCTGAGGTGGTAAGAGTACAACAGTGACCTTTTCAGTGACAGGCAAAGAATGACTCTCAAGTTAACACTGAAAATTGATTTAAAACAAAAGAGACTGGAGAGTCTCTACCCTTCAAAATTACTCAAATACAAAATTGAATTTGAAGCAGCAATCTTGCAAAATTGAAGCAGCAATCACTGAATCAGGATCGTAACTATGGGAAATCTCCAGGATTGGACATTGTACCAATACTGCAATAGCTCTAGATGATCAAGAGAAGCAGACCAGACACAAAAGACTAAATTAAGGCTTTTCATACTGTCTGTATCTTCAGTCTGTTGAAACTCAGCAATGGTCCAAGCACTGGAAAAGGCAAGAATTTGCTATGTTAATACTAGTACCAAGTCACACTAGCAAGGTAAGTACTACTAAATTAGCTGATACAGAAAATTGACAAAGGAATGTCAGATCATTTACAGGGGTTTGATATTTTTGTCTGAGCTAGAAAGTTATATTGTATATCATTGAAAAATAGCATATTCATGCATATCTCTGCATTAGTTTGATTATAAGAACCATTTTTTATTTTACTTCATTTCCTTTGATCTTAATTTGCTGCAACTTCAGTGGTTGTTTATTCCAACCCCCCCCCCCCCCCCCCCCCCACCCCCACCCCAATGTGATACACCAGCTGACCAAGGCTCATCTTGTACATTCTTGGTTGAGTACACAGGACTGACTTTTTGGTCTCTTTTACTTAAGGCCCACTGCTCAGCCACATGAAGAGACCCTGCATTGTAATGTGCTGACTTACTTCAGTTATGTTCAGTGTTTTGATGCAATATATCTAGGACAGCATTTACTGACCCAGCTTTACTTTACTAGTACTAAATACTAGCAAGAAGAATGGCTCACTCAGTTGCTGACCAACTAAACGCATGCAGAGGCAGAGCCCTTGTTGGTGACTGGTGAGTGAGATGCCAACAAGTGATGACTGTCACTGGATTCACTGACTGACTGAGTAAGACATGAAATTGAAAGACACAGTCATGATCCATAAATTTATCTGCATACTCAGACACATACTCACCGCAGAAAGTGAAAGGTGAGATGACAGATGTATTCAAATTAAGCCTTCGTCAAACACTCAGACAGCAACTATTTTAAATGAAGTGATTAGGGCAAGAAATAACAAAGTATAATGTATTCATGAAATAGAAGTTTTTTTTCCTGAATTGCAAGACAATATATATGTATTACACAAAGATGATAATGATGTTTGTAGAGTTTATCCAAATTTTACTTGGAGTTGGAGGTACATGCTTTGAAACTGTCAGGGCTGTGATCAACATTTCATTCAAAACCCCACCAAAATTTAAGCTTGAGAGAGAGAGAGAGGAGAGAGAGAGAGAGAGAGAGAGAGAGAGAGAGAGAGAGAGAGAGAGATATGCATACACCTTTGTGACTTTGTCTATGAACTTGGTTATTGTCTGGTACTTTGAGGAAAATGTTAAAATTCTGATTCTGAAAGTGGTGGATGCTAAACTTCATGCTCACAATCATAGCATTCTCAGTGTTCTCAAACTCTACAGTAAGAATAAGAACTAAAACCAGTAAAATCCAATGAACTTTATAAGTTTACACATTTTGTCTTAACTATTTTGTTTTGATGGAGGGTCTTACATTACAATTTTCTAGTGGACACTACAATTTAGTGCACTAACCATTGTGCTAAGTTAATTCTGCAGTCTTCATCTTATGCATGATTAGTTAATAGTTTTCTTGACTAAAGATGCTTGTTAGGATTCTGCAATTTTAGGTGAACTATTTTATAGAACCGTAGCTTGTTTGACCTGCTTTAATGAATCATTCTGTAGGACTGTTGATTAAAATTAATGATTTGTTGTAATTGTTATTAGTATTAATACTATTATAGTGTACTATCATATGATAAACAAAATGTGTTAACAAATTGTCATATTTTGATTGCTAAATAAGTCACTGTCAAAATACCAAATCATTTATCATGATTTATATTGTTCTTTATTTTATTTTTTTCAGGACTGATAACAATGACTTGATGAACAGAATGCGCAAGTTTGTCAGCCCTCGTGTCAAGCACAAGGTGCTTGACCCTCCAAACAAAACATTTGGCGTGCCCCTTGATGAGCTTGTGCGTCAGGCCCCATCTGATGTGGATGCTGTGCCAGCAGCTGTCAAGAAAATCTGTGAACACATCTACAAACATGGTATGACTTCATGTCATAGACTTAATTTTTTTCTTTATTGCATTTACTTACCGTGTGAGTGCTTAGTGTTTGCCATCTGTTGCCAAATTTTGTCAAGACTTAAAACAATTGCAGCTCTGTGTGTGTGTACAGAGACTCTGTGTGTGTGTGTGTGTGTGTGTGTGTGTGTGTGTTTGTGTGTGTGTACATATGTGTGAGTTTTTATATTGCACTCTAGGCTTATCAGGTGAGACAGACTCATGGCTAAACCACTATTTGTGTCAACATGTGTTTACAATATGTAATAACTGCATTAAGGTGGTGTAGGCGAAATTCTGTGTTACAAACCAGACATGTATGCTGTCTGAGCATGGTAAGAATTGAGCTTTTAGTTTTACTACATATGTATGTGTGTGTGTGTGTGTGTGTGTGTGTGTGTGTGTGTGTGTGTGTGTGTGTGTCACTGTGTGTGTGTCACTGTGTGTGTGTATGTGTGTAGAGGGAGACAGAGATGTATAGAAAGAGATAGGAACAGAGAGAGGGTTTGTGTAGACAGGTGCATGTGTGATACTTTTATTTTATAATACACAACTTGAGGAAAGCTGTTTATGTTGATTTTGTTTGTTTGTCTGTCTGAAATGGCCAGATATATATATATATCAATTAAACAAAAATGAAGAAAAAGATAGCAAGAAACTCATTGAGTATTTGACACTCAGTTTCATCATTTGAAATTACTTTTCAGATAGGACTGAAGAATTTCACATATCTTTGGACTCAAGTCAAAGGAAGTGAAGGCCCCTATTGTCCCAGCCTTATGACGTGTTTTGTTTCATGTTTTTCATTGTTCATCAGTTGAATCCATGTATTTTTTTCATTTCTTTGAAAGGGTTTTCTTTCTGATGTGACATTTGTGTGTTCGAAAGTGGTGAGATAAGTTTTCACAACTTTTTCTGTATGATACAAATAGCATCAGTATGTCCTTTTTCATGTTTCTGGCAATTTGCTGACAGGTGGTAATCTTCAGTAACATGAACGGGAACTGAAATTCATAGTCATTTACAGACAGTGCTTGAGCTCACATTGCGCAGTGATGATTGAGTCATTGAGTCAGATTTCTCTTTTGTTGTTGTTGGTTTTTTGTTTGTTTTGGTTTAGGTTTCCTTTTCTTCCCCTGTTGTGCAACAAAGATTCTCTTTCTACGAAGAAATTGTTTATGTTTACATTAGCATTACCTATATTTTCAGTTTTTATTTTAGATTCAACGTCTAATTAAATAATATCATATCAGAAAAAAATGTGTTGGTTATTAGCTAGTAATAGTGAGTTGTCAGTCCTGTGATAAACTGATTTAGAATTATAATTTTTCATGTCTTTGTAAATTGGTGTGAAAACTTGTCATTAAAAACAAAATGTTGTGTTCTTAGGAGTTGACCAGGAAGGCATATTCCGTGTCAGTGGAAGTGCCCGGATTGTGGACAAGCTGAAGACATCATTTAACACATCAGGAGATGCCGACCTGGATGGGGAGAATGACATCATGGCTGTAGCAGGACTGTTGAAACTGTTTCTTAGGGAACTGCCTGATTCTCTGGTTCCAGAACATCTGACTCAAGAGTTCATTGCTATTCAAACTGGTAGGTTTAAACTGGAGGATTTTTTGGAGTGTGATGTTGATAGGGTTTTTGTTGTTGTTTTTATACAGAGAGAGACACAGAGAGAGAGAGAGGGAGAGAGTATGTTTGTATATATGTGTTTGTGTGTGTGTCTCTCTCTTGCTCTCTCTCTCTCTTTCTCTCTCTCTCTGTGCACCTGGGCTGGTATAAATGTGCATATATGTGTGAGCAAATTTTTTAAAGGACCACAATACTATTTAATTTTGTATGTTTAGTGTAGTTTTTTTCACTAAGTGATTTTCTTTTTGTTGTTGTTTTCTTTTTTCCTGATCCTTGGCTAGAGATCTGAGATTCACCAATGGTGAGGTTTTGCGTATGTGACTGTTTTTTTCTCAACATTAAAGTAGCTGCATTCCGACTGCGGGGAGACTAATGGATCTAGATAGTCTTGGCTGTTGCAGTCTTGCCCATTTAAATAAAAAAAAGTTTGTTTACAAATCTGCAAATGAACAATGGGAAAGTGTGTGGATTTTGAGTAAATTGTACTCCCCCCCCCTCCCCAAGCAATCACTGGTTGTACCAGAGTAGAAGTGTGTCACTATCAGTTCAGTTTACACTTCTCCCAGGGTCACTGTGTGTAAGCCAAATAATAAATATTGCACTAAATCTTCTAAGAAATAAATTTGTTTTAGTTGTATCTTCTTCATCAACTGCATAAATTTGTGCTCTTGTGTAGTCTAGAGCTATGTGCTTGGAATTTTCATCTTTTTGTAAGTCATCAAAATTATGAGACTAAAGCGTTCTTCATGCACATATGCTGATATGGGAGTAAATTATGGGCTGTGTGTTCATGGGTTGATCTTGGAAATTTTTTTTTGAAATCGTAACAATTCCTCATCCAGGTACTGCAGAGATTAGAACCTGTCACCATCAACTTAAGGATGATTAGAAAATTGCCACCCTATACACCTGACTTATGTGTCTGTATAGGGTTTGATTCCAAACCTTGCCCTTCCTTCCCAGTTTGACGAAAAAAATCAAACTGAATGTCAAAGTCCTTTGGATGAGACTATAGATGGAGGCCCCATGTGCGAATGTACACAAAACGTACTGCGCACATGTTAACCCATTCTGCCTTTGGGAAGAGTAGGCCATTGCATGCCGGTAGGAACAAATGACAGAAAATAACCCCCAGAATGTACACAGGTGTTGTGTTTAGAGACACCATCTCTGAAGTTGTAATGCGGCTCCTAAATGGTAGGGGAACAAATGGTTGCCTATGCAATAAATCAAATCATTGGTGAATGTCGGAGCTCTAGCTGAGGAACCCCCAAAAAAGGTGTTTGTATTATGTGTGTCAAGTTACTTACAAGAGGCTGATTTATGAGAGATTGTATTGACTTGTGAATGCACTAACTAGTGATTTGTAAATTTATTTGTGCTCAAACTGTTGAGATGGCTAGTTTTCCAATGTTTCTTTTTTCCCTGTAGAACTAGTTGAACAGTTTGCAAAGATGTTAGAATGAAAGTTACAGGGAACTGATAACCTAAAAAGTGATGTATGAAGGTAGCAAGAAATGTCACTAATTATAGAGAAGGCCATGTCTTTTGAATTCACATGAACTTTATAAAATGGATTCAGGTATGTCGAACAAACAAGACTACATACTGCGCCTGAGGTCACGCCTGGACAGCTTACCAGAGGAGAATTATATGCTGCTGAAATATGTCATGTGCTTCCTGGTGGCTGTCTCATCCCACCATGATGTGAATAAAATGGGACCAATGGCTCTTGCTATTGTCTTTGGACCCAATATCTTCAGGTATGATGATGATGATTAGGTTTAGTTCGGGTGGTATTATTATCATTAAAATAATTAGTGTGCTTTTTCATCTATAGGAAGCTCTGTAGGTTTATAAGAGGCTCTTTCAGTATAAGTAGTATTCCTACCTTCTGGAAAGTCTGTTCTAGAAATTTTGCCTTTTCTGTGTTGTCATTGATTTGTCTGTCTTCTCTTTCTTGCTTATTTTATGCCTTGCTAGTCAATTCTTCTGCCTTTTTTCAAGAAAGTCTAACAATAAACTTCCTCTGTCTGAACAATTCTGGTAAGAATGTCCCACAACTTGTTTTGTATTTATGAACATTCCCGATTAGGAATGTGAGATTCAGGTTTTTGTGGCATGTAGGGAAGACATGGTAATGACACTGTATGCTAATAATAGGTATATTGGCCCATTCTCATTCAGAAATAGCTACTCCGAAAAGATTTTGATGCTTTGTGTGTATTTTATTAGGTGTGTTTGTGACCCATGCCTCTCTGCATCGTATCGATGTAAGAGAAATTATAGACAATTTTCACATAATTTGAAATATGAAAGACACAAATCTTATGCTTTGGCAGTGGCTAATTCAATGTCTTAGCAACATTATGTTAAAGGTTCATGAAATAACTGACAGTAATTATTTTAAAGAGTGGGTGGTGGTGGTGATGGTGGCCCTTTCGAGTAGGATGTGGTGAAGAGCAGGGGAGAAAACTCACTGGGCTGAGTGAATTAAGACAGAATATGACATTTTGCCTGTACTGTGTGGTGATGCCCATGTAGTGAAGTTGTAAACATTGGAATGGGCACAAGATGTCCATTCTGCAGTGGTTTTGGCCTATGTGTCATTTCATGTGTATATTTTCCTTTATATTACATTGAAGTGTTTGTTTTTTGTATTTTTTAGAATTAGGGTTGTCCTCAGTATGGTCTGGTTTTATTTGTCTTAAGGAATAGATAGTTGAGATACTGAGTCATTAAGTGTGTTTGTTTGTGTGTGTGTGTGTGTGTGTGTGTGTGTGTGTGTGTGTGTGTGTATGTGTGTGTTTTCAGATTGACAGTATTTGGTATTTGAAGCTTATATATCTGTTCAGTTTGGATTTATTTAAAGTGACTGTTCATGCAGGATTTGGTATTGAAGGAAATGCAGCCTAGCTGTGGCCAGCTGTGAGCTTTGTGGTTGGCAGGGCTATAAACGGTGTGAAGTGACATGAAACTTATAGGAAGCGTGAGCTCTTGTAGGGCTATTGTTATATTCATTATTATTATTATCATCATCGTCGTTGTTGTTGGTTTTGGTAAACTGCATCATTCATTTATTTTAAATTTTTTTATAGAAACATGACATCTTGCAGGACCTGTTGTGGTCTGAATCCATTTTAGAGATTTTTTCAGAGAGCTAGTCTATAAATATTTAAAAAAAAAGAAGAATTTAATGTAACTGAATAATTGATGTGTGATATTGAGTAAGGACATATGAGGGAGGTTTGATCATTTTTAATGACAATATTTTTTTTAAAGTGATGTTGATAGTATTTCTTAAAAAGGGATTAAAAAAAGTAAATCAGAATAAAGCACCCCCCTCTCCCCAACCCAACCGCCCCCCCCCCCTCCCCCCCCCAAAAAAAGCTAAAAAAACAAAACAGAATTCCCAAACAAGAAATAAAGAAAAAAGCTGTACCACCAAAGAAAGTAATCAAATGAACCCTTACCTTGAATTTTTCTTTTTATATTGCCCATGAAGAGATTCTTCATATATAAAATGGAAATAAGAACAGACGTCACTGGCATCTGGTTGTGTTGTGAATGTGTGCAGTGCGTGCATCAAAGTTAATGATATAGACCCTACTTTAAAAAATGTGGTAGTTACGAAGCTTTTGTATTTAACAGATGTGGAGATGGAATCGATGGGCTGAAGGACCAAGGCACAATAAACGTTTTGGTGTCCCAGTTCATCACTGAATATAAACAGCTGTTTCGAGATGATGAAGAAATAGACCCTGTAGAAATATGGGTGAGTAGAGTTTGTTTAAGTTTCCGTTGTATAGTTGTGGTATCTGTTATTGTGTGCTATATGTGCTAAAGCATTGTGGATATTGCTTAGAATAGTGATACAAATACAAGCTAGTGAGTGGGTGAGTACATGTGTGTGTGTGTGCATTGTGGATGATATTATATATTGTACAGAATAGTGACACAAGCAAGCGAGTGGGTGAGTACACGTGTGTGTTGTACTGATTCCACGGCAGATTTCTCTGCATTAAATTTTGGGCTGCTCCCTCTGGGGAGAGTGCATCGTCACAAGAGCAGCGCCACCTATCATTTTTTTTCTTTTTCTGTCTGCATGTGTATTTCTGTCCCTATCATAGTGACTTTTTTCTATAGAATTTTACCAGGGTCAACTCTCTTGTTTCCATGGGTTCTTTTCCATGCGTTAAATGGGTGTTGCACATGGGAGTGTGTGTGTGTGTGTGTAAGATAATGTGTGTGAGCGCAGATTTGTGTGTTGTTCTATCGACTCATTTGCTTTTTAGTAATATCTTACTTGGTATTAAGTGTACAAACAGTACTTGGTACATTAGGGGAATAGAAGATCTTACAAACCTTTATCAAATTGTTTTAAAAACAGCTGCCACATTGCAATGAGCAATGCATTGGGTTCTGGGTTGGAAACTCATGGGTTTGGATCCCATAACAGTTTTTTGTTCTTGTTTCTCTTGGACACTGGCTGACTCCTACTCAGAGTGACTTTGCTATGGGCTCATTGGGAAGACTGAGACTACACAGTCGAGCTTCATTCACTTGACAGATGAAATTTTTAGTGTTGCTCAAATTACTTGACCAACAATATAGGTGTCTGTATCTCTTTGGCCTGAGTTGCCAGGATATGTAGCCCTGTCAAGTAGTCTCACAGCAGGTGCATTTCCATAGCATCATCATAACATGATCCTCATTACCGTTGACTATCATGCCATTTAAAAAAATCTCAGACACAGTGGCCCCTATTGTTTTGGTCTGATGTTGATCTCAGTTTTGGTCTCTCATATACTTCCCTACTTGTGGTGAGTTGGTGTCAAAGCCTTAGGGGTCAGAGTTTCATAGGGGAAGGTCATTGGAGGGATATTGTGGTGGTCACCACTCCATGGGGAACTCTGTGATTTAGGTATTATTGTTTTCAGTAGAGGGCATAGTAGCTAGATATCCTTTATTTCATTAGTGCAGAACAGGCACCACTGAACTCTACTGAAGTGAGTCAGCAGCAGTGCAGGGCCCTTCTGGTTAGAGACCCTACTGCAGCTCAATATTGATAACCTCCTTGGGGATTTCTGACCCTGAGAATGTGACATGATGAGCCTAGGCAGCAAAAAAAATATTTTAAAAAATCCTCCACTCATGCTCAATGTAAAGAAGTTCTGTGATAATTGTGTACATATTTTAGTTGTCTTCTGTATTCTAAGCATGTCCAGCAGTTGCTGCTCTGGTTGTCAGGTAGAGTAAGAGTTACAGTCTGTGGTATCAGCAAAATATAGAAAAAAATTCTGAGTTCTGTGTGTGTGTGTGTGTGTGTGTGTGTGTGTGTGTGTGTGTGTGCATGTGTCACGACTCGTGTGTGTGTGTGCATGTGTGTGTGTGTGTGTGGGTGTGTGTGTGTGTATTGTATGCGTGTGTACTGTTCATTAGAAACAGAAAACGAAAAAGACTCCCCCTCCCAGGCCACCTCTACCTCAGGTGATGAATTCACCTTCTGTCACACCTGTGTCAGTTCCTGCTGAGGAGTTCAAGCCCATACCTGCACCAAGAAAGGTATTAACAATTTCAATTCTTTAGATTTATGACATGGATGTGTGTGTGTGTGCACGCCTGTGTGTGTGTGTGTTTGTGTGTGTGTGTGTGCATGCGTGTGTGTGTGTATACATGCATGTGTGTGATTGTTTGTGTGCGTGATTGTGTGTGTTAGTGAATGAGTGTGTGTGTGTGTATGCAGACGTATGTGTTACAAAAAAAGGTAAATGTGTTCCCATAACCTATATGGTCTTTGGGGGAATGTGGTCTCAAAAATCTTGACTTCTCTAGAGACCAGCATATTGAGGGTGGTGCCCATCTCCTCTCCCTCGCTGCTTTACCTTCCCTGACCCTAAAGAGGGCAGGTACCCATTTACAGCTGGGTGAACTGGGGACTGTACTGAAGCCAAGGCACATGAACAGTCACCCATCCAAGAGGTAGCCATGTTCCAACACTGCTTAGCTTTAGCTTGGGGAGAGTGAGTGCTCCGACCACTGGGCTATTCCTAGAATCTGTGTGTATAAATATATAAATGTTTGTAATCATTTGCACAGACACACCCACATGCACACACGTATGCACGCACACACACTCACACACACTCACACACACAGGGGATGGGATAACCTAGTGTTTAGAACATTGTGTTCACAATCTGATGACCCGGGTTCGATTCCCTTTTAAGGGGATATTTTCCCCTGGAGTGCAGACTCCACTCTCCCCAAAAGTCCATCAAATGAGACTATAAACTGAGGCCCCATGTGCGAACGCACGCAGAACATCTTGCGCATGTGTTAAATCCTGTTCCACTTTTCGTAAGAGTAGGCCACTGTGTGCCAGTGGGAACAGATGACAGAATTTACAAAACCGCATACACATGGGGACTGGATGTAAAAAAAGCACATGAGTGCTTATTCCATTATCCTTAATATCAAAGAATAAAATAAAAATTAAAATAAATAAATAAACACACACACATCACTGGAATCAAACTCATGTTAACTCCAGGGGGAAAATCACCCTAAGTGGACACCTCAATGGGGATGGGAACTCCCACCCTCAGTAACCGCCAATTTTCAACTTCCCCCTTTCCTCCCTCACTTTAGACTATGAAAGAGGACCTCTGTGTAAACATCCACATACATACATGGTGAAACCTCCACTTCCTTTATTAGAAGAGTATCCCTGCTGTTGCCAGTGGGATGATGACATTGACATGCACATACCCAGAACATAGCCAGCTACCTGCAAAGGAATGGGCTCCACCAAGTTCAACTTGCCCTTGACACACTGCCTGAAAAACAGTGCATTGCCCAGTGACTCCTCAAGGAGTTAAAGGAGAAGTCAAGTTAAGTGAAGTCAGAGTAATGGTTGACCTGATCCTGTGCAGATGCAGTATGACAGTTCTCAGTACCAAGATGGTGAGATAGAGGCCAATGATAAGAGTGAAATCATGGTCAACAATCGCAGCAGCAGTAACCACCACCAGTCACCGCACTTCAGTGATGAGGAGAGTCATGGTAGAGCCTCTCCATTTGTGTTGGAAAGGTAATTATGACTTGTAGGTTGTTGTTTTTTTTCCTTCTAACCTTATGTTTACTTTCATAGCATCTGGCTGGCAGTCATTTTGTTTCTTTTTTCTTTTAGGTGGTTTTCAGCCTATTTGGTCATTTGGATTTAAATAGAATGGACTTTTCCTAATTCAACTTTGGTCAGGTTTGGTTCTGTCATTGGCCATGGTTAGGCCATCACTTGCATTGCAAATTCAAGGACAGAGATTAGAAGGTAAGGGTGCAAAGTAGTACAAATAAAATACTTGTAGGTCTTGAGGAAAGGATATCAGACAAGGGAAACAAATTGAGAAGAAAATCCATCGTGTTTCTACTGTAGTATATTCAGAATTAGCCAAAGGATTTTCTTGGGTGACAGTTTCAATATTGACAGTTAATTGCAGAAATAAGATGTCAAGTTACAACATGCTATTCAAAATATATATGTTGTTATGGTTGTGAATGTCTCATTGGGTTTTGTATGTTTGTTTTTTGTTGTTGTTGCTGTTGTTTTTTCTTTACCTCTGTTAGGGTAAAATATTGTCAAATCTGAAGATGATGTGTTTGTGTGTGTGTGCGTGCATACGTGCGTGCGCATGGATTTGAAATCTGTTGTTCATTATGTTTAAGGAGAGTTGCATGCGTGTAAATGATTTGAGTGCAAGCGCTTCGATTTGTTTGTTTTTTACAAGATTCAGCGCTATATAGTATGTTCTTTTGAGCCAGAAGGCCCATAGAGCCGGAGCTTATCCCGGTTTCTGTAGCGTTAAGCGAACTGATGGTTTTTCACCACCCCTGTGACAGGACGCTAGTCTGTCGCCAGATACTTCCCCAGCAGAGCTGGTACCCACTTGTACACCTGGGTGGAGTGAGGAAAATAGGAGTAAAGTGTCTTTCCCAAGGGCACAACACCGAGCCGAGCGGGGATCGAACCCGCGACCTCTGGATCACGAGTTGACCGCCTAAACCACTCAACCACTGTGCCTCCTCAGCGCTATATAAATTCCATATATTATTATTATTATTATTATTATTATATGGGCAATCAAATAATATGAAAGTGAATGTGGCATCAACAGCTGTAAATGAGTAGCATGTTTGTTAACTCACAATTTTTAATCTTTGTTAAATTACAGTTTTTTGCCATCTTTGTATTGCAGTGAAAGCCTCAGCATCATTGAATCTCCGATGGTGACAGCTAGAACATCTGAGTAAGTAGCTGTCTGACCTGCATAATGAACCTCAAGTTAGCATGTTATTAATTTGCTTGAAAAGATACACACATTTCTGTGGGAAGTTTTTGTATGCAATTTTGTCTGTTTAGATTTAGGTGGGATAAAATGTTTTGATTCTGACAGAAAATTAAAATATTTAAATGTAAAGCGTAACATTTGAAAGTTTTCTGAATGTTCTCTAGATAAAGACCTACGCAGTTTCCTTTATCTGGGCACATTGTCAGAATGGGAGACATTGTGTCCAAGTCTTGAAACATCTAGCATAGAGCTGCCATATTGTGGTCAGTACTATTTCTGCATCAATTCTGAGGAATTCATACTTTCCAGGCTGTGCATTCATAGCACTTTGCAGAAGTTCTAGCTTTTATTTTAGATATTCTTGTTATGTTGGAAGAATGTGAGATTGATGAAAGTAAAAAGTACCAAAAATCCTTTTTAAGATATGCCTGCAGAATCATTGTACAGCATAGTACTGAAATGTAATAGGGCAAAAAAACCACCCCAACAACAACAAAAAACAACACCCCCCTCCCCCAATTAAAACTATAATTTGAGTCACACAGAAGGAGAACAGTCTGAATCAATTTTAAGCAAAGAAGAACTGAGGAGTAGGGAATTGTTATATTGTCAGATATTTTGTTAAATACTGTTATCATTATCACAATTGTGTGTTTTTTTCTCTGTTTCAACAGACTGGTGGAGAAGACAATATATGACACTATCACTGAGCGGCTGTTTGGCAGTGATCAGACATCAGCAAGAGGTATTGTTTTACTGGTTCTTGTGAATTTCATGGGGTGGGGAAATAGGCCTAGCTACCTGTTTTGAGTGGAAGAGACTGTATTTTGATTTATAGTTGCCTTGCTGACAAATAAAAAACAAATTAACATAACCAACCAACCAAAGATTAACATAACCAACCAACCAAAGATATAACCTCCCACCCAAACAAGGAATAAAACAGACACCAAAAAGCAAAGAAACATAAAACCCTGAAAAATAGCACAGTATACTGGTAAGTCAATCAAGATTATAACGGGAATGAAAATGAATTGATGGGAGAGAAAGAACAAGATATTTTCCTGTCTTTGGTTGATGTAGATTATCAACAGCCAGTAATGACATCAGTTGTGAGAAGAGGAATGTGGAAAAGGGAAGTCATGTTGATTTGTGCTTATCACACAAGGGAGATTAGAAAGAGAATGTCTGATACATGAACAGTTTAGATGACTGTAGAATTGTGAACAAATTTGCTTGGGCTTTATTTCCTACTTGGAACTACATAAAAAGTCTATAATATTATGTGGTGACACAAGAATCTTTTTTTTCTTCTTCTCACAACTATGGCACTTAGTTTATGTTGTGTTACAGGTTCACCGTTGCCAAGCAAGTTCGTGGAAGTGGAAAACACAGACCATCGGTTAGTACATTTGGAAGACTCAAAAATGGGTTCAGTAATTTTCTGTATTTATTGAAAAAGTGATAGCATCAAAATGTTACTGACTAGTGCTAAACAGAATCTCATAGCTTGACGCTGGTGTAGTTGCACCTTGATTTGTTAATTTGAATTGTATTAATGTGTGCATATGTGTGTGTGTTTTATTTTTTATCAGTGGTACTAAACTATGCACTTAAAGAATTCAGAATGTGTACAGCTGACTAGTGTGCATTGGTGTTTTTTGATAATCATCTGTTTGTGTTTATGTGTTCGTATCTCTTGAATTGAAATGAGTGTATATTGATTAGCTGTCTCTATGTTTAGGATACATAATTACAAAAATTGTATTGTTGTATAAACTGTTTGGCTTTAGAAATTCATAGCACATGAGTCAAAGGGTTCATGTCAAACTAAGGGGCACAGTTGTATTCTAGAATCTAGAGTGCAAGTGTACCATTAGACTGGCTGTGAAAGCCTTTGTTTCTGTACTATACTTAGAGCATGAATGGGGCTGTTTGTCTCTTTACTTACTCCCTCAAAAAGATGGCATTTGATGGAGCCATGGGTCAGTTTATATGTGACTTACTGACATTGTAAATTCCACAGTGAATGTTCACTGTGCAGACTCATCTGTACATTCCATTTTGACAATTTAGAAGTAACTTGAACATAAAACTCAGCATTTATAAATTTTCTATTATATCAGAATATTACACCCCCATTTTGTAAAATTTGAAAATGATATTTTTTTAAACAAATTGAAAATCATTCAATAATAAAAAGAATGTTGTCAAACTTTGCTGTTGGCTAGCGTATTTCCTTTGACATTTTACCTCTAGATTTCATATTTGTGTATGCTAGCATTTTTTGGGTTAACAGTTTCCTGTAACCTATACTAGTGGCCGGTATAGAGTGCTAATAGAAGGAAGCAATCGGTCAAGATAGAATGAGTTAATTTGTAACATGTGTAGTTGCCAGATGTTGTTTGAGAACTCTGATGCATTTTCTCTCACTCCACAGGTTATCCTGATGATAGACTAAGCTATGGATGATGATATGGATGGTTGTATTTTTGTGTAGATTGGAAGACTTGGCTACTTCAGTTCGTGCCAAAGTGGAACTGTATGAACGCCGCAATAGCCAGCCTGATTGTCTCACTATTTCTGGGCTTCTGAAGCAGGAGTATGGTGATGACTTGCATCCTGCCAATAAGGTACTTGTAGATTTGTGTGGCATTCTGTGTGGTGTGTTGTGTGTTGTGTGTTGTGTGTGTGTGTGTACATGCAAATGAGTTCTGTGCAAGTCTTTATGCCTAGTGGATATAGCAAATAACAGATTAGATTACCAGGTGTTCTCCGTGCTTGCCATATGTAAGGAAAACCAATAATGAATAAGATCTGTAACATCCATTGATGTCATCTAGCTTTAGTTTAATGTGCCAGAATTGCTTTTAAAGTTTTTGTTTTAATGCATTAGCAAGAATAACTTCCTTAGAGTCTATTTTAATAAGTTTTGCTTTTGTCTCAGATCTTTTCTGTTAAAGGTCAGAAATAGAACAGCAGTCACTGTACAGAAAATAGTATCTTGATTATTTGTGTTTCTTTGATAGTATGATTTGTCTTTTTCTTTTCTTTTTTTAAATTGGTTTTTTGTTTGTTTGGTTTTTTTACATGTCTTTTATCTGCTTTTTTTCCAGATCAAACATGTGGATCCAACTGGTGGCGGTGGTGGTGATTTTGCAGCTGAACTGTAAGAATATTATTGGGTTATTGATGATTTATTTCAGTAAATAAAAGTTAAATTTGTGAACATGAATGGATTTGTAGTCATAGTGTTTCACAAGAAAACTGGTTAAAGCAATCAGACTTTTTCCTTGAGGTCAGTATTATAAGTGAATCTTCCATATTGATGATAATGGATTACAAGATTTTACCACTTTTATAGCACAATGCCAGTGAAGAAGACGACTCATTTTTTGTTAGCTTTTGTGACATTTCTATGGCTAATTTCCTGTATGAAATTTTGAAGTATTGGAAACAATTTTACATGGAGAAAATCTCCAAGGTATTTATTTTGTTTCTGAGATTTGTCTATGGATTTTGCTTTTGTGTGTATATGTGCAGGTTATGGATGTCAGTAATTTTTTATACCATGTGCAGGAAATCATTGGAGGGATCTTTTGATGACTTGCACCGGGACTCAGAGATGCTTGGCAGTGTGAGTCACTTTCTGTAGCTTAGCTGACATCATGTCACTTGTCACTGTGCTATTCAGAGAGAGGATAGAAACTGTAGGCAGAGCATGATGGTAGAAAGTGTCACTTGTCAGTGACCAATCACTTGTCAGTGACCAGTCACTTGTCACCAACCAGTCACTGACCAATACAGAGAGAGGACAGAATCTGTAGGCAGAGCTTGATGGTAGAAAGCATCACTTTTCAGTGACCAATCACTTATCAGTGACAATCACTTGTCAGTGACCAGTCACTTGTCACCAACCAGTCACTGACCAATACAGAGAGAGGACAGAATCTGTAAGCAGAGCTTGATGGCAGAAAGCATCACTTGCCACTTATGAGTATGAAGACTTCATTGTTTTAAAACAGAGAAGTCATGTATGTTACAGCCAAGACATTAAAAAAAACCAACAAACAAAACTTTATTTGAGAAGAAAGAAAACAAAATCATCACAGAACATCAAACTGCTATAATAATAATAATAATAATAATAATAATAATAATGATGATGATGATGATGATACAAGCAATGGAGCAGAAGAAAGAGTTAAAGAAGGTGTAGTATGAAGTAAAGATGTAGAAGTGTATTGATGGTGTGGTATGAAGTAAAGATGTAGAAGTGTATTGATGGTGTGGTATGAAGTAAAGATGTAGAAGTGTATTGATGGTGTGGTATGAAGTAAAGATGTAGAAGTGTATTGATGGTGTGGTAAGAAGTTAAGACGTTAAAGTGTGAAAAAAATGATACTGGTAATAACAACAATAATAATGGCAGTACTGATATACTCAGTACGACCGTGTTTTCAAAATTAATTCATGCACTGACCCATGCACACATTCACACACAAACACACACACACACATGCTTGCCTCACACAGGCATACCACTGCAAAAAATAGAAATCTGGTGCGGTTTATAAAACTACAGTTGATTAGATTTGACATTAATTGTGTAACAGGAAAATATTCATTTTTTGAGAATCATTATTCATAATAGCACTTTTTTTTTTTTTACAGTAATAGACCTCTTTCTATTTTTTCTGTGTTTGATGATACTAAATGTGTGTGATATTTCATGTTAAATAAAAAAAAAAACCCAAACAGACAAAACACCAATTATTCTTGTATTTTATTAGTGCATGCAGTGTGAAGAAATAGGAGGGAAAACATCACAGGTGCAATGTTTACAAGAACTAGTTCTGAATTGAATGAAAGTGACATTTTGGTGAGAATGGCCAGTTGGCAAAATCTATAACTTTCTAGCAAATCTTCCATCTTAGAAGTGTAATGCTTCCTCTTTTTTTTCCATCACCATTAATGCTGTATCTATTCCTATTGTTAGAATTCTTTTTTATAATTCTTTTAAGTTAACCCCCCACCAAAAAAAAAAGGTTTTGAGAGCACAGTTTTTGCTATTCTAGTGTTTACTTCTCGGCCATATTTTCTCTTGAAACAGGACTGAATTATAACTCTAAATACCTCGGCATTCCCTGAATGTATCTGGTATATCAAAGATGGCTTTGCAGATAAAGAAAGACGGTGGACCCCCTCGACGATCCCCTTCTCAAAAGTTCCGACGCAGCAGCACAGAGAAGAAAGAAGTAGACACAGAGCTGACAGAGCTCCTGGAGGAAACGGCCATCGTCGTTACAGATGGCAACTTCCAAACCCACACATGGACCAAGCCCTCTCCCTTTGACAATCCTGAGGGAGACAGTGACGATAGTGGAGAAGAAAAAGATGACATCAACCACAACCATCAGTTCAAGTCCACAACCATGGGGTTTTTGAATATTCATGAGAATCAGGAGAATGAGCCAGTCAGTGACACACCGTCCCCAGAGAGGTCGCCGAGCAGTAAGCATCGACCAATGATCCCCCCTCTGGACTTCTCCACTCTGCATCAGCATGTGGACGGATCAGGTACAGGCGGGTCTTAAGATTGTGTGTGTGTATATTGTGTGTATTGTGTGCATGTTTGTATATGTGTATGTATATGTGTGTGTGCACATGGATGTGTAAGGTGTGTATGTGTATATGTATAATTATGTTTATGTATGTGAATATGTTAGTGTATACTGTGTGATTGTGTTTAATCACTTTAATCACTTTGTTAATGTTTACAAGTATAATTCTAGACATACCTTTGTTAGCAGTTCAACACATATTCCATAATTATATTGTTACTGTGAGGTGGTATGTGTGTGTGTATGTATATATATATATATATATATATATATATATATATATACATATATATATATATATAAAGTGATTGTGTGGCAGCGGCTATTCTGGCCAGCAATACACAGAGTGGGTCCTGGGACAAGAAACTGAAGCCCAACTCAGAAGAAATGAATGGCGTTCCTTCTCCACGAATCAACAAGCTGAAGAAGCGAAATGGGTGAGTCAGTCCTTTGTGAGCTGCTTTTGTGAGCTGCTTTGGTATATGATTTATTGTAGGGATAGTTTAAAGTTGTATGTTCCCAATAGCATTAGAGCCATAAGGAGTGTTGTGCAACGTTGCAGAAGTATGTTTATAAGTATGGGTATGTAAAATTCATGAAGTTAACAAACAACAGTAGACACCACCAACCAACAAAAAATTTAGGAATTTAACAAACAGTTCTTCAGTGTGTGCTGTTCCCAGCTCAGCAGTAATATAATGATGTTGGTGGGTTTTTTGTGTGGGTTTTTTGTTCCTTGGTTAGTGCTTCGAGGTTCACTGAGGGTGAGATTTTTACAAGTGCAACCCTTTTTGCGCATCATTAAAGTAGCCGCATTCTGACTTGGGTATGATGTCTAAACAGGACACTAGTGTGCATACATTTTTGAAATTTTATCATATGTTCCTACTGGCATGGAATGGTCTTCTCTTCCAATAGATAGAATGAATTTTAACCTGTGCACAAGGTGTTCTGCTGGGTTTGCATATGGGATCTCAGTTTATAGTCTTATCTGAAGGACTTTCAGGGAAGTGGAGTTGGTACTAGGGAATAAAAGACCCCTCAAACAGGCACCTCAGTGGTGGCTCGAACCTGGGCCATCAGATCTTGACTTCAAGGCTGTAACCACTGGTCTGTCCCCTTCCCCAACAGAAATAAATCAATATATATAAGTATTTATTTATATATGGTTTGGTTGGGGTTGTTTTCAGAAAACAAACAGATAACAAACATTGTATTTCTTTCTGATTCTTTCCCCTTTTTCTTCCTGTTTGTTAATGTTGTCTGTTTCATTGACTGTGACTCTTTTGTCCTGCTGCTCCAACACCGCTCATTTCAATCTCTTTGCCTCAGCCATGCCTAGATTTCTGATGGTGCATCCACAGGATCTGAAGTCCACAGGGAGCTCATCAATGTTAGACCTCCATGGAGCCACTTGCTAGAGGGGCCCTGCATCACTCCTGGATCACTATGATGTGGTGTTTAGTGGTGCCTGTTCTAAGCTATCATAATGTAGGGCACCATCTCCAAAGCTCCCTCCTGACAACAGTAATAGCTTAGGCGCAGAGCCAGACTGCGGGAGACGCCAACCTGGGATGGTGACCACCTCAGTGTCCCTCCAATGACCTTCTCCCTTGAATCTCTAACCCCAAAGGTTTACAGAGGTCACTGTGAGACCAGAGCAAAAAGGGCCACTGAATCAGAGACAATTTTCTTTGATTGCATGATTGTCAGTGGGGAAGAGGATGATGAAGTGATGCTGCTATGGAAATGTATATATTTTGAGACTACTCGTCAGAGCTGTTCTCTACTTTTCCTCTTAATTTTCAGTCTTTATTGTATACAAGTGTATTGTTGCTTTTGATCTTTATACAGTAGTGTGGAATGACTATCTTATGATTGAAGAGTTGATTGTTAGTTTTTACTTCTGAATGTTTGTGTGCATATGTTCAAGAGAATGGTCATTGGAATGTTGTTAGTCATTGTGGAAGTAGTCTGTGAGAACTGTTGTAGCAGTACCAGATGTGGTTATTATGTATGTCGTAGGACTGACGTGAATACTGACATTCCTCCTTCACCACCCAGGCATCAGGACCAGTACCAGAAACAGATGTAAGTGCTGATTTTGCCAGTCTGTTTTTTTGTTTTGTTTTGTTTATTTCTTGTTTTTTTAATTTCTTGTTTTATTTTGATGGTGATGATTTGTGTGTGTGTGTGTGTGTGTGTGTGTGTTTGTTTTTCTGATCATTGTGTGTCATGATTAATAGTGTCTTAATATTGATAATAAATTGGAATTTGTATAGCGCTTAATTTTGTTAAATGAACAAATCAAAGTGCTTACAAAGTCTTACTATCATATCATCATTCTTATGTCTATATTCTAAAGCCATTTTATTTTAGTATTTTGGGCTAGCTCAAGGTAAAGTGCTCTAACAAGTCAGGATGGGGAGAAGGGTAGAGAATGGAGAGTGGGATACATTATGGGACTATACTTTCCATATTTTGTCTTTACCAATCATAGTGGATAGATCTATGCCTCCATTCAAAAATTTTAAGTTAGTATTATACTTGGAATATATCTACTATTAAAAAAACAACAACCCAAAAGAACATCTTCCTCTCAATTGACAGGTTATCTCCCCCCCCAAAAAAAAAAAAAAAAAAAAAAAAGGAAACGAAAAAAAGCCCACAGTGTTCCCCCCCCTTGATCTACGGATTACTAGATTAACTTCATTTTGAATAACATCATTAACCCTTCTCCCCAATTCCCTAACCTCTCTTACACAGCACAACAAATACATTATTTACTTTTGAATGATGATGTAACTTAACCCCCCCCCCCCCCCCCCCCCCCCCCCCCACGCCATCTTCCATCCATGCCAACATGGGCACACACACACCCAACCCACAACCACACACACCACCCATGCACATAGTACACACGCACAGACGTGCACACACACACACACACAGACACACACACGACACACACACACACACACACACACACACACACACACACACACACACACACACGCACACACACACACACACACACACACACACAGAGGGAAGGGAAGTATGAGAGTGTGCCTACAAGGATTGGGTTGTGTTTTTTAACGGTTCAATGAGTCACAGCTAGGAAAATACTGTATTAGTGACAAAACCCATCAAGTTATTGATGACAGTGAGATTTTGACTGAACCATATGGAAAAAAAAGAGAACACAGATGTGCACATATTACATGACATCATAACAGTGTTTATACACAGCAAAGCATCCCCTCTTTCTTTTGTACAGGCCTGTAGGTTGGAGAAGGGGAGGGGGCAATGACCCCTTTTTTTCATTTCAGATGGCCGGCTCTCTGTGCCCCTGTTTTGAAATAGTATCAACACTGGATGCTAAATTTTTGTTTTGTTTTGGTAGTGCTCCATTTGTAATCTGAATCCTGTGTGTGTGTGTGCTTGTGTGTGTGCTTGCACTTAAGCATGTAGTTGTTTAATCATGCATAAGTAATGTGAATAAAACTGTGCATGTATAATTTGTGCAGGATTGATGAAGAGTACAGCCATCGGTTGAAACAACTTACCAAGAAAATTCAAAGTGAGAAAGATTTTCTTCTTTCTTTTACATCTGTATGACTGGTACAAAAGTGCTGACACAAGAAATTTGATGCAAATTTAGACTGTAACAGTGACAGAAATTTATATTAAAACTGAATTTAGATTTTTTTTTCCAGGTCAGTTTTCTTTTGTTGTAGAGTAGTGAATGCACATACAAATAATCTCTCATGATCAGATCAGTAGGTTATTTTATGACATTATTTTATTAGTATGCTGTAAGTTTGTCTATATATAACTATTGCAGTATATCTTGAAAGTTGTAGATGGAAAATAAAGTGTTCTTATCAAAATGATGAAATGATGAATGTATATTTGGTTTTTGTAGAGCTTCATTTGTAATCAGAACAAAACAGTAAATTTCTTCTGATACAGTGATAGGTATGAAAAGGTGAGTTTATTAAACATTGACATTGTTTATTTATTTATTTTTTTCAAGAAGATGGCGTATCTGTTTTAAGAGACAAGCAGCAACATTGCATTGTATTTGTGTCAGTTCCCATTTGGCAGTGCTTACTGTCAGGTTGGTGTACATATTCAGACACAGTTTGTGTGTGTGTGTGTGTGTGTGTGTGTGTGTGTAGAAATATGGGAAGTTTTAACAACTGATACAAATAGAAAACAGCTACCATGTTATTGATAAAGAGATTGGTTTTGTAAATCTATGCAGACCATACTTATACATGCATATGTGTACACACATGTATACACATTCTTACATGCATTCTCTCTTTCTCCTGTGTCTCTTCGAAACAGACAAACGCATGAATTACTCAAAACATGAGACACAGTGCATGTAGGCTTGCTCTGTATAAAAAGCATTAAAGCTTCACACTGATCAATATATTATCATTGCTGTAAATATGTCTATTTTAAATTTGCATTACAGATGTGAAGAAAAAGATCAAAGCCTTTGAGGAGGAATTTGAAAGTGATCATGGATACAAGGTGAGCACATTTTTGCTATGATCTGCCTTTTGCCATGTGAGCTTTCTATCACTTTGTTGATTTTTGTTTCTTGTTTTTTTAAAAATTGTAAATCTTTAAGAATATAGTCAAGATTACTTTGGTTGAATTGATTTATCAAAATAATGAACAAAGGTGACACATTTGATTTGGGGTGAAACATATTAACTAACATAATGATTAAGTTTCTTTTTTATTGTAGTTGTGACCATATGGGAATTTGTGTGTTTTGTTATTTATCATTTTATCTGGTTTTTTCCCGATCCTTGGCTAGAGCTCCAAGGTTCACCAAAAATCTGCTCCTCAGTAAGTCATTCAGATGAGAACATACTGCAATGTCCTGTGTATGAGTCTATTCAGAACATCATGATCATATGTTTAAATCCCCTTTGCCTCTCAGTGAAGAGGAAGCCAGTTACGGCCTGTGGAAGGTAGTGGGCTCTGCCATATGCTATTTGCCCATTACACACTGCCTGAAAACAAATCATTGCAGTGCCCTAATGACTTGTTAAGGAGTTTAGGAGAAACGAGGTCAGTGTGGCAGTCATGTATAAGTTTTGTAGTGTACATTGTCATAGAGGGGAGGTGGAATAGGGGTGGGGAAGAGGAAGGGACTGTCTGTGTGTTATGCTGACTGGGTCACTGAGCTGACAGACAGGTAGAAAGGTTTTATCCACTTGTTCTTCAGCTCTCATTCTCTCTAGCATCATTATTTATACATCATTGTCACACCATCTGTTCAAGCATGCTTTTACTGCCAGGTTTTCATCAGAAGGTACACATTCCTAGTTCTTTTTTTCGCTATTGACTATAAGCAATGTGAAGTTATTCCACAACATAATACTAAGTACTCAAGTTTATACAACAACGGAATCATATAGATGGCTTAATATTTAAGAAATCTCAAATACATACTAGTGCATATACTAGCAACTATGTCCTGCCTGGCTGATTTTGTAAAGGAATAATCTAGGGCATTGTGATTTAATTCCTAGAGTATTCATTATTTTGTGCAAATGACAGTGGTAAAGGAAGATGTGGCAGAAAGGAGTTGTGTAGTGTGTCAAGACCAGATGCAATAAAATGAGAAGGGAGTATTATTATAAATTTGTTTCTGTTGTGTGTTTGCTGATGCAGCCATCTCAAGGAGAGAAAGCAGCAAAGCCTGAAGTGAAAAAGTACATGTCTGAGTTGTCTCGCACAAGGAAGGATTTGAAGAGTAAGTACTGCCATTTTTCTTTTTTCTGTGAAAGTGAAGTCATGTTATTAACATTTTATACAAGTATTCTGTAATGATTAAGTAGGTGTGTGTGTGTGTGTGTGTGGTTGTGTGTGTGTGTGAGTTTGTGTGTGTGTGAGTGTGCATGTACATGTGATTATCCAGATATTCTTGACAATGGAAATCTTTTTTTTTTATCACTTTCCACTTTTGAACAGTATGATAAAGTATTTTTGGATGTTTATTTTGAGTAGCTGCTAACTTAGAATTTAACTGATTTGAAAAATAGATATTCAAGAATACTCTCTGCGCTTGTTCTGCTATTATATCAGTCCATCATATATTGTTTGATTGCCCTGTGCTCAGTGCCTTGTATAAAAACAAAGGAATAAATTAAAGTTTAAAAAAAAAGGGAAATATCCAAAGTGTTCTGTATGATTCTGAGTCACATGTCTTAGTATCAGTTGCAGAAAGTATTTGCCAGGCACCATTAGGAAAGTTACTGTAAATTAAATCTTATAGACTTATCAACAATCATTAGTCTTCACCCTTCCACCTTCCTACTCATCTACCTTTTTTTTTTCTTTTTCTGAATGTGAATGTATAATTGTTGACATCACCTTGTAGTGAATGGGCATTAAACTAATGAGAAGAAGGAGCAAAGTGTATTTTATGTTGGATTTTTGTTTTATTTTCGGTTGTTGGTTTGTTTTATTTTGAAGGCAGTATGAATGGAGGCTGTTATGAGTTTGCTGTTCATTGGAAAGATGTTATCAGGTGCTGCACAGATATCAGCAAGATGATAGCTTCAAAAGAAGCAATTGTGATATGTCACTAACATCTTCCCACATATTTCAGGACTACGTGAAGAGTGTGAAAGAGGCAATCGCAGTCGTCATGGAAGTGGAGCATCCTCTTCTGGTGATGGGTTGGACCACCCCAAGGTGGAAGACACCCTGCACATGATCATGCTCAGCTTACGAGAAAAGCGACAAGATTCATCCAGGCCGGAAGACCTCACTGTAAGTGCTTGGATTGTGTTTCCCTCTGAGATGGGGCTGGTGGTTGCAGAGTTGATGTCGTTGATGTGAATTTAGTACTGGAATTGCTGTTGCTGATAAGGACCTGTCTCCTCCCTTGATTCATTGAGGAGTGATTGGGACATCGCACTGAATTTTTCAGCTGGCAGGGGGCATGCTGGATGTGTTCATGCCATACAGCCCAGCTGCCAGAGCTGGCCTTCTCTTCTGTGAAAGGGAAAGGTGGATTTTTGAGGTGTATGCAAGATTTTGTGTGTGCGGTTTCACATAGACTGGTATATTGTTTTGTTGTTGATTTTTTTTTTGCTGCCTCATCTTCTGTGATGTTCCTGTCCCACTGTTCCCACATTGTTTATTTAGAGCTTTGTGCCCCAGCCATACCCAGATTTGTTTTGAATTATTGCATCCTCAATGTCAGAAGTCCACAGGGAGCTTATCTTTGTCAGGCTGCCAATGGCACCACCAGCCAGATGAACCATGCACTGCTGTTGGGTCAGTTTGGTGGTGTTCAGTAGTGCCTGTCCTGGGCTTATGTACAGGCTTTGATTTGTCTAGTTGGAATGAGCTGTATCATTTCCTTTATTGATGTTAGAGGTATTATTGATGTTATTGAGTGTTTTCATTTGGTGAAATAGAATGAATTATTTAATCAAATTTTAACCAGTGAGGTACGACATATTTTTGGCAATAAACAGTTCTCTCCTGTTGAGTTTAGGAAAACTTCATTTTTGGAGTGAAGTTGCAGTCCAGTTATGTGTGTATGTGATAAAAAAAAGGTCAATCTTGTGTCAATCAAATGATTTTGGGAAAAGGAAATGAGAGAAGAGGCTTCACCAGAGGGAAGACTCTGGCTGGAAGGAGACTTCTTCTCTGAGGACTTGAGCGGTCCATCTCCTAAGGGTTTCTTTTCTATCGTGACATAGCTATTTGGACAGGACTACTGACAGCAGTATGTGGCAGAAATTGTGTATTATGAACAGCAGTGATGTGGGGATTATTGTTCAATATTGTCAGCAGTTGGAGCAGAATAGCTTAGTGGTTAGAGCATTATATAAATACTCGTGATCTGAGGATACTGGTTTAAGTCTCTTTTCAGGTGTTCATTCAAGAGGATTTTTCTCATAGAGTTAACACTTGTATCAAACAATTGTCAGCAGTAAGATGGAAGGTATGTGATGGCGATGGTGTTGTTGCAGCTGATGTCACGGGATCAGGTGCAAGAAGAGAAGCTGGCCGTTCAGAAAGCGCTGCTTCACTTTGAGGGACTGCATGGCAGGCCTGTAAGTGTTGGACCTTTCAGTACTCTTGTGTGTGTGTGTGCGCATGTGTGCGTGTGTGTGTGTGACTCTACATGTCTCTGTGTGTGTTGGTGTGTATGACTGTGTGTGTGTACATGCATGCTCACATGCAAAAGCGTGCACTCAAACATGCCTGTGTTTGCAAGTTTTGGTGTGTGTGTGTGCACTTGCATGTAAGTGTATGCACATGTGTGTGTATGTCTCTGTGTGTTGTTAAATATTTGTATATAACCTATGGTGAAGATGAAATGTATAACCTGTGGTAAAGATGAGATGGTATTGTTATGAAGAAAGAGAAGATGTATAACCTGTGGTAAAGATGAGATGGTATTGTTATGAATATAGAATAAACTAAGGAATTTTCCTATTAGCTGCCCTGTTTGCATTATGTACCAATGGTAGGTAGGTATTTAACTAAAGCATGTGCTTTTGTTCTTTCAGGAATGAAAAGTCTTACATTGAACTATTGTCCAGTATCCTTGATTTGAATACATTTTTAACTTTCTTAATACCTAAGAATGACATCTGTTGAATAAAGGGACCCCCCCACCCCTTCCCTTGTCCACACAAAATCAAGAAAATCAAGCAGGTGCACATTTTCTTTCATGAAATGAAATATTGGCAGAGATCTTGCGAAACTTACAATGTAAGCTTTGTTGCCATGAAATTTTGGAATGTGTCGTAAGTCTGTGAAGAGAAAAGTGAAAGGTAGCTTTGAAAAATTAGCAGAAAGAAAGAATTCTACCGCATGGTATATGTATGGTCATTCACAGATTGTATAAAGGTTGTCACAGTGTTAGTGACAGAGGGAGGAAATATTTATTGTAGCTTGACTGTATGAAGTTAGTTTTTGTTTCAGAACTCCAAGGAAGACAAAGACCTGATGCGGCCACTGTATGATCGCTATCGTGCCATCAAGCGCATGCTTGCCAAGCCTATGTCTGTAAGTAATATTTGAACACTGAGAAAGCTTCTGGTGAAGTTGGAGATAGTCAAAGTGTGCTGGAAAATGAGGTCCTAACTATTGTTTTCATCTTACTTTTTTTGGGAAATATTAAAGGTAGTTGGGGGGGTTTTCACAGATAGCTTGCAGTTGGAAGTGTCAGTTGATAAAAAAACAAACAAACAAACAGAGAAAGTCCTAATACATTTTATTTGAAGGAATTTACATCTTCGTTTTGTTTTTTCCGTACAACAGCCTCGCAATTCATTAGAGTTGCCCCCTGTGCCAGAGGACCAGATGATGGAGATTCCTTCAGGAGCAACCACCACAACTTTGTTTGTAAGTAGATATATTAGTTAGTTATACACTACTCTGTATAAACTGGTGCGGTCATGTTATGAAAACCAGTGGACTATCAAATACCTATCATCTAAGGTAGAGTTTAGGATTCCTAGTGACAGGAGACAGAGAAAGAGAAGAAAAACAACATTGCTGAATGGGTTGAATAGTGTTGACATAAAATAGGTCCTTTGTTCATGATGTCAGAGGACAAATGGGGCAAAGCTCATCAGTTCAGGGTTTTTGTGATGTTATGGTTAAAAGGAACAAGCGGAGATAAAATTTGTAAAGTGTGTATTTAATACATGAGTTGTACTTTTATCATTATCACTGTCATTAAATATAATCAGTTTAAGTTATAACATGATAATTGAAATCGCTATTACTATGGAGAATTTGAAACAAAAGTAAAATCATTGATGTGAATTGATATATGCAGGGAATGTATTGTTTTGCAGAAGTGACTTTCTGATGCTATCAAGCCAGCGATACTAGGTTTTTTTCTTCTGTTGTGTGCATGTTTGATATGAAAATCAGATTAATGCACTGTCTTTTACCAAAAATTGTGTTTTCCCTTGTACTCCTTTCAGAACTGTCAATGTTTATCATTGGTTTGATTATGTGTAAAACATTCTTTCCATGAATGTCAGTGATTTGTTTTTAATCCATATGGCTGTTTTTAAACTTGTCATTTAACAGATGACATTTTTATGTTGTAATGCTTAGCTTCTTTAACCCTCCCCCCCAAAAAAAAAATCAAAAAAAAATCAACCAACCAACCAATTAATGAAAAAGACAGCCAAACAAGAAAAGCGGAACAGGTTTTAATGTGTGTGAAAGATGTTATCTGTGTGTTTGCTCATGGGAGCTCAGTTTATATAGTCTTAGCTCAGTTTATAGTCTTATCCAGAGGACTTTTGGGGACTAATATTTGTCATGTGCATTTGAAAAAACCCTTTTATAGCCCAACTGACTTCACAAACTGTATATGAACTTTCACCTTGTAAGTCAAATCAAATCAGTCATACCAGATGTTTCCGAACAAGCAGTGTCATTCTTATGGAAAATATGAATCTCAGCTCATCAAGTTCATGTTCATATGTTTGTTTTTCAGCAACAAAGAAAAATAGTGCATGTGCCAACAGCAGAGGTGGAAGACGAGGATGAGGACAAACTGGGTACCATGGACTTTGCTGTCACTCGGGACTTCTCTCTCCTAAAAGGCACCATGTTCAACTCCTCACGCCCTACTAATGTGCAGCCTAAAGTGAGGAAAAAAGAAGTGGATGTGGATCAAGAAATAACGGCGGAGTCCAATCTTCATGAACTTGGCATGTAAGTCCATGGACAGCTTGAGTATTGTAGAGAAAGAGAGATGGTGTAGTCTGTTTGGTAATAATAATAATAATAATGTATGGAATTTATATAGCGCTGAATCTTGTAAAGCAACAAATCAAAGCGCTCTTTGGTACAGTCATGGTAGACATCTCTGTTTGAAATAATTTATGCATACAAGTCATGCATCTGTTTTTAGATTGCTTTTCACATAATAGCATTGTGTCTAGAAGATAACACACCTTGTCTGGAAAACAAGGGTCTGGTTTAGAATTCCTGTATATGATCCACATGGTGGTGTTAAGATCTGAGACTGCAGTGCATAACTTCAGGATCATTAGACGGCACCTTTTCTGAAAACTAAAAGGGCTATGGTTTGAATTCAGTCTGGGAGAAAGTAAAGACTTTTATATTTAATCCACTTGGTGGCTGAGATTTGAGTCTTCTGCCCACAGGCCTGTCATCTTAGCCAGTCCATTCCATTTATGATAATGATTGCCTTGCTAATTACAGAGACCAAATTGAGGCTGTCATCCTGTAAAGAATGGAAGATCAGACTTAAGTTATGAATCAGAGCAAAGAAATCAAATCACATCTATGAGAATTAATGTGGAGAATAAAGTCTGCTGAACATAATTTTTAATGGGTTGTTGTTGTTGTTGCTGTAAAATGAGGATTTCTAAGAACATAATAACATTTTCATGTATATTTGCAGACATGAGCTTCATAGTGAGTTAGAGTCATCACGAGATGAAAAAAAGAAGTTGCGGCATCGTCTCAGAGAGTTTGAAAAAGGCTTTCATGAGAAACATGGAAGGTGAGTGCTTCTGGAAGTGACAGATGAGCATGTGACAAGAGACAAAATGTATGTTCTTTCGAGCCAGAAGGCCCATAGAGCCGGAGCTTATCCCGGTTTCTGTAGCGTTGAGCGAACTGATGGTTTTTCACCACCCCTGTGACAGGACGCTAGTCTGTCGCCACAAGAGACAAAAACCCAGATTTTAATTTTGTGACACTCCCACCCACCACCTTCTGTAAAAAAAGGTAAAGTTTCAAAAGATTTAAGTGGATGTGAGATAGCTTTGTGGTTAGAGCAATGTGCTCATGATCTGACAGCCCCGGATTGAGCCACTAAGGTATATATTCAAGGGAATTTTCCCCTGGAGCTAACATCAGTATTGGCTCCACTACCCTCAAAGTCCTTTGGATGAGACTATAAACGGAGGTCTTGTGTGGGAACACATGCAGAACATCTTGCACACACATTAAAACCTGTTCTGCCTTTTGGATGAGTAGGCCATTGTGTGCCGGTTGGGACAGATGACAAAATCATATTTTAAAAAACGCATGCATACTGGTGTCATGTTCAGAATGCAGCATGATAAAATTGCTACAATTTTTTAATCTGTTATTTTTGAAAAGGTGACAATATATCCCTCATCGTAATCATTGACATTCATATCATGAATAAAAAGTAGAGAAAATAGAGAAATAGATTGACAGAAGTCAAAGTCTGTGAGGTAAGATTGGTAAGTTTGTTCTCTGAGTGTGGGGTAAGTAGTCAGAGGGTGGGAGTAAGATTGGTAAGTTTGTTCTCTGAGTGTGGGGTAAGTAGTCAGAGGGTGGGAGTAAGATTGGTAAGTTTGTTCTCTGAGTGTGGGGTAAGTAGTCAGAGGGTGGGGGGGTAAGATTGGTAAGTTTGTTCTCTGAGTGTGGGGTAAGTAGTCAGAGGGTGGGGGGGTATGATTGAGAAGTTTGTTCTCTGAGTGTGGTGGGTAAGTAGTCAGAGGGTGGGGGTAAGATTGGTAAGTTTGTTCTCTGAGTGTGGAGTATGTAGTCAGAGGGTGGGGGGGTATGATTGAGAAGTTTGTTCTCTGAGTGTGGTGGGGTAAGTAGTCAGAGGGTGGGGGTAAGGTTGGTAAGTTTGTTCTCTGAGTGTGGAGTATGTAGTCAGAGGGTGGGGGGTAAGATTGGTAAGTTTGTTCTCTGAGTGTGGAGTATGTAGTCAGAGGGTGGGGGGTAAGATTGGTAAGTTTGTTCTCTGAGTGTGGAGTATGTAGTCAGAGGGTGGGGGGTAAGATTGGTAAGTTTGTTCTCTGAGTGTGGGGTAAGTAGTCAGAGGGTGGGGGGTAAGATTGGTAAGTTTGTTCTCTGAGTGTGAGGTAAGTAGTCAGAGGGTGGGGTTAAGATTGGTAAGTTTGTTCTCTGAATGTGAGGTAAGTAGTCAGAGGGTGGGGGTAAGATTGGTAAGTTTGTTCTCTGAGTGTGAGGTAAGTAGTCAGAGGGTGGGGGTAAGATTGGTAAGTTTGTTCTCTGAGTGTGTGGGTAAGTAGTAGAGTGGGGGGGTAAGATTGGTAAGTTTGTTCTCTGAATGTGGGTAAGTAGTCAGAGGGTGGGGGGTATGATTGAGAAGTTTGTTCTCTGAGTTGGAGTATGTAGTCAGAGGGTGGGGGGTAAGATTGGTAAGTTTGTTCTCTGAGTGTGTGGGGTAAGTAGTGAGTGGGTGGGTGTAAGATTGGTAAGTTTGATTCTCTGAGTGTGGAGTATGTAGTCAGAGGGTGGGGGTATGATTGAGATAGTTGTTCTTGAGTTTGGGGTAAGTAGTCAGAGGGTGGTGTAAGATTGGTAAGTTTGTTCTCTGACTGTGGGGTAAGTAGTGAGTGGGTGGCGGTAAGATTGGTAGTTATTGCGGTGGGGTAAGTAGTCAGAGGGTGGGGTAAGACTGATAATTTGTATTTATGATATTTTTTATAGGTTTAATATGTATGTTCATATGTATATAGGTATGTATAAGAATGATAGTTTGTTCTACTAAGTGTAGATGGGAGCATTTGAATGGTAGAAGAGAAAAAGGTAAGAAACTTATTCATTTGATACACTATGTATGTGATGGCTGTTTTCTTGTTGCAGAAAAGTCCAGAAAGAAGACAGAGCTCCAATGCAAGATAGTTATATGCAATACAAGGTAAGAAACTAAGATAGTTATATGCAGTAAAAGGTAAGATAGTTATATGCAGTACAAGGTAAGATAGTTATATGCAGTACAAGGTAAGAAACTAAGATAGTTATATGCAGTACAAGGTAAGATAGTTATATGCAATACAAGGTAAGAAACTAAGATAGTTATATGCAATACAAGGTAAGAAACTAAGATAGTTATATGCAATACAAGGTAAGAAACTAAGATAGTTATATGCAATACAAGGTAAGAAACTAAGATAGTTATATGCAATACAAGGTAATAAACTAAGTTATATGCAATACAAAGTAATAAACTAAGTTATATGCAATACAAGGTAAGAAACTAAGATAGTTATATGCAATACAAGGTAAGAAACTAAGATAGTTATATGCAATACAAGGTAAGAAACTAAGATAGTTATATGCAATACAAGGTAAGAAACTAAGATAGTTATATGCAATACAAGGTAAGAAACTAAGTAGTTATATGCAATACAAGGTAAGAAACTAAGATAGTTATATGCAATACAAGGTAAGAAACTAAGATAGTTATATGCAATACAAGGTAAGAAACTAAGATAGTTATATGCAATACAAGGTAAGATAGTTATGTGCAATACAAAGTAAGATAGTTATATGCAATACAAGGTAAGAATATAGTTATATGCAATACAAGGTAAGAAACTAAGATAGTTATATGCAATACAAGGTAAGAAACTAAGATAGTTATATGCAGTACAAGGTAAGATAGTTATGTGCAATACAAAGTAAGATAGTTATATGCAATACAAGGTAAGATAGTTATATGCAATACAAGGTAAGATAGTTATATGCAATACAAGGTAAGAAACTAAGATAGTTATATGCAATACAAGGTAAGATAGTTATATGCAATACAAGGTAAGATTGTTATATGCAATACAAGGTAAGAAACTAAGATAGTTATATGCAATACAAGGTAAGAAACTAAGATAGTTATATGCAATACAAGGTAAGAAACTAAGATAGTTATATGCAATACAAGGTAAGATAGTTATATGCAATACAAGGTAAGAAACTAAGATAGTTATATGCAATACAAGGTAAGAAACTAAGATAGTTATATGCAATACAAGGTAAGATAGTTACAGGCAATACAAGGTAAGAAACTAAGATAGTTATATGCAATACAAGGTAAGAAACTAAGATTTTATATGTAATACAAGGTAAGATAGTTATATGCAGTACAAGGTAAGAAACTAAGTATATGTAATACAAGATAAGATAGTTATATGCAGTACAAGGTACAATAGTTATATGCGGTACAAAGTATGATAATTATATGCATTATAAGGTAAGATAGTTATATAATTATATGCAATACAATGTAAGATAGTTATATGCAGTACAAGGTACGATAGTTATATGCCGTACAAGGTAATATAGTTATGTGCAGTACAAGGTACGATAATTATATGCAGTTCAAGGTCAGATAGTTAGGTAAGATAGTAGTTATGCAATACAAGGTAAGATAGCTATATGCAGTTTAATGTAGGAAACTAAGATAGTTATAATATGCAATACAAGGTAAAAAACAACTGAAACAAGCAGGACTTGAAAGTTATGCCATGCTTTTTTCAGCCTATTTCCCTGGGAATTTTCCCCTTTTCTTGAACTTGCAAAAAATTGTTGATAGCTATTTTTTATATTGTTTTTACATATCACCAGTGTGCTAGACGACAGTTTTGCATTATTCTCCTTTTTTGATGTCTGATTTTATAGCATTTATTGACATATTCTTTTTTCTTATTATTATCTCCTGACAGAAAACAAATTCTGCACCTTTATGTATACATACTTCACACATACAGACATACACACAGGCATATAGATGCATGTGAAATAATAATAATAAATAAAATAATGTATGGAATTTATATAGTGCTGAATCTTGTAAAGCAACAAATCAAAGCGCTCAGATGACATTTATTTTTTTTAATTTATTTATGTGTGTGTATGCGTTTTTTAAAATTTTGTTATCTGTTCCCACTGGCACACAATGGCCTACTCTTTCGAACAGCGGAACAGGATTTAACGTGTGCACAAGATGTTCTGCATGCGTTCGCACACGGGGCCTCGGTTTATAGTCTCATCCAAAGGAATATGCACATACGCATACACACACACACACACGGCATCTGTGCCAGGTTATAAGGTGCACCATTTAGTGCTAATCTCTTTGACATTCAGAACTGAACTGTCTGATTATAACAGATGAATGTCGTGAAAAACAGACACTCTTTCATGTCAGCCACTTGGCAGATGCTTTACCAACTGCTGAATCCAACATGCTTGTGGATTTGTGTGTTTTTAACATGGCAGCAAATCATTACTCGGGTTTGTATCCTGAAACTCATTTTACAACCTCCTCTGAAGGACTTGTAAGAAATGCCAGGACCACCTGCTCACTTTTTTTAATGTCCAGATACATTGCAAGCAGTTTTACCTTTGTTTTTTTTTTTTCTTTCTTTTATTTTTTTAATATTAAGAATAAGCAAGGAATAGTTGAGGTTTAGGATAGAGATATTGACTGGTGTTTGAAATTTGCTTTGATGTATTTTGTATTCATTTTCTGTTTGCAGCAAGTCAAAGCTCGCCTTCGGTTGTTAGAGGCCCTGGTCTTGAAGCATCATGAGTGAAGACAATCACAGGAAAAAGAAGAAAGACATGCGAGAGAGACCAAACAGAGAAGAGGGAAACAGCTACCGTGAGAGAAAGAATCAGTCGACTGCAATTGTTGAGTAAATTTGTAGTTTGTGAGTCAGAAACAAAATGTTTGTATGATTTTTGTGGTCCAACGTTGTTTGTTGATCAAAGTTCTTCCATGAGCAGTTTGTTCAAACTGATTGTCTGTTTGATAAATACCCCATTTGTTGATTGTCTTTTTGATCAGTGTGTTGGAAGTTTTGATTGTGATGATTTGTCATGTGAGGTTGGAGAGATGGCAACTTGGTCTGTGATTGAGCTACTTGTGTATTCCCTGACTGTGAGGGAGGATACAGCCATTGCATGTTAGCAGATTGTACTGTTTCAGCCTGTAGTTCGCTGGCAGTGGTAACAGATATATGTCAGCATGAAATTCAGGCTGATTTTGGTGAGATGGGAAATAACTAAGAATATGGAAATGATTAAGGTTATGTCTTGTATCATTTCACCAAGGAATATACTTTATTATTTTCATATGTACTTTAATAAAAGAAAAGTGTTGTTATTAGATAAGTAGTTAGTTGTTTGCTGATGCATGTGAATTTTGAATAAGAACAATTATTAACTGTAAGCTCATTAACAAAATTCCTGTAGCCATCTGAAAATGTACCCATAACCTTTGTTTCATTAAAAATATTTTTCAGGATGCTTATTCCTTATTTTCTTATCCAGAGTTTTGCAGGAATATGTTATCAGAACCGTTTATGAAAGTTATCCAAGAGGTCTGTAGGCAGAACATGTTATCAGATCCGTTATTCAGAGTTATCCAACAGGTCTGTAGGAGGAACATGTTATCAGATCCGTTATTCAAAGGTTTTCAGCTTGGGGATATAAAAAGCTAACTACATCATCATTCAAGCACACAAGACCTGTCTAGCTCAGAATTTGTGTTTTTATGACACTTTGTGATGTTTTTTTCACATGTGTGTGGTTTCTGACACATTGGAGGTTGTAGGAAGTGCCAGTGCATTTCCAATACCTGCGATGTTAAAGTCTGTTTCCAGAAAGATAAGGGTTGACTTAAGAATGTTTTCAGATGTAGATAGTAAGTATCCAAGTCAGGAAGAATGCATTGGGGGTGAACACCTTTCTTCCACATGGTGGCAAGGGCCCTGGACCTGCACAGGGAGGTGTCCATGCTTGTTGACAGGAGCTTTCCAGTTTGATTCTTGCTCTGGGTGACAGAAGGTCAGATTTTTTTTTTTTTTTAAAGGTGCATTTGTTTCTGTTATGGCAGAGTTGTATAACCATAACCATCAGCAGAGTATATACACATATTCTGAGAGAGAAAATACTTTGTATATATTTGTATCTGGAATCTAAATGTATATATATAAGATATATATATATATTATTGATGAGATAGTCCATGAGGTGGTGGAAGAAGTATTACAGTAAGTAGCCTTAGTCAAAGGCCTTGTCTCTTTTTCTTTAATTCTGTCAGAGTCCCTCCATTTGTTTGTATCAGCCATTTATTTTCCTTACTGTGAATACGCAGCTTTGCAGATAGTTTGACAATTTTGTTACACATGTTTTCTTGATAAGCAAATGTATACTTTTTGTGTGTGCTTACATTTGCATGCACATATTTTGTTATATTTATAAACCTCATGATGCCATACATTTTTTTGCCTGTGTTAAACGATGGTATGAAAGAAAAATACAAGCACTGTGAGTAATGGTGAAAAGGGCAAGAAATGCACGTGTGTATCTTACATGACACTGTTCCTAGTCACCTTGTAATATTCAAATGATTGTTTGCGTGGTCTGTAGACCTGATGGTTTGAATAGATGGTAATACAGGGTATGTACAATCAATGAAAATCAGAAAAATGGAGCTTTTGACATTTCAGTTTTGTGGGTGTTTTTTTGGGGGGAGGCTGTTCCTCAGCTAGAGTTCTAAGGTTCACCATTGGTGAGATTTTTGCATATTCAACCATTTTTGCCCACAGTTAAAGTAGCCACATTTTTGCTTCAGGCATGATGTCTATTGACACCAGTGTGCATGCGTTTTTGAAAAAAAAAAAGGAAGCTGTCTTCTGGTTTTTTTTATCAGCATGAAATGTCCTTCTCTTCTGAAAGGCAGAATGGGTTTTAACATGTGTACAAGATGTTCTGCTTGTGTTCAACACAGGACCTCAGTTTACAGTCTCATTCAAAGGACTTTCAGGAGAGTGGAGTCAGGACTGATGTTAATGAGTGCTTTGATTTGTTGCTTTACAAGATTCAGTGCTATATAAGTTCCATACATTATTTATTATTATTATTATTATTATTATTAACTCCAGGGGAAAATTCCCCTTGAGCAGGTAGGTTCCTCAGAGGTGGTTGTCAGATTGTGAGTTCAGCGCTCTACCCACTAGGCTATCCCACCCCCACATTTCATGTGAAACAAGGAAGAAAAACTAGAGGGTAAGCAAGCTCCTGTTGAGAGAAAGACTTCAGACTAGTAATGACTTTCTCATTTGCTTCCCAGTAGCTGGGTTTTATCTGTATTTCAGCTGAGAGCTATTCCCTCCTGGGAATTATGTCCTAAAAATTTAATGTTTTCTATTGCTTTCTTTGCTTCTGCTTTTTTTTCTTTTTTTGGGGGGGGGGGGGGAGGGTGTTATTGTGGTAATTTGGTTTTTCTTCTTTTTTCTGTCTTTTCATTCCATTGCCCTTTTTCTTTCCTCCTTAAGCAAGCATGAACTTTTTTCATAGCTGTTGTGTACTAAGTGCGCTGTTGAAGTCAGACAAATATTCATGTAATGATAGTGTATTAGGAAGGTTTTCTTTTTGTGGGGAGGGGAACAAACCAAAACCATGTTACAAACATTGAAACGAGCATTAACTGTTCTTCCTGCTGTGAAATTTGTCTGTGTGGCCTTTTAAGTAAGTACATTTTTGCTCTTTCATTGTTTTGTTTGGGTGTTTTTTCCTCTTCTGTGACTTTTTTTTGTGGGAATGGGGGTAAACTGGGGGCTAATGGATCAAAAGAAAATGCTGATATTCCTTCATAGCCTGACCTGGTATTCCCTTACGGAGGATGAAGGACCTAAGTGTTCTGTCACAGATAGGGATGTTTTTTTTGTTTTTGTTTTGTGTTTTTTTTTTTTTTTGGGGGGGGGGGGGGGGTAAGATTTTACAAGGGTAAAATGTTCAAGGTAGTTGATGTATATTTCTATTTCATATCTTTTTTCGTTTGAAGTACTTAACAATTTCATTTTATGCTGTTTATAGCCTTACTGACCAGGAAAAGCACATTAGGGCTATCACCTTGTTCAGTTTCAGTGGCTTCACTAACCTTCACTTCAAATTCAAATGCTAGACCACTCACTCCCTTCAAATATCCAATTCTGTCAGTCTGGGAAAAGAAAACCACCATAAATGACAAAGTACCTTCATCATTTCATTCCTAAAATTCCATTAAACCAGCCAGTATTGAAGACGCCAGCCATTCCACTTAATTTGTCTTCCCCAGGCTACCTAAAAAAAAGAAAAGAAAAAGATAACAAACACTTCAAAGTGATTGAAAAAACACTCCAAAAATGCCATGTGAGCAACTAACATTGCAGAATGGACATTCCATGCCCATCCTAGTGTTTACATTATCACTACCTGGTCACCAGAACAAAACAATACAGGCTGAATGTCATATAACATCTAAAGAAAGACAAGAAAAGTTGTCAAATTTGCTTGAAAAAAGGCTGAAGAATGGATTGGGAAGGCAGAAAATAAGCAAGAAAGGGAGAGAATACAAAGGTAAGGGTAAAGACAAAAACAAAGAGAGAGATAGAAAAGGGGAAATATCTTGCAAAGAATCTTCATGAGGTGGGGATCAAACATGGTGATAGCCCTGATATGTCTTGGTAAACAGATGGGTCATAAACAGAGTGAATGAATGAATAAGTGAAAATATTACTGGACTGGAGAAGTGTGTCTTTGTCCCTTTAGAATTAAACACTCAAGTTTTGTTTATTATTTAATATTTTTCTTAGAACTGTTTTAAGCCTCCACCAACTCTTGAAAGCCACTGGAAATCAGGCTTTTTTTGTCTGAATTCCTGCAATGTCATTGACTTTTTGTAAAGCTAATATTATGCCAGTATACCATTTTCTTACTGAAGTCATTGTTGCTTTTTTTCTGATATGCAACAATGGTATATGTCTAGCTAATAAGCTAAACAAATATAATTATCTTATCTTAGAAAGATGGACTCCTTGAAAAAAAAACACCAAAGGAAAAAGTCCACACCCATTGCTATCAGACGTGCTAAGAAAGACATGAAAATAGGAACAACAAATAGAGGAGAACAGCTTGTGTTGCAGTCAAAGGGGCTGAGAAAGAAATGAGAGTAGGAGCAGAGAGAGAGAGAGAGGAGACAGTCAGTCTCTAGTCATTGCAGTGTGCTAAGGAAGATATGACAGTAGAAGCTGGACAATGGGAAGAAGGCCCAATTTACTATCAAATGCTTTGAGGAAGGATCAAAAGTAGAAATGAGAAAAAGTAAAGAAACAAATTCAGGACAGCGGTGATGATTCTTAAAAATAAAAGTGTTACAGTATTACTGGTAGTTGTTAATATCATTCATCAACAGTTTGCTAGTGTCTTTTATCACCATCAGTTTGTTAGTGTGTGTGTGTGTGTGTGTGTGTGTGTGTGTGTGTAGTGAGAGGAGTGGAGGAGAGGAGAGAGAGAGAGAGAGAGAGAGAGAGAGAGAAAAGAGAGAGAGAGAGAGAGAGAGAGAGAGAGAGAGTGAGTTGGGGAAAGCATATGTATTGATGTGTATGAGCATTTTTTCCTTTCTTTTAGGGGTTTCCTTTCTACCTTGCTTGAAGTATTAGCTAGCAATTTGAAACAAAAATGTTCGAACTCTGCCACACATACCTGTCAGAACCAGTCATAGACCACCACAATTGTTTTTGTTAAAAAAGCATGATTTGGTGAAGTGTGATGGAAAATCTGCAACAGTCTGTTGACATTATTCTTTAAGCATAGTTTTTTTTGGTGTGTGTAGTTTTTTCATCAATTTTCAGAGGCATTACTATGTAACCTGGGATGTGACATGCACAGAGATGATCCAGCTTGCAAATCTTTAGGTCTATTTTGAGCAAATTGACTCATTTTGATTAATCTGAACAGCTTTTGTGAAATCTTGTCAGAAGGCAGACAACCTTGTATGTTGTTGTGCCTGTTTTTGCGAATTATCTGCAAGCAATGTGCATGGCTGGTTGGGAATTTGTACACAAGTTCAGCACATTTGTCAGCCATTTCACAGGTAAAGCCATAAATATTTATGCGTGCTGTGTTTCCTTTCCTTTAGAGGACACTTATGCTGAAGCCTTGTTAAGGAAATTGAATCAAGGACTGTTAGTGGAACAGTGCATGCTGTAAAAAAAAAAAAAAAGCGTTGCTTTTCATGTTTGTGTGTGCTTTTTGTTGTTTTGTTTTTGTTTCTTGGTTTGTTTGTCTTTTGTTTGTTTTATATATGCTGATTTAGCAGAATTGTTCACAGTTACATTTAATTAATCTAATGATCATGTTTTGGATGATCATATTTGATTTTTTTAACTTTATGATTGAGCTAGTTATGTGACTAGGTTAGATACCTTTGGTTTTGTTGGTTACATGTTTCTATTGACTTTTCTATCCCTCTTCTCTCTGTTCTTTTCTACATGTTTGGGTTTTTTTGTGCTTTTTTCCAAGTCTGTGCTGCATGTTCTGTTCTGATGAGTGCAGTTCGAATTTTGAGGACAGATGAGAAGGGAAGGTGAGGAATGGAAACAAAAGTGTGTGTGTGTGTGTGCCTGCGCGCTAGAATGAGAATTTATTGATTATTGCTTTCTCTGAGATTTCTTTCTTTTCTTCCTTATTTTGTTTTGTTTTCTTTTTTGGGGTTTTTTTGTTGTTTGGGGGGGGGTGGGGGGGGGGGGGGATTATTAGGGCAGGAATGGGGGAGGGTGGTGGGATGTAATATAGAGCTTGTTTTATGTAGGGATTGTATTTGTCTTTTCATGAGTAACTACAGAATTTAAGAGGTCCAAAACTCAAGTTCTGTCCACCGTGTGGGAATAGTCTCTGTGTCTTAAACAGAGCATAAAGTCATTCTAGAACACCATCAGTCCTGTGTTTGGGTCATTAAGAAACACAAAATGTGTGTGTAATCACTTATACATATCCATATATTATCCCCCAGTCACAGTTGAACGCTTTGCACTGACTACAATTTTTTTTATGTTGTAGTCTAGCGTTATTGGTATGTTCTGTTGAACTTAAGCGTAGAAAAAGAAAAGAGAGAGAGAGAGAAAGAAAGAAAGAAAATGATGTTTGTATCAAGAAACTGAGGCAGCATAGCACAGATGGAAGCTAAATGTGCCACAGTAGTGTTGAGATCTGACTGGATGCGACTCATGGTGAACAGTCAGCTGGAGTCTTAAAATTAATGTCGATATTCAGTGACTGATGCTGGCTGTCCAGTGGAAGGGAAAGGGGGCTGTAAACGTGGGAAGGAAAGTGAATAAGTCGGAAGCTTTCACTAGTGTCCATTAGCTACTATTGTTACCCACTTCTTCAGTGCACCAAAGGTTCAGTCTTGTTTGAGGGGTATTCTTTTGCCTGTGTTTTGAGTTTATTGCACTCTTAGTAAGAAACTGCTAGTAGGAGTTCTGTCTGTGAACCGTGTACTGTTTTTATCATTGTTATATATTTGCCTGTTTACCATTTTTTTGTTTTTTTGTTTTTATTTCGTTTTTCTTATCAGGATTCTGTTTTTATCTTTGATGAATTATTTGCATTTGTGCACATGCATTTTTTTTCCACAGATATTCTAGGATTTTATTTGTTAAAGCCATGTAGATTTGTTATATTTTGGGATTTTTGTTTGTTCTACTGTACATTTTTGTTTGTTTGTTATGAGACAGTTGGTGTTGGTATTATATTATTTATGTGCACTTTCAACTTGGCTGACATTATGTGGATATTATTAAATCCTATAGTCTTATAGAGTGATGGAGCATTTCATGTCAATGTTGTTGGTTTCTTTTATTTTAGTTGTTTTTCTTGGGTGGGGGGTGGGGGGTTCATAAAGGAGTTTAATCTTATTTACATCATTCTGGTACAGCTGCTTTAATGTGGAAATGGTTGTGAGCTCCTGTAGTACGCCTGTGGGAGTGAGTACATGTAAGCTTTATACACTGTGAGAATACTTATGTTCCTTTTTCCTTCTTTGATTATCATGTTCTGTAATCTTCTTTCTGTCTTTTATTATTTATTTACCTGTTTATTTATTTGTCTGTGTTTTTAGCCTGCAGATGTATTCTTGTACCAGTCTCCCATTGGCTGATTTAAATGATCTTGTAAATAGAAGAATGTCATGTGTGTGAATATTCATACATTAGTCTGAATGAGGTGACATGGAATTGATTGAACAACGAATGTTTGGCTGTAATCATTATAGAGGAACAGATTATCGGTTTCATAACTAGTAATTTATTAGTTGGAATGGGTTGAGGAAATGAAACAAGTACTCCATTTTCTTATGTGTTATTCTTCATTTACCTGAAGTAGCAGAAACTTTTATTGTAAGTATACTAAACAAATCATTATTCACATACTCGTCTTCATCTTTGAGGCATTGAATTACTGCATTGTAACATTTTATGTCATATATTTGGCAAGAAGCTATTTTCATTTGTAAGCAATGTAAAGTCAGCTTTTTTTTAAACCAAGAAAAGAAGTCCATCCATAATCATTATTTTGATAGCTCTTTGTGGTGCTGCCTTTGAATTTGTGTCTTTTGCTAGTGTGAAGTATTGATGCTTGATTATTTAGTATGCATTCTATACACATATGATGGTAGGGTGATTGTGTTATGCCTGTGGGATTTGGCAGGTTTTTAGTTGTTTTTGGTTGTTTTTTTAATTGGTTAGTTTGTGGTTGGGTTGGGTTTGTTGTTGTTGGTTTGTTGTTGTTTTTTTGGGGGGTGGGGGGGTGGGTGGTTCTTTGCTGCCTCATCTTCGGTGACATTCTTGTCCTGCTGTTTCCATGCCACTTGTCTCAATCTCTCTGGCCCAGCTATATCAGGCTTGTCATATCATATCTCCAGTCAGAAGTCAACAGAAGCCCATTAATGTTAGGCTGGTGGGAGGCTAGCAACCAAAAAAGGCCCTGCACTGCTGCTGGGTCACTTCAGTGTTCAGTGGTGCCTGTTCTGAGCCAACTCATGCAGGACACCACCTACTAAGCCCCCTACTGTACTGATGACAATAATAGCTTTGTCGCAGAGCCAGACTGAGTGAGATACCCATTTGAGATGACAACGATCACAACATCCCTTCAGTGACCCTAAGGCTTCGACAAGAACTGACAGGTGCAGAAATACATGCATGGGAAACGGAAACTGGGGTCACCATGAGGCCAATGTATTTCGGGCATTAGAGTCAGAGGCAATCTACTGTTGTTGCATAATGGTCAGTGGTGATGTTTTGAAAAAGCACAAGCTGTGAGACAACTCAACAGGGCTATACTACATGCTTCCTATCATAATATAGCCCAACATCAACTGGGCCTGAGAGTTACACACACCTGCAGTGTTGATTAAGTAATTTGATCAGCACTTTCAAAATTGCATATGTAAAGTGGATGCAGCTCAACTGTGGTCCCAGTCTTCTCAGTGAGCTGATTGCAAATTCACTCTGGGTAGGAGCTTGCTGGAGTCTGAAAAAAAAAAATCCTGTTTGGAATTTTAACCTGTGCCCTTTCAGCCAGGAACTGGATGCACTAACCACTGCGCCATGGCGGCTAATCTGTCTGGGATTATAGTAAAACCAGGAAAATGTGCTATCTTTAAGATTGACAGAGACCGGTCCATTCCAGCTGTAGTTTCAGTGTTGATATCACTTCTCCATGGCTTTGTGACTGATTGTATTCATGTGTCTGTGGGATCATGGAAAACCATTTCCCCCCCAAAGATATTGAGTCAAGACCAGTTTTCTAACCAATGACTTTTGCTTTGTTTTATTTGAAACTGAATTAGCCTTTGTTTGAACTGGTTAGCTACCCCTTGATTTTGCATAAATGCCTGCTTGCTTACATTTATTTCATTTGACTGTGTGTGTGTGTGTGTTTTGAGGTGTTGAGGAAGTGGGAGAGTAGGGGCTAGGTTATAAATTTGAAATTTTAAAAATATTTATTTTGTTCATTTCATGAAAAGACAGTAATGATTCTTTGACCACAAACCTTTGTGTGGAGATGTTGCTGCCCACAAATTAAGATGCATGCATATTGTTGGTTTTATGTAGAGTTTTGACCTGCAAAAGGGTAAAGTTGTACTTCGAAGTCACTTATCCCTCATCAGTCTCCATAATTGGTACTTCATGATTTTTGGTTTTGTTTAGCAGCTACAATGCTGGGTTAGCAGTAATGATTGCTCTGTAGTCATTGTGTACTTATTTTTTTCTTTCTTCATATTTCTCTTTATGAATATATACAAGTCATTGGAAAACATGGCTAGCTTTTTAGGATGTGAATAGATGGGGTATTTATTTTAACTGCATGGGTAACAAGAGACATTCTGTTTCACTGTGAACCTTGCATAAAATTTGCATACTTCCATCCACCCCTATTCTTAACATTGTGTGTGTGTGCATATGTGTGTGTGTGTGTGTGAGTGTGTGTGTGTGTTTATCCAAATGTAATATCCTTCTGGTATTATTTTTAGCTTTGAAAAAGCTGCAGTGTTAACTTGTATACCCACACATCATGCTTTAAAAAAATGAATGGCTGTTATTTTTTTTTTAAATGTTAAAGAGGCAAAGTTTGTACAGCAATATTCAAAAGATTACTTTGGTTCACAAAGGTATAACTTCAAATCACTGATGCCTATGCTACCTACCAGCTAGCATGTGCTGTGTATTAGAGAACGGGTAGCATAAATCTTTGCCGGCTTGAAGAGTATGGGTCAGTCCAATTTTAGAGAACAACAGTTATTTCTTTTTATTGTATAAAAATAGTTAAGTGAACTACCTGACTGCCAAAGTAAACATCAGAAAGAATTTTTCTACAAAGTCTAGTGAGTTTTTCAAGAAAATATTTTTCTCATGTTTTCTTTTCTTTTTTCCTGCCTTGTGGATGGGTGTTGATTAGTGTGAATGCTAGTTATCCCCATGAAAACGAGTTCTCTTTACCTGATTGCAGTTACCTTTGAAATCCTGAGCTGTGGTTTTTGTGTGTGTTTGTTTTGTTTTTTGCAGGTATGGAATGGTCTTTTGGCCTGGTTTTGTTCATACCTTTTACATTTTCCTTTCTCCTATGCACTTTACAGACTGTGTGAAAGAAATTGTTGATTTTTGCCTGATTTCTTTATCTTATTTTATCCTTGCAAATACTTATGGTTTTCCCCCATTAGTGTTTAACAGCAAATGCCATGATAATTCTTAAAAATAAAATGTCTGTGTCTGTAAAACTTCTCTACCTCATTTTGCATGATTTCTGAATCAGGAGTTAATACTTAGACATAGCCAAACATCGTCTGTTAGATTAAAAAAAAAAAAATTGTACAGCTTTGTACACTTCTTCTACAAAAAAATTGGAACAGGAGACTGAGGGGCAGATCCAGGTGTAGATAAAACATTAATGTTGCTGTTAGGTTGCTATTGTTCACAGGTATAAATTAATGTTGCAAATATATCGCTAATGTTGACAGGTGTAAGCTTGATGTCATTGTAAATTTTCTAATGTTTACAGGTGTAAATTGACTAGTCAGCCAAACTTTCATGCAGCCTCTCTGTTGTCACAAAGAAAGAAGGAAAGGTAGAAAAGAAAATCACTTAACATTTTTGTTTGCTTACTCTTGGATTGCAAACAGTGGAAAACAAAACCCAAAATACTCTGTTTGATTTTAAAGAAAAAACCTTGGGAAAAAGCACCTTTGCCATCCATTTTCACTACCTTCTATCCGCTCCCCTCCCCCCCCCAAAAAAAAAGAAGAAGAGAAAACCCTTTAAAAAAAATTCTTTTTAGCCCTAGCTTATAAGATAATTTATTTTTCAACATCCGACATTGTGGAGGTTGGTTGGTTTCTCTCTCTTGCAAAGACAATCTGAAAAAAAGTCAAATACACAAAACAGGACAACATGGGCATGCTGGCTATCAGTAGCATAGGGTCATTTGGATGAAAAAATAGCACTGTAGGTGTTTTGTTTTATTGTTGGATCTGCCTGTGGAATCTTTTGTCTTATTCCCATTTTCTGATCCCCAGAAGGTTAGGATGTGTTTATGCATACAACATTTTGATGTATTTTTGCATAATCTGTAATTTACTTGTTTGAATTTTGAGTTACTTAGGATTCTTGAAAGCAGCTTGGTATACAGATGCATGGAGGTTAAAATTAAGACCATACATCCACATAGATGCATGTCCACACACAGACGCACAACAGACACAGACAGACAGACAGACAGACAGACAGACACCACACACACACACACACACACACACACACACAACAATTGTTTTATGTACAAAATACAATGACCTTGAGGTTGTTGGATTTTTTAAAATGATCTTGATTGGCAGAAAGCATTGTCAGTGAAAAATTGTATGAGATTGAGAATCATTTAGTAGATAATATAATAGTCCTCAGAGCAAAGTGTAGTCAGTCACAAATAGAGCTTGAGGTGCATACTACCCTAGGCCCTTTTGACTCCTGGAGGAAGAATAGAAAAAGGCAGTGACTTCTTCAGGCAATCTGTTTTTGGCAAGTTGAACCTAGCCACTTGCGCTGATAACTAAAATAATGAAATGTCTATAATTTGAGATGTAATCCTGTTTCTTTTATCTTTCTTTTTTAGGGAAGAAGGTAGTTTATTCTGAGAATGTTGTCTGTTAAAAAAAAAAGAAAGAAAGGGATCAGGTTTTTCTGTTTGTTTTTGGTTGCCAAAGAAAGGGATGGTAAAAAAATCACAAACTTGTTAAATATTCTTTGATTAGTTAAACACTGAATTACACATACTGCATATAGAAAAAAGTCTAAAATTAAAGTACTATGGGATTTTCTGTCCCTTTTCGTTAATTCAAGCTGAAGACCAAATCATTGCAGGTAAATTTAATAGGTGTTTATATCTCACAAGTAGGAAACCTAAAATTGCATGAAATGATGTACACAAGATATAGGTACAGTAGTGAACATGCAGGTGGGTGTTTTCTTTTAAAGAATCTCCAGTCAGGCTTTGCCTCCAGGATTCTCTGTAGCTAGTGTAAAATGACTCAGGAGATTGGTAAAAATGTGCTGGTGTAACATTGTTAGTTGCGTCTCTCTGAGATTTTTTAAAACTTGCATGTTTGTTTTTGTGAAATGAAGTGGGGTCTTTTTTTGGTGGGAGGGGTGTTGGGGACTTTTAAAATTTTGTTTTTATGGGAGGAGTTGTGCGTTTTGTGTTAAGTTTTTAAGTAAGAAGGTAGAAGGAATTGATATTGTTAATTTGTAATGGTTGGCACCCAGAAAATTAAGCATAATTTTACAACAAAGGTCAACAGATTTGTAGTTATAAAAATATGTTTAAGTTTTAAAATTTGTTGTGAATTGAGGATGGAAGTACCATGTGACTAAGGTTTTTGACATGGTCTTCAAAAAGAATTTTGTGATGTGGAGGTTCATGTAAATGTAGGCTCCACACTTGTGAATAAATGTATGTTGGTTGTTAATCGATAACATAAGTCTTTCTTGATGTTAGTGTGTGTGTGTATGTGTAATATTGAGTACCAAAAAATACTTTGACCAGGTCTTCAGTGCTCGGCAGCAGGAACACAGCACCCTGTATAGTACCCTCCACCACATGGTACATCCTCCTTTGAACATCAGACAGCTCTTGACGTGAATTTGCTTTCATGTACAAACTGCACTCTGCACAGCCAAGTGTTGCTACCTAGCTTTTGTAGTGCTTTGCACAGATTACACGTATAACGGGCTCCATGGTGTGGGAATCTGACCGTAGGATGCTGGTCATTTTTGCTGCAGTCCTTAATCTCCGCTGGAAGGGAGGTAAATGAAATCACAGCAACAACAACAGGGGGAGGGGGGCTAGTTATTTGAGGGTTGAGTTGCGATCTGACTGCCTGGGTGGATTTTCTCCAGGAGTGCAGTTAGTTACCACAACTGACGCCACACTCTCGAAAGTCCTATGAGTGAGACTAAGGCCCCGTGTCCAAACGCATGCAGAATAGCTTCTGTACACATTAAAACCTGCTCCGCGGAAGAGTAGACCATTGCATACCCGTAGAAATGGTGAGCAAAAGATCGAATACACAAAAATCTCACCATTGGTTAACCTCTGAGTTCTAGTTGAGGAACAAAAAAAAAGGCTTAAAGCTACATTGGTAGAAGAAGAAGGAGGAAGAAGAAAGAACTCGTCCAGCTAAGCTGAATGAATATATACTACAAAGAATAACCTTACAAGAAAGTGAATTGGCCTCTGATTTCTTACACTGCAAGGGGTCCAGGTCGCATCTAGATTACGACATTGGGGTGCCTTTATGCTGCTACCTTTTTCTGTCATATCCTGGATTCCAACAGGTCTGGGCCTTCAAGATTTGGGGCCTCTTAAGGCCAAATTGCCCTCAAAATTGCTTAGAGAAGCACAGAAATTAAGACTTTTGGATATTAGGTGGGGGGTGGGTGGCTACTCCGCCATGTTGTCTCTTTGAGGTATATTTTATGCCCACTGACCCAGTGGCCAGGGCAAATATTGGCCAACATTGATAATATAGTTAATTTCAAAAGAAATTTTTAGTTTTCCAAACTCTAATTTGTTCCTGAATCGTGTGGTACCTAAAGCTTGCTACATGTAGATCTATCTGTAGGCTACTTCAATCTGCATCGTGAATACTGCTTTAATATCTTTCAAGTTCACACTTAGACTAGCAGTAACGGGCGACTGTCTAAAAAGCGAGAGATCTATGATTCGAATTCCACCTTTTCCCTCATTCAGTGGTGGTCTGGGTGCCAGTCTTTCAGATGAGATGGTAAACCAAAGTCCCCTGCACAGAACGTATTTCGCACAACTAAAAGCCACTGCATCAAGAGAGCTGGCCATGACAACAATAGAAAAACCCACTTTAATGGGCAAGTTAAATATAGGCTGATAAGGGGAAGGGGAGTTGCGCTGTACTGCTGCTATGCACTTTCCTTGCGAAGGCACACAATGAGCTTGAATTCTATGCAGAAACCCTGCCCTGACAGTAAATGTGATCCGATACAAATCAATACAACACCATACAAAACAATGCAACTCAACAGAATGCCACTCAGTACAAAATACCACAATCTTGTGCATGCGTAGCCTATATAGTGGCTGAAGGAAAATAACAGTGATGATGATGATAATAACAATGATGATAATGATGATGACGGTGATGATGATGATGAGAGGAGGAGAAAATTGATGAAAAGACCAGTCATCACTCCAGACATGAGATACCTGTGCCTTCTCAGTGAACCAAAGCCTTTAATCAAGAAAAATGATAATAATTTTTTTAAAAAAGAAGACATAACAGCATCTCTATGACTGATACTGCTGGGGTTCCCAAAGTGAGATACTGCTTCATTCCCACAGCCTTATCTTCACAATAGGGTGGAAGGTCTAGTCCTAGCTGTACACTGAATTCTCCACGTCACTGCTAAAACGTCGGTCAGATAGGATTAAACCCAAACTTTATTTACCCCATGAGGTTTACCCATTGTCTTGTAAGTTGATTTTAAAAAAAAAAAAGTATAAAGACTAACACACTGCAGGCCTACACGCTGCATGACAATCACATTATTTGACACAATAGATATAGTATAGTACATTCAGCAGTCAATACAGTTCCTCCAGCTGTAAATGGGTACCTGCCCTCTTTAGGGTCAGGGAAGGTAAAGCATCGAGGGAGAGGAGATGGGCGTTGCCCTCAATATGCTGGCCCCTAGAGAAGCGAGACGCCTCGCTCCCCTACGACCTTATAGGTTATGGGGCTCTTACCTTTACCTACATTCAGCAGTTATCTATATCATAACAAATCTGTAACAACGCTCAAATGAATGATCAGTAGAGCAGAAAACGTTTAATGGCGGGCGAAAGAAATAGGTCTGATTTCTTTTCCTTGTTTACAAAACTTCGATTTAGGGACTGTGAACAGGAGGCTTAGTGTCTAATGGGGAAAATGCACAAAAGGCTGCACTGTCCCTGCTTCATTTTTAACAACTGCTCATATCATCGGTAGGCCGCCTTTTACATAGAACTTTACATAGCTCCTTGATCTAATCCGAAAACCCTGGAAACAGTGTATGGCAACAGGCTATCAGGCGACTGAAAGGGCTGCAATTGCTCAAGGGAGAATATTCAGGACGTTTGTTAAAAGGACATTTGGAATTGTTTCCCTTCTATTATCTGTCAGTATCTTTGAATAGGCCTAGATTTCACTAGGCTAGGTGGCCTTGGTGTTCGTCTATATTTCTCTCAGGAAGACATTGCACTTCCCAGCACCCAAGGACATCAGTTTAAACCTTTACTGGTGCACGCGTTATAAACAAGGTTAAGGTATGCTCGTGTCATTCATACCACCGACCCACTTCTATGAAATATGGATAGATTAACGTTTGCGTGAGTTGTTCTGCATGTGGTATGTACATGAGACCTCAAGCTTATAGTTTGATCGGAAAGCCCTGTGGGGTTCCCCACAAACGAACCCCAATATGAAGAAGGAAACAGAGTTAACTCCAGAGGGAAGATCACAAACAGATGAGTCAACGGAGATTTGAACCTGTGTTTTCAAAACCGAGATCACGAATCTTGCAATACCACTGGATCTGGTACGGAGCAGTTGTCTTCTGTATTTTTAGCTTTCATTTTTGAGAGACTCTACTTAACTTATTTTAATTCAACTTAAAACGATTACAAAATAAGAATCCACTGTCGAAATTCCATCAAGCACCCTGTTACTTTAAGAAGCAAGGTATGTGTGAAATAAGCCTTTAACCCCAGTTTTCCTAATAGGCCAAATATCATGCCATCATCTAACTGGACAAAAGACGAGCTTGATCTGAGCGTCAAAGTCAAGACTGGAAGAGAAAAGAGCAGGACAGCAAATGAACAAAACACCCAGAAACAAACATCCTTAAACACACAAGCCTACTTTTCCGTTTGTAACAGTAAACAAACTGCACTGGCGTTCTTTCTTGCCTGTGGCAATGCTGCAGTTTCTCCTTCAAAAATGTTGCTTAATGCATCGCTATATAAATTCCATATATTATTATTATTATTATTATTATTATATTGGTCTGGAGCAAAAAAAAAAAATGTTTCAGAGGCAATTAACCGAAACGGGATTCTCACTAAGTTGGCAGTAAATGTTTTAATGGAATCATTCGCATCGCCTACATCGCCAATGAGAAGCTCTTCAAAAGGATGAAACGTTATAGATATATCAATGTTGTTCTTCCACGAATGCTCAGACAGCAACTTCTGAGGCTCTAACAAATGCTGCTGAGCGCTGAAGGCCCTCCAGGGGTCCAAAGGGTTTGTCCCTCATCGGCAGGTCAGTAGGCCAGATATTGGCCAATGTTGTTTTAGTTTCTATAATATGAATTTGCAAGCCTTTCACTTTGTCCGTCTCTTTATCTGCTTGCATCTCCCGTTCTCTCTTTGTCAGAGAGAGAGAGAGAGAGAGAGAGAGAGCGCTTGTTTTGCCTTGCTCTATTCGTTTGTGGGAAAAACCCACTGTTGAACTCTTGGGTACCACTCATTGCATGATCAATAAAGATAATCAATATGGAAACGAGCACGCGAGGGATGTATTTATTTCTCTTTATTTCAGTTACGTAACTTATAAATATGTTGGAATATTCAGATATTTTATTGATGCGTGTTGATTTCTTAAGATTACCACCGCCATCATCACCGGCACCACCACCATCTTCACCATCACCACCATCATTATCATCATTGATCATTATCAACACTTTCGCCCAATAATAATTGACCACCTTAAATGGTTACCTCAGTTTTATTTGAAGAATACAAACGCCACGAAGAAATACGTTCTGCTATAGCTCTCTTCTGTCGGTGAAAGATGTCAGTGCGGCTCTCTGCGGTTTTTCTGAAGAGAAAAAAATCGGCTTCCTCCAGCTAGTGCCTGTAATTCGGCATCTGGCCCTGGCTGTTGACAGTGGCAGCTGGTGGCAAAGAGGGCTGAGACTAATCTGTCCAGGACGGATCGATTCCTAATCACGTCTGTCGCAAGCACAGCTGCTGCTGCTGCTTCTGCTGCTGCCGCTGCTGCCGTTCCTCCCCTGTCATTCCCACCAACTCATTATTTTGCCTCTCACAAACCTTCCTCCTACGTCCCCCCTCCCCCCTGCAACACGCCCCCCCCCCCCCCCCCCCTTCCCTTCCTCGTCCTCTCCGCCCCCTCTTCTCTTTTCTGATCCGTCTTCAGGTTTCTTTTTGCACGTTCTCTGTTCCTTGTTCTCACGCCGATGTATTGATTGCCCATCTTTCAAAGCCTTCACCACCTGTCCCCAGATCGTTGGGTTATTTACGATCACGCATTGCCCTTCTCTCAGGATACGAGAACGGGCATTTGGGGGGGTGGGGGGGGGGGGGGGGGGGGTATCTTGACGGCGTAGGGTCTGGGGATGTGGTCGTGTGTATCCAGACTGGCAGCCAAAAGTTCAGAGAGTAATTAAGGTGAGAGTATTGATCAGCCAGCCCTGACCCGGAAGGTTGTTTTTTTTCCCCCATCGGGTGATGTATTTATGAGGTTTTGGGGATATTATTGGCCTTTCACGTTGCACGCTTTTATCAGTTCCCTGGAGATTTCTGCCATTACCAGTGAAATCAGCAGATCCCCGCTGACTGACCGACAACTTCCACTTTCCGCCCTCTTCGTGTCGTGTTCTCTGTGGCCTGAAATGACATTGTCATGGTGTAAATGAACACATTGTCAACATCTTACAACCGTCTCATTTGATTATTTCACACCCTTGCCCCCCCCCCCCCCCCCCCCCCCTGCCCCCCTCCCGAAATGATACAAAACAAAACAAAACAAAAAGAACACACACACACACACGCACGCACGCACGCACGCACGCAGGCGGACGCTAACGCCGGCTGAAGTTTTACTTTTTTTAAAATACTTATTATATATAATATTTTTTTTTTATGTCAGAAGAGCTCCGTAGTGGTCTTTCTCATGCTCTCCCCCCCCCCCCCCCCCCCCCCCCCCCCAGTCTTGTCTGCTTTTTTTGTGGGTAGTAAGTAAACCCCCAAAACAAAAACAAAAACAAAAACCCAAACACACACACAAAAAAGAATCCTTAAAGAAGCATTGAAATCAAGTAAGATGGTCTCAGAGTGCACTAGTTTTTGCTTTCCACCATATCAAAATGTGGGCTAAGTCCTGGACACGACTAGGTGCAGGGTTCTGGACATTCCTGTGTTTTGGGTTTAACACAAAAACTATTTGACGCTGTTTTAAAAGTAGACATGATCTCGTTGTGAACGACGTTTAAGACGCTTTGCAAAGGCCTTTGTTTAGCAGACGATTATTAGCGCAAGTAAATCCGAAATCTAGATCCACACTAGTTACCACCAAAATAAAATCGCCCCCATTCATTCTCTTCGTCTGCCTGTATTCGTGATCTGCTGACCCGGGTTCGAATCTCGTTCAAGAGGATTTTCCTCTGGAGTTAACATCAGTGCCGACTCCACTCTCCCCAAAATCCTTCGGATGAGACTGTAAACCGAGGTCCCGTGTGCGAACACACGCAGAACATATTGCGCACACGTTAAAACCCGTTCCGCCTTTCGGATGAGTAGGCCATTGTGTGCCGGTGGGAACGGATGACAGAATTTACAAAACTGCATACACACGGAGACTGGATGAAAAAAGCACATAAGCGCTTATTCCATTATCCTTGATATAAAACAAAAAGAAAAAAAGAGGAATAAATAAAGAAAGAATGAATAAATCAGGCATGTTGACTAAATTTTTTGTAAAAATGGTAATGCTTTATCTGCCGGTAAGTGAACATGTCTTGTCGGAGGCCAGACGAGGGAGGTCGCCCATCGCCGTATCATTTACAGAGACACACATTATATTTAATTGAACATGGGATGCAACTGAGGCAGTATGATGTAAAGTGAAGTTGGCAGGCTAGCACTGTTTGTGAATGTTCATTCCTTGGTCAACATAATTTTGTTATCTTCCTGTTGATAGATGTCAGTGAAATGGCATACATGTTATTTGATAAAATGGGAGTTTCATATTACCCCCCCCAAAATCAACCAAACAACAAATGACACAACGGATCATGGCAAGTCGGCGATCAGGCCTTAGTTTGGGATTGTGTATGTCACTTTTTTAGACAAAGCAGGAGGCAGCAGCAGAAAGGCATCCAGAGGTCATGAGGATGATGGAAAAGGAAGCTTCCTTTCTAAGTACCTGCTGTCCGGCTTTTCCTGGAATTTTCTTCCATATAAGGTTTGACGCTGTAGTAGTCTACGGTATAATTATTCCTATAACTTGTCGGGTTGCCTAGGCCAGCTGTTCGCGGTGTTTTGGTGTTGGTTTATTACCCTTTACCCGTAGCCTATACTTGTCTGATTTCTGTGATCGTATTTCTTCGTCTTTGTTCCCCTATCCTGTATTGATTGCAGGTTGTTCTCAGTGAAGGAAAGTGAAGCCACACCTGGCCTGCAGGAGTGATGTTCCCTATGGCGCTACTTCCGGTAAGCCCTACAGGCTGTCGCCTGGATTTCATCTACATTGTCTGTCTGTCTGTCTGTCTGTCTGTCTGTCTGTTTATTAGGATCTCATCTACCTTGTCTGTCTGTCTGTCTTTTTATGTTTGTTAGGATCTCATCTACCTTGTCTGTCTGTCTCTTTCTGTTTGTTGGGATCTCATCTACCTTGTCTGTCTGTCTGTCTCTTTATGTTTGTTAGGATCTCATCTACCCTGTCTGTCTGTCTGTCTGTGTGTGGGTCTCTTTATGTATGTTAGGATCTCATCTACCCTGTCTGTCTGTGTGTATGTCTCTTTATGTATGTTAGGATCTCATCTACCTTGTCTGTCTATCTGTCTGTCTCTTTATGTTTGTTAGGATCTCATCTACCCTGTCTGTCTGTGTGTATGTCTCTCTATGTATGTTAGGATCTCATCTACCTTGTCTGTCTATCTGTCTGTCTCTTTATGTTTGTTAGGATCTCATCTACCCTGTCTGTCTGTCTGTCTGTGTGTATGCCTCTTTATGTATGTTAGGATCCCATCTACCTTGTCTGTCTCTTTATGTTTGTTAGGATCTCATCTACCTTGTCTATCTGTTTGTTAGGATCTCATCTACCTTGTCTATCTGTTTGTTAGGATCTCATCTACCTTGTCTATCTGTCTCTTTGTGTTTGTTAGGATCTCATCTACCTTGTCTACCTGTCTGTTTGTTAGGATCTCATCTACCTTGTCTATCTGTCTCTTTGTGTTTGTTAGGGTCTCATCTACCTTGTCTGTCTGGTCGTTAGGATCTCATTCTTTCTATCTGTCTCTTTTGTTAGGATCTCATCTACCTTGTCTTCTGTTTTGTTAGATCTCATTTACTTGTCTTTGTCTGCTTTAGTTGTAGATCTCATCTACCTTGTCTATCTGTCTGTCTGTTTAGGATCTCATTACCTTGTCTATCTGTCTCTTTATGTTTGTAAGGATCTCATCTACCTTGTCTGTCTGTCTGTCTCTTTATGTTTGTTAGGATCTCATCTACCTTGCCTGTTTGTCTGTCTGTCTCTTTATGTTTGTTAGGATCTCATCTACCTTGCTTTTGTCTGTCTGTCTCTTTATGTTTGTTAGGATCTCATCTACCTGTCTGTCTGTCTGTCTGTGTGTATGTCTCTTTAGTGTATGTTAGGATCTCATCTACCTTGTCTGTCTGTCTTGTCTCTTATGTTTGTTAGGATCTCATCTACCTTGCCTGTTTGTCTTCTGTCTCTTTTGTTTGTTAGGATCTCACCTACCTTGTCTGTCTGTCTATTTGTTAGGATCTCATCTACCTTGTCTGTCTGTTTGTTAGGATCTCATCTACCTTGTCTGTCTGTCTGTTGTTAGATCTCATCTACTTGTCTGTACTGTCTGTTGTGGATCTCATCTACCTTGTCTGTCTGTCTATTTGTTAGGATCTCATCTACCTTGTCTGTCTGTCTGTTAGGATCTCATCTACCTTGCCTGTTTGTCTGTCTGTCTCTTTATGTTTGTTAGGATCTCACCTACCTTGTCTGTCTGTCTATTTGTTAGGATATCATCTACCTTGTCTGTCTGTTTGTTAGGATCTCATCTACCTTGCCTGTTTGTCTGTCTGTCTTTTTATGTTTGTTAGGATCTCATCTACCTTGTCTGTCTGTCTGTTTGTTAGGATCTCATCTACCTTGTCTGTCTGTCTATTTGTTAGGATCTCATCTACCTTGTCTGTCTGTCTGTTTGTTAGGATCTCATCTACCTTGTCTGTCTGTCTGTTAGGATCTCATCTACCTTGTTTGTCTGTCTCTTTATGTTTGTTAGGATCTCATCTACCTTGTCTGTCTGTCTGTCTCTTTATGTTTGTTTGATGGGTGGATCGATTGTCTAGAGCTAGCACACCTACATAGAAAGCAAACACTTTTCCCCCATGCACTAGACTATGAGTGGTGGACTGGGTGCTAGTCTTTCGGATGAGACGATAAACCGATGTTGCGTATGCAACACGCATTTAGAGCACGTAAAAGAACCTACTGCAACAAGAGAGTTGTTCCTGGCAAAATTCTGTAAAAAAAAAAAGCCACTCTGATAGAGAAACAAATACACATGCTGACAGGAAAAGAAAAAAAAAAGGGTGGCACTGCTCTTGTGGCGAAGCACTTTCTCCGGGGGAGGTAAAAAAGGTAAAGGAGTCCCATAACCTATAAGGTCGTTGGGGAGCGAGGCGTCAGAGACCTCACTTCTCTAGGGCCAGCATATTGAGGGCGGCGCCCATCTCCTCTCCCTCGCTGCTTTACCTTCCCTGACCCTAAAGAGGGCAGGTACCCATTTACAGCTGGGTGAACTGGGGGAACTGTACTGAAGCCAAGGCGCGCTAACGGTCACCCATCCAACTGGTAACCACGCTCGACGCTGCTTAACTTGGCTGGAGGAAAGCGAGTGCTCCGACCACTGAGCTATCCCGTCCCCTCCGACGGGGGAGAGCAGCCTGAATTTTACACAGAGAATCTTCCGTGATTTAAAGTGGTATACAAATAGATGTTGGGATTTTCTTTGTTGTTCTTGTTTCTGAACTCATGAGTTCATCTCTTGTTTCAGTTTCCCTAACTTCGTTTTCCCTTTGGCTATCCTTGTCTTTCTCCAGATTATGTCGTTTGTTTATTGTTTAGGTTTAGGTTTAGAGTTGGTATATAAGCAAGCTGAACAGCCACAGTAAGACTTATTCCTTTCTTCATTTGCTCGTGGCTTGTTTTCATGTCCACCCTTTGGGGTTTTTTGTTTTTGTTTGGTTGTCTTCGTTGAATATGTTTACGTTTCTGTGCCTTGGCCATATCTCTCTGCCGTTCTGCTGATATTTGTGTCTTGAATGAGTTCCCACATTGCTTGCACACATACATTCCCATTCCTGAAGACAGTGGTTTCGAATAGCATCTAGTATAGTACATTCTCCTCGTGTTGGCCTCAAAACAGTTTTAAGTCCTCAATGCCTCACCTTTCTAGAGTTTTATCTTTTTCAGTCAGTGGCTTGTTTGTATAAAGCCTCATCAGACTCTCTCTCTCTCTCTCTCTCTCTCTCTCTCTCATAGCTGTTTGGCCTGCCCATACACACATCTGTCCCTTTCTGATGGAGGATGCAGTGTTAATGATTATTTTTTAGTGTCAGATGATTTGTTCTCTCAGATTTTTGACTCATGTCGTTTGTTTGTTGCTGAGCGTTCTGATTCTGATCACCTTCCTGTTGAATTACATATTAATCCAGTATATGATACATGTACCGTAACTGAGGAGCCAGCAGTTGCGGAAAAGTTCGTATGGGATGAAAACAAACTCTCATTTTATAAAGAAAATCTGTGAAGAGTACATGTGTGAACAATTTCTAAATGCCTTCCAGATGGTTGATGAGAACATTGATGAAGCTCTAGATTTATTTAATGATCTCATAAAAACCAGTGCTGTTTGTATGAAGAAACAGATTCATATCAATAAAAGTCTATCAAATGATACATGGTTTGATAATGAATGTAAAAGAATGAAATGTAGGGTCAGGAAACTTTTGAAGTCTTACCGTAAAACGTAAAAGAATGAAGACAAAAACTTGTACTGTATCACAAGAAGGGAAAATAAATACATGCTTGTAAGGAAAAAGAAATAGTATAACAAGACATTACTTGCAGATATGATGTCTTCCATCACTTCTCAAGTTCAGTTCTGGAAGAATATAAGAAGGCTTCATTTAGAAAGAGTCAGCCAAAGAATAATATATCTGTCGACAGATGGTTGCAGCACTTCAAAACCCTGCTAGAGAAAGATTCAGTAGACAACTCCATGAACTCTGATGGTGACTATGAAGAAACTGAGGAAGATGTTGATCGTCCCATATCTAAAGATGAAATATTATTGGCACTTAGAAAACTTAAACACGATAAAGCAGCTGGTCCTTATCAAATCATTGGAGAATTACTAAAAAATGGTGGTGAAAATGTACTTTTTCTGCTAAAATTATTCAACAAAATCTTTGATAATGGTCATTTTCCAGATAACTGGACTGAATCTATCATTCTAACATTACACAAAAAAGGTGATGTTGACAACCCTAATAACTACATGGCAATCTCTCTTAGTGATATAAGTAGTAAGCTGTACAGTACCATCATTAATAATAGGTTACAGGAATGGGTTAAGAAAAACAACATTACAGGTGAACACCAAGCTGGTTTTAAGAGAGGGTATTCCACTATAGATCATATGTTTACTTTACTTGCATGTATCCAGAAACAGTTTGCTCATAACCGTAAGCTCTATGTAGCATTTATTGACTTTGAAAAGGCATTTGATTCTGTTAATAGAAACTTGTTATGGCCTATCCTCCTGAAAAATGGTGTGAAGGGTAAATTATTACGTTGTTTGAGAGCTATGTATCAGAATATCAAAAGCAGAATAAGATGTGGATCTAAGCTGACGGACATAATATGCTGCACCACTGGAGTTAAACAGGGTGATGTATGTAGCCCTCTTGTTTTCTGTTTCATTAATGAGTTAGCCATATAAGTCATTAATAAGGGTAAACATGGTGCCACTTTCCCCCAAGATTTCACAGAATTGTTTATTCTTCTGCTCGCTGATGATGTCATCCTGCTATCTGAAACTGCTGTAGGCTTACAACAGCAGCTGAATAGCTTAAGCACTGCTGCAACAGCACTTGATCTTAAGGTTAATCTGAATAAGAGTAATATTGTTGTATTCAGAAAAGTGGCTGTGATTAATGTATATAAATATCTAGGAATCTGTTTTTCTACAAAGCTTAATTTCACAACTGCATTAAAAGATCTGGCAAGTCGAGGTAAAAGAAGCTTGTTAATCGTTTTGAAAAAACTACGATTATTGAAAAATAATGCTTTTGACTTGTTAATTAAGATATTTGATGCACAAATACAACCCACTCTGTTATATGGCGCGGAAATTTGGGGACTGGGTGCAGCTGTAACACATTGTGAATCAGTACACCTCTTTGCTTTAAAGCAGCTTTTAGGCTTAGATAGACGTACACCTAATGATCTTGTTTATAGTGAAACCAATAGATATCCCTTCTCTATTAATGCTGCTGTAAGATGCATTAGATATTGGATTAAGATTCTGCATATGGATGAGTGCAGGTTACCCTTTAAGTCTTACAAGATGCTTTATGATCTAGATGTCAAGGGGAAAAGCACCTGGGCTTCACAAATATGTACCTGTTTATGTGAACTTGGCTTTGGGTTTGTTTGGCTCAATCAAGGTGTCGGAAATTGTAGAGAGATTATCAAGGTTTTCAGGCAAAGACTGATTGACTGCCGTTGGCAGCAGTGGAGTGGTCATATACAAAACTGTGAAAGATTTCAAATGTACAGACAATTTATAGGTTCACACGATGTCAAACCTTATCAAAAGCTTGATATGGACATACATTTGAAAAGAATTATGTCTAAGTTTAGACTTGGTGTATCAGACATAAATATTCATAAATTCAGATATGTATTATAGAACATGATGATGATGACCTCAGGTTGCTATGCCCATTATGTAAGCAAACAGTGGAAGATGAAGTTCATTTTGTGCTGTGCTGTCCAGTATTAGAAGATGTAAGACAGAATTACATTCCGGTAAAGTATAGTAGACAGCCTAATTTATTTAGATTCTGTCTACTCATGGCATCTAGTCACCCTGAGATTGTGCGCAGCCTTGCTTTATATTTGTGTAAAGCCTTTAGAATAAGAGAGATCTTGGTTTCTTAAGTCATATTTTTTTGAACTGATTTGTTATTGTGGTAGTTGTGGGTATATATTAACACTTTGTTTTTTTTTCCTTTATGTTGTGTTTTTGTGTGTGTGTTATTTATTTTTTCTCACTAAAATACTAAGCAGTTTGCCCCCCCCCCCCCCCCCCCCCCCCCCCTTGATGTATGGCCAATGGCCTTTTTGTGAATAAATCTTTCGAGTTCGAGTTCTCTCTCTCCTCTCTCTCTCTCCATCTCTCTCCTCTCCTCTCTCTCTCTCTCTCTCCTCCTCATCATCTCTCCTCTCTCTCCTCTCTCTCTCTCTCTCTCTCTCTCTCTCTCTCTCTCTCTTCTCTCTCTCTCTCTCTTTCTCTCCTCTCTCTCTCTCTCTCTCTCTCTCTCTCCTCCCTCTCTCTCTCCCCCTCCCTCTCCCTCCCTCCTTATTTGATTCACTCTCTCTCTCCTTTCCCTTTCTCAACCACCCTCTCTTCTCTCTCTGCCCATGCTTTCTCTTTCCCCCTCTTTTCTTCGGTTCTGTCTGTCTCTCCGGCTGTCTTTCTTGTCTGAGACATGATATCAGTGTGCTTGGCATTGCCTTGTTGTATAGAATATAATTATGTTCTGTCGATCATTCTGCCACGTTACTAAGTCTGTTCGGTTTAATATGGATGTGGTGTGCCCACACTCCTTACCCTTCTGTCCCAC
>CM054134.1:67581338-67628838 GCA_028751875.1 Rapana venosa | reverse complement strand
AAACTGTTTTAGTGTTTTCTATGGGTTTATTTATTATTATCATATATCCTTAAGGGCGGGACTGATGTAAAAAAGCACATGGTGCTTTCATTCCTCGAAATTAAAAATTGTCATTGCCCATTGTCCTCTCTCTGCTCTCTCCTCTCGCCTCCTCTGTCCCTGTCTGTCTGTCTCTGCCCCCTTCTCCTTCCCCGTCTCTCCCCTCTCCCCCTCTCTCTCCCTCCACTCTCCACTCCTCTCCTCTCCCTCCCCCCCCTCCATCGCCCTCTCTCCCCCCTCCCCCTCCTCCCCCCCCCCTCCCGGACTTATTAGTTGTACAATAAACAAAGGTTAAGCAAGGGATTTTTTTTTTAATGTCCTTTTTTCCAGTCGACGTCCTGGCTTCTCTTTACTATACTGCATAAGGGATGCTTTGTGGACTAGTGATACGGTGGGACTTTAAAAATTTCTTTTCTTTCGTTCCTCGGAATTTAACGTGTGCGCAAGATGTTCTGCGTGCGTTCGCACACGCGGCGTCGGTTTATACTATTATAGTCTCATCCGAAAGACTTTCGGGGCAATGGGAATCAGTACTGATGTTGGCTCCAGGGGAAAACTCCCCTTGAAAAGAACCGGCGTCTCGGTGGTGGCTGGAACCGGGCTCGATACGGGGCCGTGACATGGGGAGCACAATGCATGAACCACTAGGCTGACCCTCCGTCCATCCTGATAAGTGTGAATAGCCTAGACTGGACTTGTCCCTTAGGTCCCCCTACCTCTGCGCTGTGTTAGCGATCAGGCAGTGTGGGGTGTGGAAGGTGAAACTAAGCGAGTCCACCTTCTCCAGGCAATAGGATGTACGCTGATGGTTCGTCTCATCCATCTGGCCTCTCTTTGTCTGTGACACATTTCCCCCATCTCTCTTTTCTTCTCATCTCCCCCAAATCTCTCATCTCTCTCCTTCTCTCTCCCCCTCTCCTCTCTCATCTTCATCTCTCTCCCCCATCCTCTTCTCTCCTCTCTCGCAACACCCTCTCATTCTCTCTCTCCTCTCCTCTCTCGGGGACTGGATGTAAAAAAAAAACCACATGGGTGCTTATTCATTATCCTCGAAATAAAAGAATTTCTCATTTGTCACCATAAACTTAAAGCAGCGTCATTGTGTTTGATGTTGTAAACTGGACATGCCCAGAAAATACTTAACCAATGGCTGACACAAAAATAAAAATCACATCGATCTATGATGCAGCATTCATTTGGAATGAGATTATATTTATCTCTCAGACTTAGATGTCACTGCCCTCGTGTAGTCTGGCGCACATCTTGGTTCTTTCTTCATTTCTCGGCCAGAACTTCGAGGTCACGGGTTTTCGATTACGGGCCCCCCGCCCACTCCCCCCCCCCCCCCCCCCACCCCACACCTACCATGCAACCCTCCCCCCCCCACTTTCCTTTTAAAAAAGATATATTTTTTAAAATAAACCATTCATTAGGGCTTATATGCAGTGCCATGAGTTAAAAGAGACATCAAGTTAAGTCAAGTCTGTACAGTGTGTGGCCTTCAACGACATTGATCATGGTGTTAGGGAGACTGTTGGCCCAGCACTATACGTTCTCTGCATTAGTATCCTATAGACTGGCGGATCACTTCCCGCCACTGTCTTGTCTCCACAGCCTGGATCCCCTCTCTATGTGGAACAGCTGGCTGCACAGCCCTTCAGTTCAGTGTAGGGATTGAGGGTCTGAAAAGAGCTGCTCCGCTGTAATCAGTAGCTGTCACGGTCAGATGAAGACTTTCTCACGTGTCTCTTTTCCACGCTGTAATTTCCACAGCTTGTCAGCGCCAGAAACAAAAGGCCGGAGAAACACACACACACACACGCACGCACCACGCACGCACGCACCACCCGCACGCACACACACACCACACACCACACACACACGCCACCACCCCCCCCCCCCCCCCCCACCCCCCACCACCCCCACCACAAACACAAACACCAAATACTCGCTGTCTATATCAGTCGTTAAAAATGTGTTTGACTCTCTCTCTCTCTCTCTCTCTCTCTCTCTCCTTCTCTCTCTTCTCTCTCTCTCTCCTCCTCTCTCTCACTCTCTCTCTCTCTCTCTCTCCTCTCTCTTCTCTCTCTAAGTGTTCATCTAATCTTGCACCAATCCCATGATTTACCTTATCCTCAACCAACCAACCAACCAACCAACCAACCAACCATCCAACCAACCAGCCAGCCAACCAACCAACCAACCAACCAACCAACCAAGCAGCCAGCCAGCCAGCCAGCCAAGCAAGAAAGCAAACAAGCGAGAGCTGAATGTTCAAACACAAGTTGTGGACAGAACCAGGCTATATGGATCGGTGGTCTAGAAGAAACGCGCCTGCCTCGAAAGCGAAAAGTCCGAGTCGAAAGTGTGCGGAGGTTCGACCCCCGTTTGGGCCCCAAACTTTTTCACCATCCATTAAACAATGAGAGGTGGTCTGGGTGCTAGTCTTTCGGATGAGACGATAAACCGAGGTCCCCCGTGTTATACAAAATTATATAATGGCAATGACAAAGACAAATTCTTTTATTTCGAGGGTAATGAATAAGCACTCATGGGCGGGTTTTTTTTACATCCAGTCCCCGTTAGCGCACGTGAAGGAACCCACTGCAACAAGAGAGTTGTCTCGGGCAAAATCCCGTAGAAAAAAGCCACTGTAATAGGAAAACAAATACAGTTGAAGACAGGAAAAGAAAAAAAGTAATTGGTGGCGCTGCTCTTGTGGCGACGCGCTGCCTCCCGGGAGAGCAGCCCGAATTTCACGCAGAGAAATCTGGCGTGACTTAAAGTGGTATGAAAATATATATATGTATAATCATTCTGCCATACCAGCAGGCCAGCCTCAGGAAAAAGCCCACACACAGTGACCACCAGCTCACCAACCAAGCAACTAACCGAGCCCTTACACTGACCATCGACCGGCCAATCACTAAAGCCACTAGCCAGCTCATCAGCGATATTGTTTCAAATATCATTGTTGGCAAAGGGCGCTTTCAGGGTACAAAAGCTGCCTGCAATGAAAAAGCTTTGTCACATCTTGAACGTGCGGTAATTTGCCATGTCAGTTTAATTTCGCAGCTTTCAGATTTTTGTTCTTTAAACCTTCACATACACACACACACAACACACACACACACACACCACACACACACACACACACACACTCTCTCTCTCTCTCTCTCTCTCTCTCTCTCCTCTCTCTCTCTCTCTCTCTCTCTCTGCATGATGAAATTATCACACGTTTGTGCGTTTGCAAGCGTGGATGTAGACGCGTGCGTGCTTGTATGTGTGCACAGTAATCGGAAGTGAGAGAGAGAGAGAGAGAGAGAGAGAGAGAGAGAGAGAGAGAGAGAGAGAGAGAGAGAGAGAGAGAGTTGTGTGTGTGCAATCAGGGATGAGATGACTGTGATTAATCCCATCAACAGAGGGATCTGTTGGTAATCAGCGTGACTGGCAGGGAGTTTAATCCAATGAATGATGGACGCTGTACCCGAGTCGTTAAGACCGTTCCACATTATTCCATTGGATCCGTAAAGTGGTGGGTTCGATTGTCGGTGGCGTCTAGGGAATTCTTCTTCTTTGTCGCGTCGACCGCTCAGACATTGTTGTTTGTCGTATGAACGAAAATGCGCTGCGCTGCTGTTAAGCGCCTGACAAGTCAGGCCTAGCGCTTCCGACCACGGCTTAGGAGAGAATTTTTTATATCTTTCAAGTCAATCTGGAAACAAAAGGCAGGAAAATGGACCAAGAAGGCAGAAAATAGACAAGAAGGAGGTGACAGGAAGAAAGGGGAAGCAGCCAGAAACAGAGGGATGGAAAAGAGGAATTCCTGGCACAGGGTTTCCAGAAGGTGGGGATGCTATTAACAATTTTACAGGCTCCTGGCATCCCCACGGGGGAAGTCTGTGAATTAAGAGTAGGGATTTTTACGATCTCCCAGTTCAACTTCAAGTGCAGACCTGTCAGTGCCGGTGGATCGGTGGTCTAGAGGTAACGCGCCTGTCTAGAAAGCGAAAAGTCCGGGTCTGAAGTGTGCGGCGGTTCGTACCCCGTTTGGACTGGAAATTTTTCCCCCATCCATTAGACCATGAGTGGTGGTCTGGGCGCTAGTCTTTCGGATGAGACGATAAACCGAGGTCCCGTGTGTTACACGTAATTATTTAGCGCACGTAAAAAAAACCCACGGCAACAAGAGAGTTGTCCCTGGCAAAATTCTTAGAAAAAAAAGCCACTCTGATAGGGAAACAAATACAGCTGCAGAAAAAAAAAAAAAAAAAAAAAGGGTGAAAGGGTGGCGCAGCGCTAAGTAGCGACGCGTTCTCCCGCTCTCCCCGGGGAGAGCAGCCCGAATTTCACGGAGAGAAATCTGCCGTGACTTAAAGTGGTATGAAATAAAATCTGAGCGCTTTGATTTGTTGCTTTACAAGATTCAGCGCTATATAAATTCCATATATTATTATTATTATTATTATTAATGGCTTTCGCGTATATACACTTGAACAAGATCAACTGTATATACGTTAAACACAAACACACCCAGCATACGTCCTCGAAGTCGGAATGCGGCTACCTTCATGGCAGGAAAACCGGTCACATACCCACCAAATGTCACCAGTAGCGAACCTGGGAGCTCTGGCTGAGGCACGATCACAACAATTCAGTGAATACCCACCCGCCAGCTGAGAGGGTCAATGCAGAGACTTTTGTAGTGTGTCACTATCATCATTATGTTTGCATGCTTGTGCTCCAGCATAAAAAGTGTGTGTGTGTATGTGTGCGCGCATGTGTGTGTGTGTGTGTGTGTGTGTGTGTGTGTGTGTGTGTGTGATTCAGATTCAGATTCAGAATATTTTATTGCCATTTTAGTCATGTAGACTTATTTGACACAACAAAAACATCAACTATAATTATTATCTATTTTGGCTAAAAGTGATGTACACTAAAAACATGTTGTATTCTACTTCTCTTTTTCTCTTTTATCTTTTTTTCTTTTTCTCTTTTCTTTTTCTCTTATGCTGGGTATGTGTATGTGTGTGCGCATGCATGTATGTGTTATGGTGTGTGTGTGTGTGTGTGTGTGTGTGTGGTGTGTGTGTGTGTGTGTGTGTTGTTGTTGTTGTTCACTGAAACATCTTTTCACTTTAAGTGATATTGGACGATAGGGAAAAGATTAATAAGTAGAAAGGGGAAAATAAGGGGAATGTGTGTGTGTGTGTGTGTGTGTGTGTGTGTGTGTGTGTAAAATGATGGAGGGGAGATGGTGAGCGCCGGTGTGTGTGGGAAGGGGCGTATTTTCTTCTCCGCACCAGTGTAACTGAGTGCAATTATTGTGACTTTTTGTTTTTGTTTGTATTTTTGTGGGACATTTTGTTTCTCTCAGTTGCTGTTGAAAACAGTCATTCGCTCACTTTGCATCAGTCTACAGGTGTTACTTTGTGAAGTGGGCTAGGGCATGTCACGATACTGACAGTGGTGATGGTTGTTTTCATAATTATAATAATAATGAATTTGTATAACACTGAATCTTGTGAACAAATCAAAGCGCATCATATATAAAAAATAAATGATAAAATTATGATGACCAATAACAACATTAACAATAATACAAGTACATTTTACATGTATAGCGACTTGAGTATAAAGATGACGAACAATAATGACACAAGACAGTCTGGTGCTTTTGAAGAAAATACATGGAGCTGTGAGAATTGTTTTTCTTCTGGTTTTAACCAGCACACTCATTTTTGGGGGGGTCAGTAATGTGCTTTGCACTGGTGGGGTGGTAGCAGCACTGTGCTCAGGGAACAGACCATCACATCCTCTCTCTCTCTCTCTCTCTCTCTCTCTCTCTCTCTCTCTCTGCTCGCTCGCTCCTCTCTCTACTCTCTCTCTGTCTCTCTCTGTGGGGTCACCCCCTCCTCCATGTTCTCGGCCCTCTTTCCAGGCCGTCGCCCATTTTACGTTCTAAAGGCACGTGCTGCAGGCAGACGGAGCTGCCAAATGGTGGTTTGTCCTGATTGTTCACAGCTGTTCCCTCCTTCTTCCAGTCACACACGCCAGCATGCACGCAAAGATCGCGTGAGGTGGTGTCTGGGAGAGGGGTGGGGTGAGGTGAGGGTGGTGGTGGAGGTTGTGGAACCCAGTTGTGGTAATGGGTTTGGGTAGGGGGTGGGGGTGGGGGGGGGGGGAGGCGGAGAGGGGGGGGGGGGAGGCGGAGAGGGGGGGGGGGGAGGGGAGGAGGAGGAGGAGAGAGGTTGTAAAGTAGGGGGGAGCCGTGGGTTATGAGAGAGGGAGAGGTGGGGGTAGGCATTGTGCCAGCTTTTGTCTGGAGCTGTCTGGCAAGTATGTTGTTGCTGAGCTTGATGGATGAGAGATGTTGGCAGGTATTAGTCACTGACTTGAGGGCCTAAAGCCTGATTGTTGTTTTTACTGGCTCACCGGCCTGTATCAACATTGTGAAGTTCCCCCCCACAGTCTTACAACTTCTTTCTCGCTGTAAAATTTGATACGACCCCCCCCCCCCCCACTCTTCACTCTCCCTCTCTCTCCCTCCACACCCCCTCTCTCTCCCTCCCTCCTTTGATTCAAACTAACGACATCAGCAGCATGGCAACTTTCCCATGATTATGTAAAGCCAGATGACGTCAGGCATGTTCTGACAACAGGTCATGGTCCAGCGGACAGCTGTGATACTGATGCTTTGGACAGATGCTATAGCCGAGTGGTTAAGACCGTTTAACTTCGATCCCTCAACTAGGGTCCATGAAGTCGCGGGTTCGAATCTTGGCGGCGCCTGGTGAATTAAGGGTGGGGATTTTTACGATCTCCCATGTCAACTTCGAGTGCAGACCTGCTAGTGCCCTAATTCCCCTCGTGTAGATACATATACAGAAGATCAAAATATGCAGGTTAAAGATCCTGTAATTTATGTCAGCGTTCGGTGGGTTACGGAAAGACGAACAAACCCAGCATGCATCCTGTATAATGAAATGAGCTGCTTCGAAGTTGACGACTTGTGTCGGCTGAGGCCAGCGGGCAGACCTCCCGCAAAATAACAAGCACTGGAAAAGACCAGGCACTACGACCCCACCCCGTGAGGGAACGCAGAGAGAGAGAGAGAGAGAGAGAGAGAGAGAGAGAGAGAGAGAGAGAGAGAAGAGAGAGAGAGAGAGAGAGTGTGGTTGCTTTACTCAATATTATATAATGTGTTGTTGTTTTTGTGCGTTCCCCAGCTTAACACTCTGGGGGTCACCCAGAATGTGCAGTCTGACTCACTCATCCCACCTAGGAATCACTGTGAGATTAAAATTGCGCACTGAGTGAGAAGTTTGCGTGTATGACTGTTTTTAAGTACCTCGCCATATAGGCAGCCATAGTCCGACTTCAGAGGATTTTGTTCTCCTTTAAAGGAGAGTGCAGGCTGTTATGTTAATAGTTTGCCATTAAAGGCAATCTCAACACAACATTTTACAGCATAACATTTTAGTGTAAGCCTTGGCAATTAGCTCACATCAATAAATATCATATGATAATTATTATATCATTGTTTTAGTGTGTTTCTTGTCACTGAAGTTTCCCTGTGAGGTTTAGTTTTGAACGCTGAACTGCTGTGTCCTTAGTGCATGAGGTCATTGTTCATGATGGGAAGTGAGGAGGGTGGGGGAAGAGCGGGTGGGACAGAGGGAAACGGTCATGATAAAGCCATGACCCCATCAAACACAGGGTCAAGCAGAATACGTTGAAATGGCATCGTTTGATGAAGAACAATCATGTCCTGACACTTCAGTGTCTATCCAGCCATTGGAATGACAAGTGGATCGGGGTCTAGAGGTAACGCACACGCCTGCCTACAAAGCGAGAAGTGCAGGTTCAATGCTTGTTTGTGCCCCAAGATCCCCCCCTACATCTACTAGATTGTGCCCAAATTTTCCCCACATCTACTAGACTTCGAGTGGTGGTCTGGGTGCTAGTCTTTCGGATGAGACAGTAAACCGAGGTCCCGTGTGCAACACACATCCAGCGCTCGGAAAAGAACTGACGGCAACAAGAGAGTTGCCGCTGGCAAAATGTTGCAGAAAGAAGCCACTCTGATAGGGAGAAAATACACAATATTGTTTTTGTTGGTGTTGTTGTTATGATGACAGCTCAGTATGTGTAGTGAAGACAGCTCTACGCTGCAGGTCCCTTAAGTGACTGTAGAGCTTTTGGGAGACATGGAGGGGGTGAGGTGGGGGGATTAGGCCAGATCAGATCCACTTCTGGAGCGCCTCCTGTAGCGGGCAGGACTGTAGCACATAGCATGTTGTGTTGTCTGCCTGGCTGCCACTGTCCTTGTATCGTGGTAATGGTGACGGTGACCTGACCACCAGAGAAACGATCAGCATCAGAGGCTCAGTCACCGTCTCAGAAAAGCCTGACTTAGGATATGCCCTCTCCCCCCCCCCCACCCCCCCACCCCCAGGTGGGGATGCCGGGGGCCTGTCAGTATAAAATTGATAGCATCCGCACCTTCCGAGAATTCTGGCCAAGGAATTTCATTTTTCTATCCCTCTCTTTGTTTCTGCCTTGTTCCTTCTCTTCCTGTCACTTCCTTCTTGTCAATTTTCTGCCTTGTTGGTCCATTCTCCTGCATTTTCCCCTGAAAGACTTAAAAGATAACGCTTTTGTCCCACGCTGAAAAGGATGCGCTGGGCCTGACTTGTCAAGCGCTTTAACGGCAGCGTAACACATTTTCCTTCATATGACAGACAACAATAGTTGCTGTCTGAGCGTTTGATGAAGAAGAATGATATGAGTCATATATGTGTTTCTGTATGGCAAGGTTGTTGACTGTGTCTGCTTCTCTCCAGTCCCATTCTTCCGTGGGGATGCCGGGGGCCTTTCAGTATAAATAGCATTCCTGCCTTCTGGAAATTCTGTGAAAAGAATTCGCTCTTTTCTATCCCTCTCTTCATTTCTTCCTTGTGCCTTTTCTTCCTGTCACCACCTTCTCGTCTATTTTCTTCCTTCTTGGTCCATTCTCCTGCCCTTTTCTAGAAAGACTTTACAGATAACAATTCTCTCCCACGCCGAAGACGGATGATGCTGGGCCTGATTTGTTAGGCGCTTAACAGCAGCGCAATACATTTTCGCTCCTATGACAGACAACGATAGTTGCTGTCTGAGCGTTCGACGAAGAAGAATGCCGAGGAATCTGCCTACCTGTCTCACCTGTCGGCATCACCGAGTTCGGTGTTAGCCGCCGCACCCAATGATAATGACATGATCCTCCATTTCCATTTTCTCCGGTCTTCACTGGCCCTCCTACCCTACCCTACCCTCCTACCCTACCCTACCCTCCTACCTACCGTCCTACCCTATCCTACCCTCCTTCCCTACCGTCCTACTCTACCCTACCCTCCTACCTACCCTCCTACCCTATCCTACCCTCCTACCCTACCCTACCCTCCTACCCAACCCTACCCTCTACCCTACCCTACCCTCCTACCCTACCCTCCTACCCGCCCCTCCCCTCCTATCCTACACTACCGTCCTACCCTATCCTACCCTCCTACCCTACCCTCCTACCCTATCCTACCCTCCTACCTTACCCTCCTATCCTACCCTACCCTTCTACCCTACCCTACCCTCCTATCCTACCCTACCCTACCGTCGTACCGTCCTATCCTACCCTTCCCTCCTACCCTTACCTTCCCTCCTCTCCTACCCTACCCTCCCTTCCTACCCTATCCTCATACCCTACCCTACCCTCCTATTCTACCCTCCTACCCTACCATATCCTCCTTTTCTACTCTCCTACCCTACCCTACCCTACCCTCCTACCCAACCCTACCCTCTACCCTACCCTACCCTCCTACCCTACCCTCCTACCCGCCCCTCCCCTCCTATCCTACACTACCGTCCTACCCTATCCTACCCTACCCTACCCTCCTACCCTACCCTACCCTCCTACCTTACCCTCCTATCCTACCCTACCCTTCTACCCTACCCTACCCTCCTATCCTACCCTACCGTCGTACCGTCCTATCCTACCCTTCCCTCCTACCCTTACCTTCCCTCCTCTCCTACCCTACCCTCCCTTCCTACCCTATCCTCATACCCTACCCTACCCTCCTATTCTACCCTCCTACCCTACCATATCCTCCTTTTCTACTCTCCTACCCTACCCTACCCTCCTATCCTACCCTACCCTCCTACCCTACCTTACCCTCCTACCCTACCCTCCTATCCTACCCTACCCTCCTACCCTACCCTACCGTCCTACTCTCCTATCCTACCCATCCCTCCTACCCTACCCTACCTTCCTACTCTCCTATCCTACCCATCCATCCTACCCTTCCCTTCCCTCGCCTCCCCTCCCTTCCTACCCTACCCTCTTATTCTACCCTCTTACCCTACCCTACCCTCCTACCCTACCCTCCTACCCCACCCTCCTACCCTACCTTCTTACCCAACTCTCCTACCTATCCCTACCCTACCCTACAAGACACACACACATGCACACACATGTACGCAGGCAGGCAGGCAGGCAGGCAGGCAGGCAGGCAGGCAGACAGACAACTGGATCAGAGGGAAGAAACCATTATCCCTGTGTCCAGTTTCTGCCCCTGGGATCGCAGTCTCTAACATTTTGTTGTTGTTGTTGATTATTGTCATTAACACGACGAAAAAGGATCGCAGTAAATAAAGATTGCATTTCTTTTCCAGAGAAATAATCGATAGTAAATCTGAAGAACCTCTCTGGAAACAAGATAAAACGACTTACGTTGCATGCTTGAGTGTGTGTGTGTGTGTGTGTGTGTGTGTGTGTGTGTGTGTGTGTGTGTGTGTGTGTGTGTGTGTATGTGTGTGTGTGTTTGTGTATGTGTGTGTGTATGTGTGTGTGTATGGTGTGTGTGTGGTGTGTGTGTAGTGTGTGGTGTGTTTGTGCGTGCGTGCGTGTGTGTATGCGTGCATGCGCGCGCGGGTGTGTGTGCGCGCGCACATGCGTCTGTACGTGTATAGTTGCATATAATTATGAATGAGTGTGTGCATGTTTAGCATGTGTGCGCGTGCTTGCACGCACGTGTGTGTGCATGTGTGCGTGCGTGTGTGCATGTGTGCGTGCGTGCGTGTGCGTGTGTGTGAATGTGTGTTGTGAGTGTGTGTGTGTGTGTGTGCGCGCGCGCGTATGATGTGTGTATGTGTGAATGTGTGTTTTGTGTGTGTGTGTGTGTGCGCGCGCGTGCGTGAGTGTGATGTGTGTATGTGCGTGCGTGAGTGAGTGAGTGAGTGTGTGTGTGTGTGTGTGTGTGAGTGTGCAAATCTTAAGTCTTTTCACAGATCACACTATGATAAGATAGTTGGGAGAAAAACAGAAACGAAGGACAAGGAATAGAAGACCAACCAACCAACCAACCAATCAACCAATCAATCAATCAACCAACCAACCAACCAACCAACCAACTCCGATGAGACAGAACAAACACCCCAAAAGTGACTACAATAAAATTAATGGTTCAAGAAGCTGTATTGCTATCGACAATATCCGAAAAGAAACAGGTGGATCTGTTACTGAAGAGGTACATTTGCACACACACACGCTTGCACGCACAACGCGGCGCGCACGTACACACACACACACACACACACACACACACACACACACACACACACACACACACACACACACACACTCACACACACACACACACACACACACACACACACACACACACACACACACACACACACACACACACACACACACAAAGTGATCCTATTTATTTGGTTACTTTCTTATTTTTTTGCTAATAATACAAAAAGAAAACCCCTCCTAATCCCTCCTCACCCCCACCCCCAACCGTTGCGATTTCCTCATAGAAAAAGAAACATTTGTATTGCCTAGCCATTTCGAAATTTAATATAATTATTTGTGTGGACATTTCACATCATTTCAGAATATTTGTTGCTCCACTTGAAATGACACCCTTCTCTTTTTCTCTCGTTCCCAACTCACACCCACTCTCCTCCCATTGTTTCTCTCCTTTCTCACATTTCTTTCTGAAAATGGGTCCATTCCTATTGTTCATATCGCCCTACTTCCACTCACCCCCACTGCCCCCCCCCCCCCCCCCCCCCCCCTCTCCTTGTCTGCTCTCTCTCTCTCTCATCATTTATCCCTTCTTTCCGTAATCTAACACTTCAGAACACATACACGTGGTCATACATACACGTAATCTGTGCTTTCTGTTCTTTCTGTGTGTGAATCTGTCTCTGTCTCTCTCTGCCTTTCTTTCTTGCTGCGAAGCCTTTCAGCTGTTCTTGGAGTTTTTCATATTTGTTTAACTTTTTTTTTCATGTTGCTGTTCCGTCATACTGTCCCTCTCCTGCTCTGTCAAACTGTCCCTCTGTCCCTCTCCTGCTCTGTCATACTGTCCCTCTCCTTCTGCTCCGTCATACTGTCCCTCTCCTTCTGCTCCATCATACTGTCCCTCTGTCCCTCTCCTGCTCTGTCATACTGTCCCTCTCCTTCTGCTCCGTCATACTGTCCCTCTCCTTCTGCTTCGTCATACTGTCCCTCTCCTTCTGCTCCGTCATACTGTCCCTCTCCTTCTGCTCCATCATACTGTCCCTCTGTCCCTCTCCTTCTGCTCCGTCATACTGTCCCTCTTCTTCTGCTCCGTCATACTGTCCCTCTCCTTCTGCTCCATCATACTGTCCCTCTGTCCCTCTCCTTCTGCTCCGTCATACTGTCCCTCTTCTTCTGCTCCGTCATACTGTCCCTCTCCTTCTGCTCCGTCATACTGTCCCTCTGTCCCTCTCCTGCTCCGTCATACTGTCCCTCTTCTTCTGCTCCGTCATACTGTCCCTCTCCTTCTGCTCCATCATACTGTCCTCTTTCCCTCGTCCTTCTGCTCCGTCATACTGTCCCTCTTCTTCTGCTCCGTCATACTGTCCCTCTTCCCTCTCCTTCTGCTCCGTCATACTGTCCCTCTCCTTCTGCTCCGTCATACTGTCCCTCTCCTTCTGCTCCGTCATACTGTCCCTCTCCTTCTGCTCCGTCATACTGTCCCTCTCCTTCTGCTCCGTCATACTGTCCCTCTGTCCCTCTCCTTCTGCTCCGTCATACTGTCCCTCTTCTTCTGCTCCGTCATACTGTCCCTCTCCTTCTGCTCCATCATACTGTCCCTCTTTCCCTCTCCTTCTGCTCCGTCATACTGTCCCTCTCCTTCTGCTCCATCATACTGTCCCTCTCCTTCTGCTCCATCATACTGTCCCTCCCCCCGTGAGGTTCCCGGGGTATGCTTGCAAAGCGAACATTGCAAGAATAGGGCCTCTGCCATCCAACCAGGCATGTCGTAAAAGGCGACTAAGGTGGACAAGGGAGCTGAAGTCAGAGGTGATGGGCCTAGCGGCGCTCCCGAGACAACCACATCACCATGCAACTATCGCCAAAATGACACTTAGAGACCGGATTAACAGGAATGGTGCGCGCCCTGTGGGGATCCGCCAGGCAGGTGCAGTGCCGGGCTCCGCGCCTCAACGGAGTCCACCCAAGCGACTGGAGGTCCCTTCATCGTCCTGTGGAGCCAGGGGACGGGGAGGACATGCGACTGGCCGCAAGCCAAGCAAGACCAAGGAAACCCCTACCATCAACATCATGCAGTGGAACGCTGAAGGGGTCAGCAACAAGACAACAGAGCTCCAACACTTCCTACACGCTAACAACATCCACGTGTGTTGTATGCAAGAGACACACCTGCAAGAGGGGAAGCCACTAAAGATCCGCGGCTATCAGGTGTTTCGCAGTGATCGACAGGGTAGAAGAAAAGGTGGAGTACTGACACTAGTGAGGAACAACCTGAACGCTAGTGAAACAAAGACGTACATGGAGGAAGCAGAGTACCAGACAGTGAAGATCACCACCAAGGACAGTAGCTTCACTGTCGTCAACTACTACTGCCCTGATGATAAGAATCTAGCCCTAGATACCATCCAGGTCCCAAACAACAGCTTCCTCATCACTGGCGACTTCAACAGCAGGTCCCAGAGTTGGGGATACAACCACCTTGACAAGCGAGGAGAAGAAGTAGAGGCATGGCAGGATGAACACCGCCTAATCCTCGTCAACGACCCCACCGACCCTCCTACCTTCTACTCGCGCCGCTGGAAGACCACCACCACCCCGGACCTGGCTCTCTGCACTGATGACATCCACCAGAGGATCGGGAGAACAGTCCAAGATCAGCTCGGGGGAAGTGACCACGCCCCGTCATCCTCACAATCAGTGGAGAAGCAGAAACAGGGCACAGACCTCAACCAAGATGGAACTATAAGAAGGCCAAATGGGGACTCTTTGCCATCAGGACAAATGAACTGACTAACAACATTCAAGTAGAGGGACGAAACATCAACAACGTAGTGAAGGAATTCAACAAAAGCATCCTTCATGCAGCCAGGGAATGCATACCAAGGGGAGCAAGAAAAGACTACATCCCATACTGGACGGACCAGCTTCAACAGGCACACGATGCAGTCACCGAAGCAAGAGAAGAAGTAGAGAACAACCCGAATCAGGAGAACCACATCAGACTCCAAGAGAGCACGGCAAAATACCTGAGAACTAGAAAGCAAGAGACGGAGCTGGAGAGAGAAAACATCAAGCCTCAACATGGAAAAAGACACAACTAAGCTCTGGAGACTAACACAGGCCCTGAACGATGAAGGTACAAAGGGGCAGAAGATCACACTAGAAGAAGACGGCAGAACTCTGACGGGAAAGAGGGCAGCCAACACCTTTGCCAAGAAGTACGCCAAAGAAAGCAATAACAACATCCCACAAAACCTACAGAAAGAAGTGAGAAAGGAAGAAAGAGACAGGAGAAAGAACTGTGAACAGGTCATGAGGCAATGGAACACAAGATCACCATGCCAGAACTCCTAAAAGCCATCAAGAAACTGAAGAAGAAGAAGTCACCAGGACCTGACAACATCACCAACGAGATGATACAACACCAAGGCAACACTGCTCTCCAGAAGCTCTTGGGCATCTTCAACTTGAGCTGGAACAGTGGTCAGGTCCCCCAATGTTGGAAAGAGGCCATCATGATCCCATACTGAAGAAGGGCAAGAACAAGAGCAAGGCCATCAGCTATCGCCCAATCAGCCTCACGAGTTGCCTCTGTAAGACCATGGAGCGCATCGTCAACCTGCGCCTGCAACTCTACCTGGAGACTGAAAGCATCCTAGTCCCTGAACAAGCCGGATTCCGTCAGTACAAAAGCACTGAAGATCAAACAACTCATCTTACTCAAGTTATAGAGGATGCTTTTCAGGCCAAGAAGATGACCCTGGCAATCTTCATAGATCTACAGAAGGCCTTCGACAAGGTCTGGAAAGATGGACTCCTTGTGAAGCTCCTAACGCAGTGGCATTACCGGCAATAGTACCAGTGGACAAAATCCTACCTTCACAACCGACGAGCCAGAGTGATGGTTGGACTGCCGCTGTGGCCGGAAGGTACTCCTGCGGCAAGGAGTACCTCAGGGAGGAGTACTCTCACCAACCCTGTTCGTGCTCTTCATTAACGATATTGTGTCGGAGCTTCCCAAGGGAGTCCACGCAGCGCTTTATGCAGACGACCTGGTGCTCTGGTGCACGGAGGAGTACGCTTCAACAGCAAACTACCGCATGCAGATGGCCCTGGATAAAGTTTCCGCATGGGCTGACAAGTGGTGTGTGTCCATTAACCGGGACAAGACCACAGGCACCCTCTTTATGCTCTCACCAAAAGCAAGCCCTGGACGCCTCACCCTTGGCAACACGACCCTCAAGATGGAAGACCAACAGACATACCTTGGGGTCACATATGACAAGAAGCTGACCTGGAAACAACACATCACCCAGGCAGAAGGAAAAGCAAGGCGTAAGCTCAACATCATGCGCAAACTTGCAGGGACACAGTGGGGAGCCAATGAACACATCCTGAAATCAGTCTACCAGGGCACTGTACGACCCCATCTTGAGTACGGATCAAACTCTTGGATGACAGCTGCCAAGACACATCGGGACACCCTGGACAAGGTACAGAACCAAGCCTTGAGAATCATCACAGGCGCGATGAAATCCACCCCCATAGAGAAGATGGAGCAGGTGACTGGCATAGCTCCTCTCATCACCAGAAGGAAACAGAAGACGTTGCAACAGGCTACCAAGTACCAGTGCACCAAAGACCATCCAATGAGCACAAGACTGGAGAAGCTGTCCTCTGGAAGACTAAACCGCTCCAGTTTTGCAGTCGAAGCTCGTGCACTGCAGAGAGAGCACCAAGACAAACTGCCAGCAGTACAGCCCATCACCTTCTCCCTTGATGATCCTCCATGGCAAGAAAGGACAGGAAAAGTGACAGTCAGAATGACAGTTCCAGGAATCACGAAGAAAACTGAACAGGGCGACATTGTCAAAAGAACTCTAACGGCAGCCATGATAGAAGATCAATACCCTCACGAGGCATGGCTCCACGTCTACACAGACGGCTCTGCAACAGATGCCACCAGATGTGGAGGAGCTGGGCCTACATCTGGTATCCCAGCAGAGAATGGGAGACTCGGTCAATAGCAACCGGCGTCTACTGCACCAACTACAAGGCCGAAGTGGAAGCGATCATCCTTGCAGCAAACACCATCCGCAGCAGAGTGGATCACAACACCCAGGTCGTCTTTCTGACCGACGCTCTGTCTGTGCTGCAAGCCTTCAACAGCGGCCAGCTTCCACAACTAGAGATGGCACTACATAACATCCAGTGTCTTCGCACCGTGCTGCAGTGGATCCCCTCACACTGTGGCATCGAGGCCCTCTTCTTCTGCTCCGTCATACTGTCCCTCTGTCCCTCTCCTTCTGCTCCATCATACTGTCCCTCTGTCCCTCTCCTTCTGCTCCGTCATACTGTCCCGCTTTCCCCCTCTTTCCCCCTCATCATACTGTCCCTCTGTCCCTCTCCTTCTGCTCCGTCATACGTCCCCTCCCTTCTGCTCTGTCATACGTCCCCTCTCCTTCTGCCCTTCATACTGCCCTCTCCTTTCTGCTCCCTGTCATACTGCCTCTCTCCTCATCTTCGCCCCATCATACTGTCCCCCTCTTGTCCCTTCTCCTTCTGCTCCATCATACTGTCCCTCTGTCCCTCTCCTTCTGCTCCGTCATACTGTCCCTCTTTCCCTCTCCTTCTGCTCCGTCATACTGTCCCTCTCCTTCTGCTCCGTCATACTGTCCCTCTCCTTCTGCTCCGTCATACTGTCCCTCTCCTTCTGCTCCATCGTACTGTCCCTCTTTCCCTCCCCTTCTGCTCCGTCATACTGTCCCTCTCCTTCTGCTCCGTCATACTGTCCCTCTTTCCCTCTCCTTCTGCTCCGTCATACTGTCCCTCTCCTTCTGCTCTGTCATACTGTCCCTCTTTCCCTTTGTGTTATGCTGTTGGCAAAACTTAGAGCAATGCATTCCCCAGTATGTTTACGCGTGTCATCAAGTGCTCTCCCATATCAGACAACTGTGGAGATAAACAAGAAATTGATATGACTCAGCATAACACAGACAGACAGACAGTATCAATTTCCTTTGAAGATGAACTGAATGACCCTATGATATAACACAGTTGTAGAGGAGAAGAAAGGGTATGATGTTGATCATTTGAATGAAGTGGAAAATAACATGGTGACGCATGAATGATGATGTTGTGATGACGAGAGAGAAATGCAAAAATCTGATAGCCAAAAAACCCCGCCATAGAGTTTACAGGTAATGGGACTGAGGCTGAGTGTACATACAGTGTGTGGAGCTTTTAAATGTTTCTCGTGAAGCAGCAGAGACAGAGCAACTCACAATAGTGTGAAGGGATGCTTACAGAAAATTTCAAAGAAAATGGACAATGTTCAGTCAGTAATGAAAGGAATCGCAGAGGGCGACTCATATATCACCACCCCTGTGCAAAAAGGAAATCGTGGTACAGGTGTGCCGCACCTGTTGTGTGGTTGACTCTCCCACACAGACTCGGCCATGTGGAAATGCTGCTTTCACATACACGATCGTACTATATCTGATCATTGATTTTTTGCAATAACTGAAAACTGTGACATGGAACCCATGCCATGGTGTTTGTTTTGGGCTGTCATTATGGTCTTTTCTTCCTCCACCTATCATCTCGTAGTCCTGTATACCGTGGGGGCACCACTGAAGATTTTGCAACCAGCTTCCTCCACTCCCACGGTCCTCTGCTTTACGGTAGGCTAGCAAATCGTTCCACTCAAGGCCAGCCCACTCTCTGATGTTGTCTTCCAATCGTGTTCTCTGTACTCTCAAATACATGTTTCAGAGACTGAGCTGTCCATCTGAAGAATGCCTTCCCCCCCAAAACCCCCCAACAACAACAACACCAAACAAACAAAACAACAACAAACCAACAAAAAAAACCCAAATAAATAAACAAGCAACCCAACGACAACAAAACACACAAACAAAATAAACAAACAAAACAGAATAAAACAAAACAAAAAACAAAACAACCAAAACCCGCCCCCCCCCCCCCCCCCAAACAAAATAAAAACCAACCCACCATGTTTTGTGTCGTCCCCCTCCCCTCTGTCATCTTATGAATGAGCTTCTAACTTACCGCAATAACCCATCGACATTGTCATCATTTCTCTCTCTCTCTCACACACACAACTACACACACACACACACACACACACAACACACACACACACACACACACACACACACACACACACACACACACACACACACACACACAACTACACACACACACATATACACACACACACCCACACCCACACAGCCACACCCACACAACCACACAGACACACACACACAGACACACACACACACACACACACACACACACACACACACACACACTACAACACACACTACACACACACACACACACACACACACACACACACACACACACACACACACACACACACACACACACACACACACACACACTGGTATTTAGTATTGTGAAAGTTCTCTGGCACAGTCCTATAGGACATTTGTTATAACCTCATTAAGTTTAATGGTTGGTTTTTTGTTTGTTTGTTTGTTTGTTGTTTTTAACTGGTTTTCTTGCTTTGTGAAGTTTCTTTTCTGCCTATGTAAACTATTTTTCCCTTGTACACATTTCAGTAGGACATCTACCACCACCTCAACTTCCATGCATTTTTTTCCCCGTCTAATGTCACTGAGAGTGAACAGATGTAAAATCGAAGACAACACACACACGCTCTCTCTCTCTCACACTCTCACTCTCTCTCTCTCTCTCTCTCTCTCTCTCTCTCTCTCTCTCTCTCACTCCACACACTCTACACCTCACTCTCAATCCACACACACACACACACACACACACACACACACACACACACAACACACCCCACAAGACACACTCACTCACACACATTGTTGTTAACACCAAATAGGTGTGTGTGTTAGTAAACTGAAGAAATAACACACGCACCTATTTGGTGTTAACAACAATGTGAATAGTCATGGATGCTGCTGCCAAGCATGCTCTGCTACAGCAGAAACAGCCACCTGATGATGCTGTTGGCTCATAGGCAGTAGTCGTGCAGTTAGGAAGGTCGGACCATCTTCCTTTGAATGTAGTGCGGGTTGACAGCCGTCTGCCTGGCAGGCTTGTAACCTGACACTTGGGGGAGCGGGATAGATAGCCTGGTGGCTAGAGTGATGCATTCGTGATCTGCTGACCCGGGTTCGAATCTCAAGAGGATTTTTCTTCTGGAGTTAACGTCAGTACCGACTCCATTCTCCCCAAAAGTCCTTCGGATGAGACTATAAACCGAGGTCCCGTGTGCGAACGCACGCAGAACATCTTGCGCGCACGTTAAAAATAGTTCCGCTTTTCGGAAGAGTAGGGCATTGCGTGCCGGTAGGAACGGATGACAAAATTTACAAAACTGCATACACACAGGGACTAGATGTAAAAAAAAAAAGGCACATGGGTGCTTATTCCATTATCCTCGAAATAAAAAAATAAAAGAAGAAGGGAAGGGAAGGAGGGTGGTGGCTGGTTGGCATTCAGACAGGAAAGGAGGCGACCATTCACTCAGTGTTGTTCAGTGTACAGAGGGACGTGCCATCCGCCTCATCACACAGTCATACAGCTGTGGTCTGGTGGTAACGGACTTCGTCTAGAAAACAAGAAATTACCCAGTTCAATTTCCAGCGGACTTTCCCCCATCCACTGGATCTTGAATAGTGGTTTGGGTGCTAGTCCTCCAGGAGAAACGATAAACCGAGGTTCTGTGTGCAATATAGCGTATGAACTATATTAGCACCCACTCTGCAGAAAAAAACCAACCACTGTCGTAAGAAAACAAATGTTGATGTTTTTGTTGTTGTTGTTTGTTGTTGTAGAGCGTTCTCCTAGCTGGGTCACCCAGAAGATGCACTCTGTCTCTGTCTCTGAAAGGTTTCCAGCAAAATCTAAATCTCTACCACTTAAACTCCACCGCAATGTACAGTGATTGTAGCCGTTACAGGACCCCAAACTCTCAGGTTCTAGAAGCAGCCTCCTATATGACTTCGGATGAGACTATAAACCGAGGCCCCGTGTGCGAACGCACGCAGAACATCTTGCGCACACGTTAAACCCCGTTCCGCTTTTCGTAAGAGTAGGCCATTGTGTGCCGGTGGGAATAGATGACAAAATGTACAAAACTGCATACACACGGGGACTGGATGTAAAAAAGCAAATGGGTGCTTATTCCATTATCTTCGATATAAAAGAATAACATATTTAAATAAAAAAAGCTTTCTGGGGGTATGGGACACTGTTTGTGTAAGAAAACCTCAAATACACGTTTCCACTATGAAAGGCTGGTTGAGTACATGAGATTATTGGTCAAAATAGATGTGTTTGATGTTTTAGCCCTTGCAATAGTATATGACCTAAACGTCCTTTAAGTCCCAGCTTTGACTTGAAAGCATTCCCCCAGGGGGATGGCAGGGGCCTGTCAGTATAATAGCATCCCCACCTTCTGGGAATTCTGTGCCAGGAATTTCGTCTTTTCAGTCCCTCTCTTTGTTTTTGCTTTGTTTCTTTTCCCCCATTTATCTCATTATTGTCTATTTTCTGCCTTCTTGGTCCATTCTCCTGCCTTTTTTTTGTTTTTCCCCAGAGAGACTTAAAAGATAATGACGAAGTCGGATGTGCGGGGCTTGACTTCTCAGGCGCTTAACGGCAGCGCAGCGCATTTTCGCTCATATGACAGACGGCAATACTTGCTGTCTGAGCGTTTGGTGACGATGAAGAAGACTTGAAAGGTTGTAATAATGGGCACCTTGTGCTTTAGTGAAATAAGCAATACAATAAAAGAGATTGCGATGGCAAAGATATTGTATCGTGCACAAGAGAGAGAGAGAGAGAGAGAGAGAGAGAGAGAGAGAGAGAGAGAGAGAGAGAGAGAGAGAGAGAGAGAGAGAGAACTCTTCCTCAGTCCAGCCAATCTCATAATTTAGCTAATTTTTGAATTGTCATCATTAAAAGAAAACACCTTTGTAAAGCGATCATACCGCTCGTTTATTGAAACATCACTAGTACTTATTGATCTCTGTGAGCAATTTCCCATTTCAGTCAATTGTTTCCAAAATGTGGAAGAAGCTGAAGTATTTGATCTGAACTTTACCACCTGTTGACGTCTAAATTTTCTTTTATCGGAGAGAAAGAGAGAGAGAGAGAGAGAGAGAGAGAGAGAGAGAGAGAGAGAGAGAGAGAGAGAGACAGAGAGAGAGAGACAGAGAGAGAGAGAGAGAGAGAGAGAGAGAGAGAGAGAGAGAGAGAGAGAGATGAGAGAAGAGACAGACGAACAGAAACGATAGGAATGTGGGATCAAACGCATCATTCTGAACACTAAGCGGGGAAACAACGTGTTGAGAGAAAAAACAACAAAACAAAAAACAACCACCCCGAAACAAAGCAGCATTGTACAAGAAAAAAGAAGACAGAAGGCAGAAACAAACCCCCAACGCGGCAAGGACGGCGCCGATCCCTCATGCCAGCAATGCACGGCGGGCTGTGACCTGGCTTCTGCCAGAGTGCGCACATTCCTGCAGTGGTTCCTCCTGCGAGTGTTGCCGCCTTCATGCAGCTGACAGCATAAGGAGCATCCCGCTGCCAAGACAGACAGACGGAGGGAAGCAGCAACCTGTTTTTATGATGCTGGATGTGCCAGGCTAACGTTATGTAACCAGCTTGTGGCAGCCTCTGCCAGCAGTGGAGTACTGGGTGAATGCAGCATTCGCCATGCCATGCCATGCCATGCCATGCTGATGATGAGCATGAGTGGTAGGTAGCCTAGCACTGAAAAAGGAGAGGGGTGGAAATGGAAGTAAAGCAGAGTGGCTTGTCTCTGTAAGAAGGGAGGGATTGGAGGAAGGGTTGGGGGTGGGGGTGGGGGGTGGTGGTGGTGGTGGGGGGGGGGGGTGGTGTGGGGGGGGGGCGGGATGGGAAGTCGCCGTAACGTGCACCTGGGTCCATGGAGGAGCAGGTCTGCCAAGGATAAGGTATGCACAACACACTGCTGAAACACTTGAGTGCAGTGCCCCACGACTCCTCAAGGAGTTGAGGGAGAAGTCATGTGAAGTCACAGTGTGAGCAAGACGTACTTTAAAAAAAAAAATCTGTCCCTCGTGTTCGATGAAGCAGCTGCTATTTCGGAAATTTGGCAGAAATTTGATTGTAGTGGAAATGCCTTGCCCACATTAAATCCGCACCCTCTTGACCAAGTGGGCATATGGACAGTCAGCGTTGGAGATGTTCTCCAAAGGTCAAATAGCCCTCCAGGGCTGCAGCACACACACTAACTCAGGTTAGATGACCACGTTAAGTCACAGTATGGGCAGGCCCTCGATGTATAAGGTGCTAACTCAGGGAAAGTGTCCACATAGTCATTTTGTTCTTTATCTAACAATGTGTTTACTCGAACATGTATTCATGATGATTGGCAGTAATCAATAAAATAAGGCAGTGCAGACAAACAACCGCGCAGGAAATATTGATTTTTTTTTTTATGCACACAAAAACTTAACAGGAGATATAATTATGCAAAAGGAAAAATAGCAGTCAGGATCCAATCCAATTGTCTTTGCTTACAGCCCCGCCGACCACAGAAGCCATCGAAACTAACAACGCAATACAAAGCTATATCAGTTTACGCAGATTTCAACATGTATGACAACGCGTGCACACAATAATTATAATGATGACGACTATGATGTTGATGATGATGATGATAATGGCGAGCCAGGAGTGGCAGCATGAAAACATGTAAATGCAGATAATTTTATTTAATTTCTTCTGGGCTGTGATTCTTGAAAAGGTCTTTAGCACATGCAAAAAAACACACGGCATCAAGAGAGTTGTCCTTGGCTAAATTCTGTAGAAAAAAGCCACCCTGATAGGGAAAAAAATGCACGTGCAGAGAGGGGAAAAAATAACAGTAGGCGCTGCTCTTGTGGCGACACGCTCTCCCCAGGGAAAGCAGCCCAAATTTTACGCAGAGAAATCTGTCGTGACTTAAAGTGGTATGCAAATGCAAACACAAACAGCACAAATGCAGAGACAGCATTGATAAACATCTGTCATCAACATGATAAGACAGCTGCAATATTCGAAATCTGTAAACGAGTCAAATATAATAGCGTTGTTTGAGGCGTGGAGTTGAAATAACTCACCCATCTAGGGGGCAAGAATTCCTTAATGGAAAGCGATTTTGGATCCACGATGGCATTAGTGTGGAAAGGCGGTCCAGGTGCTAGTCTTTCGTATGAGATGATGAATTGAGGTCTCGTGTATACATGCCTGTAATACATGGTTTTCATGTACACGCCGACATGAAGAAATTAATGGCAGGTGTCCTATAACGACGAGTGCAGTCAAACTATACCTAGAAAAGGTTGCTGTAACATAACAATAATTATGACATGAAACTGCAACCGATGACAGCCAGATTCTTGGTGCCTTTGCAGGTATTGACATACACATCGATTTCGCTTTTTTGTGATAAAAGAACAAATACTGGAAAAGATCAGTCTCCTTCTCCAACTTATGTTTCTTCGTAGAACGCTCCGACATAAACTATTGTTGTCTTGTCATATGGGCAAAAAGGCGTTGCGCTGCCGTTAAGCGCCTGACAAGTCGGGCCCTGAGCATCCGACTTCGGCATAGAAGAGAGTATTGTTATATTTTCAGTCTTTTGGGAAAAAACAACAACCAACAGGCCGGAGAATGGACCAAAAAGGCAGAAATAAGACAAGAAGAAAGTGATAGGAAGAAAAGGAACACGGCACAAAATGAACAAGGCAGAAACAGAGAGAGGACCAGAGAGGGAATTCCTAGCACAGACTTTCCAGAAGGTGGGGATGCTCTTTATCTGATATGCTCCCGGCATCCCCACTGGGACTTCTCCAACTCGATAACGAGTTGTTCAGATACTTGTTGTTTAGTGCTTACAAGACGTTGTCAAAACCCTCTGAAAAACGGACTGGCATATACAAAGAACTCTGTCATAACTTATTGAAAAAACCGTTTTTACTTCAAAGATAACATGGGACAGGTAATTTTGAAAACGAAAGTTTTAGTAGGCGGGAGTTTCAAAACTGGCAAAAGCATCAACCGTTTCATTTAGTTGCTGTGCACATTCTTGCTGGCAGTCAGTCAGTCAGACAGGGGCTCTGTGAGGGGTAGGCCTAGGCTAGGTTAGTACGGTGGGGGTGGGAAGGGAGGAGTGGACACAGTAAAGGAACACGTTGCCGCAGTATCGTCTAACTGACGCTGAACAGCCGATGCCAGCTGTCGAAAGAACTCCCGCAGGATTGTCTGAAAATGACAGCGACAGCAGAACAGCAGCAACAGAGAGCAGCCGCAGCAGCAGCAGCAGCAGCAGCAGCAACAATAGCCGTCAGGATGGGCCTGGGAGACTTCACATCAGGTCCAAAAAGCACGGCGGGCAAATCGATAGATCGGCAGTGGGTCCCTGATGCAGGCAAACAAAAGACCATGGCTGATGCTTCACGGGACAATGCTGCTGCAGGGGGCTGCAGGGGCGCTATCCAGCTGCAGTGTTTTGACAACCATGCCGCAGGTGAGGACAGTCTGTGCAATGGCGGTGACTACACAATAACGATCCAAAAGTGAGGCCAAATAAAAACGCTGTAAAGAAAAAAAAATTCAAACCCAACACGCATGCGCGCACATCGCACGCATGCACGCACGAACACAGACGCACACATACACACACAAAGAAAAAAATCCCGATATATGTTCTGCAACACCCAGGAGAGCTGTAACAGGTATGAACCAACTGGGGGATTATTATGTGTCTAGTGCACTGCACTCCGGGACAGTTGTCTGGTGGGTTGGTTGTAACTCCCTTCCTTCACTTTCTTTCTCTTCGAAAAGAATGGCACCAGGGTCTGTCTCTATTGCTGGATCCTACAAGCCTTTTGTCTAAACCCGAAAAAAAGTGACCCCCCCCCTAAGGACTGAACAGAAACTAGTGACATTGTTAATCATTAATGTCAGAATGGTTACATATGGACAGTTAACAGACATGGTCTCTTTCTCTGTCTCTCTCTCCCCTTTTGTCTTTCTCTCTTCGCTCATGTGTGTGAGTGTGTGTGTTTGTTTTTTGTGTGTGTGTGTGTGTGTGTGTGTGTGTGTACACGCGGGTGCGCGTGCGCGCGTGTGTGTATGTTTGTGAATACAAAATAATATGTCCTTGATTTTATCCAAGGTGAGTCTGATGAGAAACGAATCCGAGTTGAAATCGGAGAGAAAACTAAAACATAAATGTATCAAGTCACTGTTTTACACACACACACACACACACACACACACACACACACACACACACACACACACACACACACACACACACACACACACACACACACACACACACACACAAAGAGAATAATCCTGCACTGAATGCTACCAACTGCCTTTGGGTGAGCGCTGAGTGTGTGTGTGTGTGTGTGTGGTGTGTATACAAGGCTGGCCTGTCGGGTAGATAGATCCCAGTCTGGCACATTGCGGGCAAGTCAGAGGGTTCGGAAATCGATGAGGTGTTCCCTATAGCCATGTATCGACCACAGCCGGTGGTCTCCGCTCTTAATCGCCATCAGCCCTCGCCACTCCTGTAGCGCCTGTCTGTACACCGCTATTGTGGTGGTCCTGTTTGCCTATGCACACCGCGCTTTTCTTTCTTTGTTGTGTTTTGTTTTGTTTTTACCCCGCCACCCTGCTTGCCAATACAGTTGATTGGAAAGTCCTTCTGCTCTATTGTCATGGCGCGCGCGCGCGCGCGCACGCTTACATACACATGCACGCACGCATGCACACGTGCACGCATGCACGCACACACACACACCTCACGCATGCACACATGCACGCATACACAACACGCACGCTCGCACATACGCTCACACACATACATACAGATATATATATGTGTTATTGGTGAGACATGACTCCATCTTAGTGTCCATAACCTTTGTGAAAATGTACCTCCTTTCAATAACTTTTTTTTTCGGGGGGGTGGGGTGTAAATTTGACAATTCGAAGAGAAATTAAAAAAATTGATATTTTGGTTAACGCGAGTATATTACTGAAATATGTAACAGCAGTACTACGAGTGAAAGGCGAAGGCTTACAAAATGAAATCCCTTTTATGTCAGTAACAAAACAGTCCTGCTGATGACTTCACTCTCTTTGGAGAGATTATCACAGTTTTGCCATTTCTTCCTTTTGCAGGTTGATTCCTATCTACACCCGTATTTTGTTCCCTATTCACTAGCCATTCAGCGGCGGTCAGGGTGCTAGACTTGTGGATGAGATGACAAACTGAGGTCCATGTATTGTATAATTAGTGCACGTAAAAGAATCCACGGCAACAAAGATGTTCCTGGCGAAGTTCGGGGGGGGGGGAGGAAGCCACTCTAATGGGGAAGGAGTTAATTTATTCTATTAATTTTTTTAATTTATTCTTTTATTTCGAGGATATTGGAATAAGCACTCATTGCTTTTTTACATCCAGTCCCCATGTGTATGCAGTTTTGTAAACTTTGTCATCCGTTCCCACCGGCACATAATGACCTACTCTTCCGAAAGAGGGGAGGTAAGGGTTTTCTTTTTTATTGTTGCTTTTTGTTTTTGCTAATTTTTAGAGGTTTTTTTTTGTTTGCTTGTTTCTTTGGGGGTTGGGGGGGGGGGGGGGGGGGGTGCGTGATTATTATTATTTTTTTCGGAAGGGGTTGTTTTGTTTTTAATTGTTTTCTTTTGTTTGTTTGTTTGTTTGTTTTTGCCAGAGGGATGGATGTGAAAAAGCACTTACTACTTATTCTATTACCCTCTTTGACTACAAAGTTTTCAAAGTTTTCAAAGGGCGGAATGGTTTTAACGTGTGCACAAGATGTTCTGCGTGCATTCACACACGGGATCTCGGTTTATAGACTCATTCGAAGGACTTTTAGGGGGAGTGGAGTCGGCACTGATGTCAACTCCAAAGGAAAACTTTTGAACGAGATTCAAACCCTGGTCAGCTGATCACGAGTACAATGCGCATCACTCTAACCACCAGGCTATCCTGACCTGGAAAAGTTACGTTTCTCACAGTGCTGGTAACGTGTTGTAATGACGCATAGGTACAGAAAGGTAATGTTTCTCACAGTGCTGGTAACGTGTTGTAATGACGCATAGGTACAGAAAGGTAATGTTTCTCACAGTGCTGGTAACGTGTTGTAATGACGCATAGGTACAGAAAGGTAATGTTTCTCACAGTGCTGGTAACGTGTTGTAATGACGCATAGGTACAGAAAGGTAATGTTTCTCACAGTGCTGGTAACGTGTTGTAATGACGCATAGGTACGGAAAGGTAATGTTTCTCACAGCGCTGGTAACGTGTTGTAATGACGCATAGGTACAGAAAGGTAATGTTTCTCACAGTGCTGGTAACGTGTTGTAATGACGCATAGGTACGGAAAGGTAATGTTTCTCACAGCGCTGGTAACGTGTTGCATTGAGGACACGTAGGTACGGAAAGGTAATGTTTCTCACAGCGCTGGTAACGTGTTGTAATGACGCATAGGTACGAAAGGTAATGTTTCTCACAGTGCTGGTAACATGTTGTAATGAAACGTAGGTACGGAAAGGTACTGTTTCTCACAGCGCTGGTAACGTGTTGTAATGACACATAGATACAGAAAGGTAATGTTTCTCACAGCGCTGGTAACGTGTTGTAATGACGCATAGATACAGAAAGGTAATGTTTCTCACAGCGCTGGTAACGTGTTGTAATGACGCATATGTACGGAAAGGTAATGTTTCTCACAGCGCTGGCAACGTGTTGTAATGACACGTAGGTACAGAAAGGTAATGTTTCTCACAGCGCTGGTAACGTGTTGTAATGACGCATAGGTACGGAAAGGTAATGTTTCTCACAGCGCTGGTAACGTGTTGTAATGACGCATAGGTACGGAAAGGTAATGTTTCTCACAGCGCTGGTAACATGTTGTAATGACGCATAGGTACGGAAAGGTAATGTTTCTCACAGCGCTGGTAACGTGTTGTAATGACGCATAGGTACGAAAGGTAATGTTTCTCACAGTGCTGGTAACATGTTGTAATGAAACGTAGGTACGGAAAGGTACTGTTTCTCACAGCGCTGGTAACGTGTTGTAATGACGCATATGTACGGAAAGGTAATGTTTCTCACAGCGCTGGTGACGTGTTGTAATGACACGTAGGTACGGAAAGGTAATGTTTCTCACAGCGCTGGTAACGTGTTGCATTGAGGACACGTAGGTACGGAAAGGTAATGTTTCTCACAGCGCTGGTAACGTGTTGTAATGACGCATAGGTACAGAAAGGTAATGTTTCTCACAGTGCTGGTAACATGTTGTAATGACACGTAGGTACGGAAAGGTAATGTTTCTCACAGCGCTGGTAACGTGTTGTAATGACGCATAGGTACAGAAAGGTAATGTTTCTCACAGTGCTGGTAACATGTTGTAATGACGTAGGTACGGAAAGGTAATGTTTCTCACAGCGCTGGTAACGTGCTGTAATGACACGTAGGTACGGAAAGGTAATGTTTCTTTGTCCCGGCACTGCCCCTGGCTGTAATCGTGACACACCTGGTTTCTGCGGAGGGAACAGCCCCTATGCCTCTAATTAAAGGGGGAAGAATCGCAGGACACTCCCAAAAACAATGAGCCATCTGCAGTTGCCCTTTACTCTTTAAGTCCTCGGCTAGAGCTCCGAGGTTCACCATTGGCGAGATTTAGCGTATGCGACCGTTTACTCATCATTTTAAGGTAGTCGCAATCCAGCTTCGGAGATGATGTCTAAAAACAACACCATTGCGGTTTTGTACATATGCCCACTGGCACACAATGGTCTACTCTTCCGAAAGACAGAACGGGTTTTAACATGTGTGCAGGATATTCTGCGTGTGTTTGCACACGGGACCTCAGTTTTATAGTCTCATCCTATGAATTTTCCGGGAAGCGGAGTCGGCATGATGTTAACTCCAGGGAAAAAAATCCCCTTAAACGGGCCTTACGGTGGTGGCTTGAACCTGGGCTCGACCCCAGGCTGTCAGACCGCAAGCGTAACACTGTAACCACTAGGCTATCCCGACCCCCAGCAGTAGGCTGAACAGTTATCGACTATTTCGCTCCAGTCAGCCTGTGTTCTCACTTTTATGTCATACTGAAATTAAAAATGCATACACACATGTTCACACACTTGCACTTTCTCTCATGAGCACGTACAGGCGCGTATGAACATACGTACGTACGTACGCACACACACACACATCACACACAACACAACACACACACACACACACACACACACACATACACGCGCGCGCGCGCACTAACATGCACTTTTAGATACATACACCTGGTTTTTCACACACACACACACACACACATACACACACGCGCGCGCGCGCGCGCGCGAGCCCATGGTTTGTGCACGCACGCATACACACAAGTAAACAAGGAATGAGAAAGGCCAGTGCGCCGTGTTGTTGACTTGGTCTCTATGCTGACTGCAGCAGCTCATTGCATCTTCACAGCGTTGCTCGCCGTAAAGTGTATCTACACCTTAACAGTATTGTCCGTGGGGTCGCTATTTGGAAGCTCTCTCTCTCTCTCTCTCTCTCTCTCTCTCTCTCTCTCTCTCCTCTCTCTCTCTCTCTCTCTCTCTCTCTCTCTCTCTCTCTCTCTCTCTCTTGTGACAATGACAAAGGTTTATTGTCACAAGAGAGATTGCTTATCACAATAAACCTTTGTCATTGTCTCTCTCTCTTGTGACTGTCTCATTGTTTTCAGACCTGACTATGTAGGTATTCAACCCCTTGTCTGTCTTTCTGTCTGATACTATTATCTGCTGTCAGTCAGCGTTTACCCCTTTTGACATAACAGATGATCAGCTGTTGTGTATTTTGAACAAACCCTGCTCTGCGTATGGTCACAGTCACAATGCAATCCGTTTATTTTATTTTGATATATCAAAGGCATTTGATTGCGTCCAGCACAAGGGACTAATTACACAAAATAAATGGAAATTGCATTTATGGAAAAAAAATTATCATGGTTTACAGATTGTCTGTATAATCGCATTCAAGTAATCATGATAAAAAAAGACAAGTCAGACGTTAAAACAATATCTGCAGGTGTTCAGCAGGGTTCAATATTTGGTCCACGTCTTTTCCTTATTCATATTATCGATATTGTAAACGGTATTCTGTATGACGTTTTTGCTAACAACACGAGGACTTCTTTGACACTTGACAACCCGTATACCCGAGCTGATATACTCAGTGTTGATTTAAAATGTATATGCCTCAGGGGTTAACGCTAGAAGTCAACAAAACAAGAGAAAACAACGCTGTTGGACTTTTGCCGTAACAATAATGCTAGTTTACATTTGTTTCGTTCAACACAGTTTCAGAGCATAGACGAGCACTAACATTTAGGTATTGTTCTTCAAATCCATCATAAACTGGCCGACCATATTAACAGTAAGTCTGCTGCTATGCTGGTGGATCGGTGGTCTAGAGGGAACGCGCCTGTCTAGAATGCGAAAGGTCCGGGTCGGAAGTGTGCGGTGGTTAGAATCCCGTTTGGGCCCGAAGCTTTTCCCCCATCCATTAGACCATGAGTGGTGGTCTGGGCGCTACTCTTTCGGATGAGTCGATAAACCGAGGTCCCGTGTGTTACACAAAATTTTCAGCGCACGTAAACGAACCCACGGCAACAAGAGAGTTGTCCCTGGCAAAATTCTTATAAAAAAAGCCACTCTGATAGGGAAACAAATACATTTGCAGACCAAAAAAAAAAAAAAAAGGTGGCGCTGCTCTTGTGGCGACGCGCTCTCCCCGGGGAGAGCAGCCCGAATTTCACGCAGAGAAATCTCGTGACTTAAAGTGGTATAAAATAAATTTAAAAAACCCAAAAACTATTGTAGTAAAACTTAAAAACATGGGGTCAACAGAAAAAAAAGAAAAGAAATACCGTTCACATCTTTTATGTTGTTCCATTTTATGCTGACATAGCTTGGAATGATTGAGATGAAACTCTGTCGCGATCATGAGAAGATATATATATATATATATATATATATATATATATATATATATATATAATATATGTCTCAGTTATATATATATATAATATATTTTATATATATAATATATTATATATATATATTATATATATATATATATATATATATATATATACATATCAATCATATGAATACACACATATTTTGGCTACCTTGTCTCCTGTGACGTTCATGGCCTGCTGTCCACACGACGTTCATCTCAGTCTCTGTCCCAGCCATACCCGCATTCCTTATGTCGCATGCCCAGGGTCAGAAGTCCACAGGGAGTCCATCAATATGTGTCAATGTACGCCACGTCCTTATTTCCCCTTCCGCTTAATTTTGTTTCAACGCAATACAGCCACAGTCAACTCAGATTGCAGCAATGTCTCATGTGGCTTTTCTGACAATTTGAACACGGTGTTCAATCCCCCTTCCCCTCCCTCCTTGCCCCCTCCTTCTCTCTCTCTCGTCTCTCTCTGTCTCTCTCTCTGTCTCTCTCTGTCTCTGTCTGTCTGTCTGTCTGTCTGTCTGTCTGTCTGTCTCTCTCTCTCTCTGTCTGTCGTCTTCTCTCTCTCTCTCTCTCTCTCTCTCTCTCTCTCTCCTCTCTCTCTCTCTCTCTCTCTCTCTCTCATAGTAATGTAACACCGATAACAAAATTCGTATATTTCTTTGCTGGACTGGTTTACTTCTTTGCAGCGAACACCACACACACACACACACACACACACACACACACACACACACACACACACACACACACACACACACACACACACACACACACACACACACGCACACACACACACGATCGTACGCGAATGCACACACAGATACTTGCATGCACATACGCACGCACGCACGCAAGAACAAGAGAGAGAGAGAGAGAGAGAGAGAGAGAGAGAGAGAGAGAGAGAGAGAGAGAGAGACAGACAGACAGACAGACAGACAGACAGACAGACAGACAGACAGACAGACAGACAGACAGACAGACAGAACAGAGGTATAAACCTTCAACTGTGTGACCGTCTTACAACAGCACACCACACACGTACACAGATAACAAGCCAAAGAAGCGGCTGGTACACAGCATCTTTTCTTCTTCCCACACAACTAACTAACGCTGCTCCATCATCTTCACAATCCTAACCATCTGGTTTGGCACCCTACCCCACCCCTCATTCTTGCCCCCCCCCCCCCCCCCCTCCTCCCCACCAACCCCCCCACCCCATCCCTTGCCCATCCCTCTCCACTTTCCTTCTCCACCCATTTCTTTCCCCCTCACGACAAGCAGATGAAAAGATGTGGGCCATACATACGGCACTGCTGCACGGCACCGATCCACTTTAGCGCTGAAAGGTGACTTGATGCTTGCCGCTACTAACCCTCCCCCCTCCCCACCCCCCCTTTTCGCTCCCCAACCTCCCATTATTTTACCTATTCACCCCCCCCCCCCTTCCCCATCCTCCGCCACTTATCAGTAGTCAGACACGGGAGCAAATTCCAGTTTGTAGCAGAGAAACCCCCCTTAAGCTACTAGGCCCTACTACTCTACCTACAGCGAGTGCAGCAGCAGCACAGCCCGCGCTTGTGCTGCATGCATACAGACAGACTGCAGTGCATACCTGGCTTGCTGCCGCAGGCTGCCGGTGCCAGTCTTCCTTCCTTCCTTCCTTTCTGTCTATCCCGTCTTTTAGCTGCGGGCTCTATGACCACCGGCGCGGGGCCAGGTGTTAGAGGTATATTTAGCCCGAGGGAGCGCGGCTGAGCGGTGTGCCCGATAATAAACACCAGTGTATGTAGTAGACATGCCGATCCCAGTACTTTCTGTAGTGATGCCGGCACGCGTTGCGTCGTTCATATGAAGGAAGAGGCAGGCAGCAAACTGTCTGCTCTGTCTGTACTGTATGTAGGTAGGCCTCCTGTGCTGTAGCCTAGCCTACTGTGCACTAAGCACTAGCCTACCTGTCTGCCTTCTAGGGTCATGCCCAGGTTGCCAAACAGTTGTTGCCAACAGCCATTATGGAATGCTAATGGGAAACTTGTGGAAGAATCAGGCAAAGAAGCTTTTCACCAACACCACTTTATGAACAGAAGAAAGTCACACGCTTAAAAAAAAAAAGTCGAACTGGCTGTCAAAAAACATTTTGGTTAAAAAGGTGATAAGTTGGTAAGGTTGCTTGTAATGTTGTCCACACCAGCTCTGTTCTAAGGCTGTTACCACGTCAGTCAGTCCTATGAAATACATTCTCATCAGAAATACTCATTTTGTCAAGTCTGAATCCCCTCAACTGGCAAAAAAATATCCTATTGAGTTGACTTCTCTCTGGATTGCCTTGGAATCAATCATTGGAGCTCTACACTGAACCTTTCAATCAGTGTGTCATGGCCAAGTTGAACCTGGTGGAGCCCACCCCTCTCCAGGTGGCAGATTGCATGCTGAGTATATTGGTGTCATCCATGCCACTGGCCATAGCTGGTCTACGTTTTACGAAAGGTGGACAGACTTTCAGCATGTGCGCAAGATGTTATGCATACAATCGCACACATGACCTCTGTTCCCAGTCTCACCTGAAGATGCTGCAGGAGAATGGAGGGGAAACTAATGTCAACTCCAGGGGAAAGTCCCCTTAAACAGACAGTTTGCCAGCCACTCGAACAGATGCCCAAAGACTACCGTTGGTTCACTAGTCTGATGCTCCTTATGATATCATTGTTTACCTATCAAGCTCCTCAAGACAAATAAGACTAGGCTGTGTTGAGGACATTAGCCCTTCCATTTGATTTATCCTCCCAGATTATCACAATTGTCATGTTAGAAAAAAATTTGAATAAAAGACAAACATTCACATAAAGCCACATTAATAAGTATGAGTCTAATGACATTTGGGAAAGATAAGGCAACTTGTCTCCAGTAGCTCTCCCCCCCTCCCCCGCTACGATAGCAAACAACAAAATAACCCCACCCCCACCCCCCATCCCCACCCCCGAAAATACCCCCAAACCAAACAAACGAAGCAAACCAAAACGAACCCAAAGCAAATAAACAAAAAACTCTCAAACAAACGAAACAACAGAAAAAGCCAACAACAAAACCAACAAAAAGCACAAAGCAAGCAAAACAAAACAAATTTAGATATAAACCGACCAATAGACAAATAAAGAATGAAACTAGTAATTCTTTTTGGACATTTTTTTCTATTTGAAGAGGAACCACTGTGAAGCATCATATCCATAATTTAGGCCTAGCTCCACAATTCCAGAAATGGTTCAGATTGTTCAGACAACAAAGAGAGCTAGACATGTTGACAGTCGTTTGTCCAGGTATTTTATTTATGTATTTATTCTTTGATATCGAGGATAATGGAATAAGCACTCATGTGCTTTTTTACATCCAGTCCCCGTGTGTATGCGGTTTTGTACATTTTGTCATCTGTTCCCACCGGCACACAATGGCCTACTCTTTCGAAAAGCGGAACAGGATTTAACGTGTGCGCAAGATGTTCTGCGTGCGTATAGCTCTACCTATCTACAATGCTTAGGGTCAGATTTTGCTTCCTCTGACGCTGAGCATCATTATGTGGGGTTAGGTGTGGTATAACCATGCTCCAAACTGAGCTGCTGAGCTTGTAGTATGTCTGAGGGAGGGATGGGCTCTGCGCGGTTCATCTTTCCCCCTGACACAGGAATTTCTTCACGCTTTTGAGATGTCAGAGTCCATAATTTTTGGTAGTCACTCTCCCTGCCTGGAACACCCACTGCAGTTCCCCTGCCACTCCTGGAAGAGCGAAGGGAGAAAGAAGTCAAGTGTTGTACAGGGGGTTAAGATTTCTGCCTGGCAAGATGCTGTTACCTGTTGCACTTGTGAATGAAAGGGTGGTGGCGGTATTTTGTGAAGACTGATCTGACAACTTGGGGTGCTGGAAGAAGCGGAAATTCCACCCCTTCCCGCGCTTTGTCTGAACGGCTGCAAGGTGCAGGCAGCATGCGCGCACAGGGACACATGGGATATGATGCTGAATCTGATTAACTAACGGTGATGAATTGCTGTTTGGCTTGTCGGCCTTCAGTTCGGCACCGTCTGCCTATCTGTCTGTCATCTGGCAAAAGTTACGTACGCTTTCAGATCAGTGACGGTGCGAAATGTATGGGTTGGGGAGGGAGAGAGAGAGAGAGAGAGAGAGAGAGAGAGAGAGAAGAGAGAGAGAGAGAGAGAGAGGGAGAGAGAGAGAGAGAGAGAGAGAGAGAGAGATGGTCATGTCGTACTGCCTCACTGGTGTTTTTCTTAGTTGATTAAAAACAAAAAACCCTCGTTATCTACCGTGTGCCATGTCATGTCTGCCATGTGGTTTCCATGTCTCTGCTTCCTTTCACACCATTTATTGTGGTCTTCAGTATCGCATAATCCCTGTGGTCTGCATGATCCCTGTGGTCTGCATTATCCCTGTGGTCTGCATTATCCCTGTGGTCTGCATGATCCCTGTGGTCTGCATGATCCCTGTGGTCTGCATTATCCCTGTGGTCTGCATTATCCCTGTGATCTGCATGATCCCTGTGGTCTGCATGATCCCTGTGGTCTGCATGATCCCCGTGGTCTGCATGATCCCTGTGGTCTGCATGATCCCTGTCGTCTGCATTATCCCTGTCGTCTGCATTATCCCTGTCGTCTGCATTATCCCTGTCGTCTGCATTATCCCCGTATTATCTCTGTAGTCTGCATTATCCCTGTATTATCCCCGTGGTCTGCGTGATCCCTGTATTATCTCTGCGGTCTGCACGATCCCTGTATTATCTCTGCGGTCTGCATTATTCATGTATTATCCCTATGGTCTGCATGATCCCTGCATTATCCCCGTGGTCTGCATGATCCCTGTATGATCTCTGTGGTCTGCATGATCCCTGTATGATCTCTGTGGTCTGCATTATCCCTGTATTATCTCTGTGGTTTGCATGATCCCTGTATTATCCCTGCGGTCTGCACTATCCCTGTGGTCTGCCCTGCATTATCCCTGTGGTCTGCATTATCCCTGTGGTCTGCCCTGTATTATCCCTGTGGTTTGCATTATCCCTGTATTATCCCTGTGGTCTGCATTATCCCTGTGGTCTGCCCTGTATTATCCCTGTGTGGTCTGCATTATCCCTGTATTATCCCTGTGGTCTGCATTATCCCTGTGATCTGCCCTGTATTATCCCTGTGTGGTCTGCATTATCCCTGTATTATCCCTGTGGTCTGCATTATCCCTGTATTATCCCTGTGGTCTGCATTATCCCTGTATTATCCTGTGGTCTGCATCATCTCTGTGGTCTGCATGATTCCTGTGGTCTGCAAGCAGCGTGTCACCTTTTCTTCTGCAGATTAAAAACAGGGTGTTTGTGTTTATACTTTTGAGTCTGCAGTTCTGTCAGCACGCCCCCGTTACATCTTTGTCTCTGTCTCCGTCTCTGTCTACACCTCTGACTCTCTTTCTGTGTACTTCTGTCTCTCTCTGTCTAGTTCTTTGTTTCCTTCACCCCTCCCCCATCTCTCTCCCACAAATGCCGGCGATAAAATAAATCCTGGTAAAAAAAAGAAACCGAAATGCAATTAAGCTGATGGTATGAACAGATGAAAAAATGTTGTTAGTTCATCTACTTATTTATTCATTGATGTAGTATGTATTGTATTCATCTAGTATTGTAAATGCAGTCAATGGAGCAAATCCCATTCCAAAACTTCAGTGGAAGACTAATTCCACACCCAAACCTCAGTGGAAGACTAATTCCACACCCAAACGTCAGTGGAAGACTAATTCCACACCCAAACGTCAGTGGAAGACTAATTCCACACCCAAACCTCAGTGGAAGACTAATTCCATACCCAAACTGCAGTGGAAGACCAAATCCAATCTCCTCCTCACCATCAATTTTTGTATCAAAGGTGGTGGACAGACATGAGGGGCGCGGCGTTGTTGGACAGTGGTCTGCAGGCTGGTCTGTCTGTCTGTCTGTCTGTGTGTCTGTCTCCCTTCAGCCTTTTGCAGCATCAAAACCATGTTAATGTAAATGATTTGAGTGCGAGCGCTTCGATTTGTTTGTTTTACAAGATTCAGTATGTTCTTTCGAGCCAGAAGGCCCATAGAGCCGGAGCTTATCCCGGTTTCTGTAGCGTTAAGCGAACTGATGGTTTTTCACCACCCCTGTGACAGGACGCTAGTCTGTCGCCAGATACTTCCCCAGCAGAGCTGGTACCCACTTGTACACCTGGGTGGAGTGAGGAAAATAGGAGTAAAGTGTCTTTCCCAAGGACACAACACCGAGCCGAGCGGGGATCGAACCCGCGACCTCTGGATCACGAGTTGACCGCCTAAACCACTCGACCACGGTGCCTCCCTTTACAAGATTCAGCTCTATATTGATTCCATATATTATTATTATTATTATTATTATTATTATTATTATTATTATTATTATTATTATTATTATTATCATCATTAATCCCATACCAACCTTGCAGCAAAATGGAAAAGACCAAATTCAGTTTCTAAGGGTGGGGCCAGGATTCGAACAACAGATCTTCAACTGTCTTGCTCCTGGGTGGACGCATAACTTGTGCAGCATCATTCCACTGATGATGATAATGGACAGTTTAACATGGAGGGCATGGAGACTTCGACGAAAAAAACCGGAGTTGTATATTCTATTATTCTGTTACCCGAGTCTCTAAGGAGGGAAGGGGCTCTGCCAGGGTCCATTTGCCAACTGAAAATGAGTACAGCAGTGACTCCTCAGAGAGTCACATGAGAAGTCAGTTTATAAGAGAAGTCGTTTTATAATCCGAGTTTATAAGAGAAGTCGTTTTATAATCCGAGTCATTCAGGGAACTAAAGGGGGGGGGGGGGGGGGGGGGGGGGAGGGGAGAGAGAGGGTGGGGGTGGGGTGCTGTTGTTGTGTCAGCTTCGTGTCCCTTTATTCTTTCAAATTAAAAAAAAAAACCCTGCAAACTTTCTATCTGCTCATCATTGAACCTTGTTTTCATTCCCTTCTGACCAAGTAGGAGATCATGATAACACGAAAGTCAACAGGTCCGACAGGTGACCGTGTGTGTGTGTGGCGTGTGTGTGTGTGTGTGTGTGTGTGTGTGTGTGCGTGCGCGTGCGCGCGTGTGTGTGTGTATGTACCTTTCTGACCGCCCATAAGAAGCCTAAAGCCCCAGCCAGGTAGGCCTAGGTCTACAGACAGCCTGGCTGAACAGAGCAGAACAGTAATAAGGAACTCGGCAAATAATGTACCACTGCACCCGTTCAACCAAGCAGGCCAGAGAAAAGCTGATGAGGAAGGAGATGGCGGCCGGTGCCGTGTTGTCAAGCCACCACCTGTTGCTGGTGTGCTGGCAGGCAGGCAGGCAGCAGGCAGGCAGTCAGGCAGGGCAGGGGGTGGTAAGCACGCGCCACCCCAACTGTAGCACCTTGCCAACACGCCGACACATACCTATCACAACTATCTCTGCCTTCTGCTGTTCTTCCCCATCAACTCCTCTCATTCCTCCTTCCTTTCTTCTCCGCAGCCCTCCTCTCCTTATTATTACGACAACAGCTCCTCTGCTACCTCCCCATCCCTTTCCACCCACCCAGCCACCGTTCTTGGCTCCATCCAAGCTGGCAGCAGCAGATTTGACACCACCGGGTGTTGGTGCCGCCGGATGGGCCTATCATCTGGGCCCACGTCGCTGTCTTTATATGGGCCGCACCCCGCTCCCTACTATTACTCGAACCCCCCCCCCACACACACACCTGCATCTCTTCTCTCACCCACCCACCCCCTTTCCCTCCCCGCCTGGGTACCCATGGCTGGGGCTCATGTGAGCACAACAGTTCTGGCAGAGATACAAAATATATCGCTACACCGCTACTCACTAATCTCAATGCAACCACAGCAGCAGCAGCAGCAGCAACAGCATCAGCAGCATCAGCATCCCACTACAAGCTGCCAGACAGACCATCTGAAGGGATCTGCAGGGGAATAGTGGCTTCCCTTCCCCACACAGTACCCTGCCAAAACTCTAAGCCTATCTGCTCTTAGCCTCTGTGTTGTGTGTGTGTGTGTGTGTGTGTGCGGTGCATGCTGCACCTGGCATTCGCGCTCCTCTATTTTGTTAGTTCTTTCACATACATCTTTTTTTCTTTTTTTAAATATTCGCCTGTATCGCAGCGATGGGAATTTTCTTTTTTGTTTTTTGAGTTGATAATGCTGGTGCACACACACACACACACACACACATACACAGAGACTCACAGACACACTCTCATTCTGCTGTCTCTCCCCCCTCCTCTCTCTGTCTCTGTCTCTCCATGGCAAGGCTCCCCATTCTCTTAGGAATATGTTTTCTTATAATAATTATCGACACTCACACAAATTAAACGTTCCTTTCACAACCATTAATCTTTGTAAATCTAGCCTTTATTTTCTTCCTTTTTTTCTTTTATGTCCAGAACAATGGAATAAGCACTCATGTGCTTTTAAAAAAAATCCAGTCCGTGTGTGGTGTGTAGTTCTCTGGTAAACTTGTTTGCTTGAATGCCATAGTTGGATTGGTGGTCTAGAGGTAACGCACCTACCTACAAAGCGAAAAGTCCGGGTTTCAAACGTATGGTGATTCAAACCCCGTTGAACCCTAAAAACTTTTCCGCCATCCACTAGACCGTGAGTGGTGGTCTGGGTGCTAGTCTTTCGGATGAGACGATAAACCGATGTCCCGTGTGCAATACTTCATTAGTGCACGTAAAAGAACCCACGGCAACAAGAAAATCGTCCTTGGCAAAATTCTGTAGAAAAAAAGGCCACTCTGATAGGAAACTAAATACATGTGTATACAGGAATAGAAAAAAAAAGGTGGCGCTGCTCTTGTGGCGACGCGCTCTACCCAGGGAGAGCAGCCCGAATTTCACGCAGATAAATCTGCCGTGACTGAAAGTGGTATATTATACAACACAATACAACACAACAACACAACACAACACAACACAACACAACACAACACAACACAACACAATACAATACAATACAATAGGGGAGGGGAGTGGGATGGAGCAGGTAAGGCTACATGAGAGGGGGGGGAGGGGGTGTAGGCGTGACAGACGGGAAGGGGCATGTTCATCAGAAGAAAACTAAGTAGTTCCTGAACGAAACCACCAGCTTCTAATACAACCACAACCTCAGGAATCAAACTTCTTCTTTGTCGAACGCTCAGACAGCTACTATTGTCTGTTGTCATAGGAGCGATAGTGCCTTGTGCTGCTGTTAAGCGCCTGACAAGTCAGCCCAGCACATCCATCCTCGGCGTGAGGAATCCAACAATTCGAACTTTCCGAAACGGAGCCAAACGGTTTGTACTTGCTGATGCCAGAGTGTTTTGACTTTAGTTGAGGCGATTACCAGGAAAAGCAGTTGACATTTTCCTGTGATGAACAGCCTCAGGCAACACGACTGGCCTGTTTTGCTGCAAGACTTCAACCCTGCAATACATTACTGGGTGTTGAGGCCGCATTTGCTGTGTGTGAAGTAGCCATCCATCATTTTAAAACCTGTCGCTATTTCTTTTTGATCCTTGTGGGGAAGCACACATCAAGCCTTAAACTGCATAAAGTCCCCGAAGTCGGAATGCGGCTACCTTGATGGTGGACAAAAACCGGCCGCATACGCAAAAAATCTCACCGTTGGTGAACCTCTGAGCTCCATACTAGCCGAGGAACAGCAACAACAACAACAACAACAAACCAACCCAACAACTGCATAACTGGACAGGCCCCAACTGAAAAGTGAAAAGCCCAAACTGGGGTCATTAGAAAATCTGGTGTCGTTGGCTAATATTTTGTACTACTGAGGTCATTAGCCAGCCAGCTAGCCAGCCTATGAAGCTGTGGATGGTTGTATGACTGGGTGGATGATTAATCCAATCTGATGTCCATTGCCATCATTTCAGTGAAAGCAAACATAATCTGTTCTCATATGGGGCCTGTATGCTTGTTTTTGGCGCTTGATTTTGTTAATTTTTGTTTGGTGGTGGTGGTCTTTTTTGTTTTGTTTTGTTCTAGTTTGTTATATAGCAGAAGGCCAGTAACTCCAGGACAAGTGAGAAGTATGTGCCATATGTTAGTGCAATAAGATAGTGCGATATGAAAATACAATAAGATAGCGCACTAAGATAGTGCATACTGTTTTGATAATTATAGTGTAACATCATAGTGCATTAAGATAGTGCAACATAAGAGTGCAATAGATGATGCAATATGGTGGTGCAATAAGATAAGGCAATTAGACAGATATTGAAATAAGATAGTGTAAAGAGATAGTGTAATATCATAGTGCAATAATATAGTCCAATATGAGAGTGCAATATCATAGTGCAGTATGATAATGCAATAAGATCGTGCAATATGATGATGCAATAAGATCGTGCAATATGATGATCCAATAAGATCGTGCAATATGATAGTGCAATAAGATAATTGATATTTGATTGTGCAATATGACATGACAGAGGAATGTGACAGACGATAATGAACACCGTGTGTGTGTGTGTGTGTGTGTGTGTGCAAGCGTGTGCTTGTGCGTGTGAGTGTATGAGTGAGTGAGTGCATGCAGAGTGTGTGACAAGGAAAAAGCTTATGGAGAAAATCAATATTTAATAAAAAAAAAATCAACATTTGTTTGAGCCTGTCACAAATTAAAACCACAATCATTACACTTTTGCATTGATGGTCCATATTTTTGGCTGCAGGCTATTCCTCAGTATCATTCTCTGCATGCTCTTCCCATTTTGTGCACACTTGTCTGCCCTTTCACGATCATCCGTTTCATTCACTTTATCATGAAGATTATCTTTAATTTTTATGAACACCAACACCCTCTTTTCATTCACTCTGGTTATGACATTCACACTCTCCAGCAACATTCACAATATCAGTGCATGAATCATCTCTTACCCGTTTTGTCGTAGGAAGTTGTCACAGTCTGTCTGTCTGTGTCATTCTGTGTCACGTCAATACATTGTTCATCTTGAGAGCAGCTCAAAGAGGAAGGACAGAGGGTATCATACATAGCCATGTCGGTAGGAGTGTTTGAAAATTTAAAAAAAAGTTATTTTTTATATCGAGGATAATGGAATAAGCACTTATGTGCTTTTTTTACATCCAGTCCCCGTGTATATATGTGGGTTTGTTAATTCTGTCATCTGTTCCCACCGGCATACAATGGCCTACTCTTACGAAAAGCGGAACAGGATTTAACATGTTCGCAAGATGTCCTGCGTGCGTTCGCACATGGAATCTCGGTTTATAGTCTCATCATTTGTTGTTATGAGAGTGGTCTTCGCATAATACAAACTGGGTGGGGTGGGTAAAAGCAAACCTGAGGGGGATGAAACTTCTTCATTCACTTTCCCTTCCTTGTTTGCTCTATATGCTTCAGCTCTTCGCCTGTCTCTGCTTACCTGAGGCGGACACTTCCTTCGATACATTGTGCTTGGAACTGGAGTGAAAGGAGAATGGCTGGTTATATTATTTGTCAAACAAATCACCAACAGTTTGATGTCCCCTCATTTCACTACAAAGGAAGGCACTATTTACTCATGCAGTGCTGCGTTCAACTACTCTAATGTTACCGGGAGTTCCACAACTGCCGTTTTGATCACGAAATACTGGACAACTGCAACACTTTACATACAGCCGGAGACAAAGTAGCTTGCTGGCAGCTAGGCAAGTGAAGCCACAGCGAAAGAGAGAGAGAGAGAGATTGCCAACAAAAATGTCAAAGTCATTACACTATAACCGTTCAGCATTGTGAAATCAGCTGTGTCATGTATTTCCTGTGCTTCATAAACGTTTTGAACTGAATAGTCAGTAAATGTGTAACTGTAGCTAGATAGTCCCCCTCCTCCTCCTCTTTCTCCTCTTTATCGATATCATCATGCCCACTACCGCCCCCATCACCACCACCATCGTCATCATCAATCATTGCACTTTCAAGGCGATCGTATCCAAAATAGCGCCAGCTGCCCACCCGGCTAGGCACTCATCACAGAGAGAGACAGAGAGAGACAGAGACAGAGAGACAGACAGAGACAAAGAGAGCGAGAGAGAGAGAGAAAGAGAGAGAGAGAAGCTGTGTATCGCACAATGCGTGCGCACGTGAGTGCGTGCATACATGTGGTTGTGCAAACATGGCTATTTTTGAGGGAATTCAAACAAAAAAACTACGCAAACAACGTCTCAGCGCAAACGTGTGTATGTACATAATTATATGTATGTATGTATGTATGTATGTATGTATGTATGTATGTATGTATGTATGTATGTATGTAGTATGTATGTATGTATGTATGTATGTATGTATGTATGTATGTATGTATGTATGTATGTATGTATGTATGTATGTATGTATGTATGTATGTGTGTGTGTGTGTGTATGATTGTTGCTGTATGTCAGTGTGTGGGAAGACATGGGCCTGCCTGCCCGTGGAGGAAGCTGGTCTGGCACCATGCTACATACACTCTGACAGCGGGAGGGCAGGGCCATGTCAGCCTGAAGGGAACATCCTGAGGCCTGTCATGCTGAGCGGAGGAACACTCCAGCTATCGATTAGAGGCCAGCCACAGCCCAGCCCTCCTCACAAAGACTGATTCAAACTGACTGCACACACGCCTGCCTCACCATGCGCCAACCCATGCACTGGGGTGCCCTCACACACACACTACACCACACACACACAACACACACACACACACACACACACACACACACACACACACACACACACACACACACACACACACACACACAACACACACTAACTACACCACACACACTAACTACACCACACACACACACACTACACCACACACACACTACACAACCACCACCACCACCACCACCCACCACCCACCACCACCACCACCACCACCACCGTAGTAGCGTTGAACTATTCCTTCCATCAAGGTTTAGTTCTCTTCTTGTATGATTTTTTCTTTTGATGATGATTGATGTAAATGCAATCTGTTGGTAGTTTTGAGCTTTTCCACCCACCAGGATGGCTTTAGTTTTCTTGATAAAGTGGAGCAGGATGGACTAGTGGTTAGAGCGTTGCTCTCCTCAACTGGCGGCCTGGCATTGAACCATCACAGAGGCGACTGTTGTAGGGAATTTTACTCAAGAGTTAACATGAGTACTGAGTCCACTCCCACAAAAGACCTTCGGATGCGACACTAAACCGAGGCCCCGTGTGCAAACGCATGCAAAGCAACTTGCACTTACGTTAAAACCCATTCCACCTTTCGAAGGAGCAGGCCGTTTCGTGCAGATGACAACATTAAAAAAAAAAAAGGCATGCACGCAGGCGTCGTGTTTAGACACCCTCCCTGAAGTCGGAATGCGGCTACCTTAATGGTGGGTACAGACGGTGGCATACACACAATCTCACCATTGGAAAACCTCGAGGCTCTAGCCGAGGAGCGAAAAAAAAAAGTCTTGATGATATTGATGATAATGTAAATGTAACCTCCCGAGGGGATGCCGGGGGCCTATCAGTATAAATAGCATCCCCACATTCTGGAAATTCTGTGCTAGAAATTTCCTCTTTTCTATCACTCTCTTTGTTTCTGCCTTGTTCCTTTTCTTCCTGTCACCTCCTTCTTGTCTATTTTCTGCCTTCTTGGTCCATTCTCCTGCCTTTTTTCCAGAAAGAACTTAAAAGGTAACTATTCTCTCTTGTGCCGAAGTCGGATGCGCTGGGCCTGACTTGTCAGGCGCTTAACGGCAGCGTGACGCATTTTCGCTCATATAACAGACAACAATAGTTGCTGTCTGAGCGTTCGACGAAGAAGAATGTAACTGTAATATATTTGTAGTGTTGAACCTTTCCATTGATCAAGAAGACTGAGTCCTCGTGTGGTTTCTGTTGATGATGCCTGATGTAAACGTGTTGGTAGTGATGAACTTTTCCATTCTGTTTTGTTGTTTGTTGTTGATGATTAAACGGTGATGGCAATGATGTATGCAGAGAACGTTTACTATGATTGAACGAGAGCGAATGTAAAAACTTGAATACTTCGGCATAACTCTCCCCCCCCCCCCCCCCCCCCCCCCTTCTGTCTCTCTCTCTCTCTCTCTCTCTCTCCTCTCTCTCTCTCTCTCTCTCTCTCTCTCTCTCTCTCTCTCTTTCTCTCTCTCTCTGCCTCTCTCTTTCTGTTTGTCTGTCTCTCTCTCCCTATATATATATATGTGTGTGTGTGTGTGTGTGTGTGTGTGTGTGTGTGTGTGTGTGGGCTATAATCTGGTTGTGTCTGCACCCATTTTTCTGGTATCAAGTGTAAACACTTTGAAATCATGAGTCATAGGTCTGAGTGGTTGTATCTAAAATAATGATACCTTTGGTCTGTCAAGGGATTGGAGGTGAGGGTCTGTGTAGGTGTGTAGGGAGCTGCAGGGGGCTGTCTGCCTCTGTGTCCTGCCTGCAGACTGCAGCCCACCTGCATCTGCCTGTCACTGCCTGGATATGGCTAGCCTACATCTATGTGCTAGAGAGAGAGAGAGAGAGAGAGAGAGAGAGAGAGAGAAGAGAAGACAGACAGACAGACAGGACAGACAGACAGAGACAGAGAGAGGCGGACAGAGAGAGACAGAGACACAGAGAGAGACGGACAGACAGAACGAACCGAACTGAACTCGAACTCGAATATTAGAGGAATGGATAAGCCAGAGGCTTCTTACACCAGACACAGAGAGATGGACAGGACAGAGAGAGACGAGACACAGAGAGAGACGGACAGACAAGGACAGAGAGAGACGCAGAGCAGAGAGAGACAGACAGACAGACAGACAGAGAGAGACGGACAGACAGAGAGACAGAGACACAGAGAGAGACGGACAGACAGAGACAGAAAGAGAGACGGACAGACAGAGAGAGAAACAGACAGAGAGAGAGACGGACAGAGAAAGACAGAGACACAGAGAGAGACGGACAGACAGAGAGAGAGACAGAGAGAGACGGACAGAGACAGAGACACAGAGAGACGGACAGACAGAGAGAGACAGAGATACAGAGAGAGAGAGACGGACAGAGAGACAGAGAGAGACGGACAAAGAGAGACAGAGACACAGAGAGAGAGACGGACAGAGAGAGACAGAGAGAGAGAGAGACAGAGAGAGAATGTGTCTCCCCCCAAAAAAAAGAGAAAGAAAATGTGTGTCTCAGGATTAAAAAAAAAAAAAAGTGAGGACGCTGTCAGAGGTTTAAACCAGCGATGTTGTACTACTAGGTCTGCGGGAGAACTTCCTCATTCTCCCTGTCTCATGTTCTTTGCTGAAGCGGTTATTGCATCCAATCCATACACACGTGTATAATGCCCTCCTCACAGTACACAGAGAGAGAGAGAGAGAGAGAGAGAGAGAGAGAGAGAGAGAGAGAGAGAGAGAGAGAGAACTCGAATAACATGCTATTCATACCCCCGCGGCTGTTGGAGATCAACGCTCCCTACCCTCCCGCTAACCCCAACCTCCCCCCCCCTTCCCTTCCCTTCCTCCCCTCGCCTCCTCTCATCCAACTCCCAGCCTTGTTACAGCCCCCACAGTCTCTTCCCCCCCCCCCCCCCTCTACCTCACCACCGGCCCTACCACCGCCACACCGCCACCACCACCACCACCACCACCGCGGCAGTAAAGTTCCCTGCCTGCCAGATGTTCACCCTGCTCTGGCACCTCATCAAAAACCACTCCGCTTACCGCCACAGAATAGCTCGCTCA
>CM054134.1:67558838-67576338 GCA_028751875.1 Rapana venosa | reverse complement strand
ACGGGTACTGGATGTAAAAAAGCACATAAGTGCTTATTCCATTATCCTCGATTTAAAAGAATAACCACACACACACACACACACACACACACACACACACACACACACACACACAAGTACTGAGTCACTGGCTCCTTAAAGTCCTCTGTCTTAAAGTCCCATTTTATGATCTGTAGAATGTAACATTCTATTCACAGAATCGTATGCCTTCTTAAAATCAACAAATGCAACATAAAGCTTCATATTAGACAGCAAATAGTATTGTACAAGTGAACTAAAGCTTTCAAACATTAATATTTTATGTTGTTGTTGCGCGTTCCCCAGCTTAACACCCCGGGGGTCCCCAGAATGTGCCCTCTGACTCAATCATCCCACCTGGGAATCACTGGGAGAGTGACATTGCACGCTGAAAGAGAGGTTCGTGTGTATTACAGTTGTCAAGTACTTCGCCATATCAACAGCCATACTGCGACTTTATGGATTAGTCTCCTTTATAGGAGAGTGCAGGTTGTTAAGAGTTTGTCATGGCTGAAGGCAATCTCAAGTTTTACAGCATAACGACATAACAACATAACATAATGTAGGCCTTGGTCTTGGCACTGAGCTATATCAATAACTGATACAGCTTTATGCCTGGTCAATATGATTTAATATTAGTGTTGTACCTTGTTTTAGAGCACTAACTCTACTCCCCCGAAAGAGGTTCGGATGAGATTAGTAACCGCGGCCATTTAATTTTGTTTGCAAACACATGCTGAACATCTTGCACACACGATTGAATTATATGCCTCTGGTAAACAGAGGTCCCATGCAGAACACCTTGCACACATGTTAAAATGATCTGTCTTTCCTAAACCAAGGTCCCATGCAGAATAGCTTGCACACACACACAGAGGTCAAAGCTATCTACCTGTCGTAGGCCAGCTATGGCCAGTGGCATGGATGATGACACCAGCATTCTCAGCATTCACCTGAAGAGAGATGATTCCGCCAGGTTTCATCTTGCCCGGTACGGTGGACACTGCCTGACCAATTCAGCGCACTGCCCCAATGACGGGCGGACTCCTTAAGGAGTTCAGAAAGGAGTCAGTCAGTCAGTCAGCCAGTGTGTTGTGCCAGGCAGGACAGTTGTACAGCCACTGCACCAGTCCGTGCTGTTACTGCCCTCGCACATGTACGCTGACAATGTTTTGTTATTTTGTTTGTTGTACACAATTTCAGTGGAAAAGAACTGGTTTTTCGTTCCTTTTCGTTCTTCCTTTCTTTCTTTTTCTTTTTTTCCTCCTTTTTGAGACTATCACTAAGTTGTGAAAACTGAGGAGAAAAACAGTTGGCGAAACATCACTGTACAAACAAAGGTATGGAGCACACACAAAAAAGGAAAAATAAGATGGGTGCAAAAATAGGAAATTGAAAAAAGTATTGTACTTATTCTATTACCCTCCAAAAATGGTTCCGTTCTGATCTATATTCTTTTCTGTCTGTCACAACACACACACACACACACACACACACACACACACACACACACACACACACACACACACACAACGTGCGCGCAAACACACACACACACACACACACACACACACACACACACACACACACACACACACACACACACACACACACACACACACACACACACACACACACGCACTATACACATGCAGGTACTGATGTATATATTGATAAAATACAACGTTGTTACATGGAAGGTATTTGCTCTACCTATGCTATAACCATACCTACCATGTGTGTGTGTGTGTGTGAGGTATTGATTGATCTGGCAGTGAACACACAAACCGCATGCATGCCGCACCTCTCTTTCTTCAAAGCAGCCAGACCAGTTCAGTTGCAGCATCCCTCCCTCCAGCCTAATTTGCCCAGCTAACTGCATGCATACAGTGACACACCACACACACACACAACAACACACACACACACCACACCACAACACACACACACACACACACACACACACACACACACCTAGCCTTGCTGTAGTAGTATCTGTGTGTGTGTGTGTGTATGCTGCCAGCCTACTGCCGACCTTTGGCAGCGAGAGCCTGACAGCAGCTGCAGCAAGCAGTATTAGTTAGTGGCTGTTATGTACTCCCTTATCGATTGGGGCAAAACGGTACTTTGCCTTCAGCTACTAACTTGCTTCTGGAAAGGTTTACCTCCTCTTCTACAACTGCTTCAACCCCCCCCCCCCCCCCCCCAATCCCCTCTTCTTCTTCCCTGTCCCCTCCCCTCTCCCTTACCCTCCCTCCTCTCCCACTCCCGCTCTTTCTTAAGATTAGTTCTTGGGGAAGTGATGCAGCTGGCACCGATTTCTTGACTCTACATCTACTGTGACCCCAGCGAGAAAAGGTCTGCAGGCTCCAGTGAAATGGAAGGCGGTTTAGTCGTCTTTGAAAGGCCCTGCCAGTTCCTGGAATTAATTATAACACCATTAGGCTATGGCTATGGCTGCTTCAGTTGTAACGAGTTTTGCCTGCAAAAGTTTTGTTGCGGACAATCTGTTGCTAAGTATTAGTAGTTGTACGTTTCAATAAGGGGACAAAGAAAAAAACGTAAGGTTCTAGATTCGCATGCGTATACACACACGCATGCTGGCATACTGGGCACACACACACACACGCACGCACGCACGCGCGCGCGCGCACACACACGCACACACACACACACACACACACACCGTGCCTCTGAAGATAAAGGAAAGATTGTAACATAGCATTGCTACTGTTGACGTAGGCCTACAAGCGTGGCTGCTTAGGCCTGCTCCCTACATAACAGCAGGGAAAACCTGCTGGTTCCCATCTGGCTCAAGACGGCGGCAGATAGCTGTGACTACCTGACCCTACCAGCACCACTCCAGGTAAAGAGGAGATAACAGAGGCTGAGCAGCAGATGGCTGCAAGTTGAAAGGCTGATGTTGAATAATGACACGGTGTTGACCCTCCAGTGGCCGATAACAGCCACAGCCACACGCTCCCGCCGCCACAGCAGGATAAGACTAGAATAGAAAGACGTCTGTCTACGTTGGGTCTGATAGACGTGGCCCTCACAACGCCCAGCAAGCTGTTTGCCTTTGATTGGGCCGACCGCTGTGGTAACAAACTGGGGGGACGTCACTTTGGAGTGCTCTTTGATCTTTCTTGATCAGTCGGTCACTTGTCGCTCTCACCAGGTGACACTTTTTAAACTGGTCCCTGCGTTTAATCAAACAAGTTTGGTCCATAAAGACCGGGGCTAATGTGATACTGGTCAAGAGTGATGAAGCAGGGGATGAACGTCCACTCCTTTCCCTTCAGTCGGTGTGGCTGCGGTTTGTGATTCAGCCTCCCATTGTTTGAATTGGTAGCGCACGGAGTTAACTGATAAAATGTGGATCGCTTTTGGTTGTTCATGTAAGCTGGCTGTTGTGTGCAGGCAGTGTGTATGTTAGCAGGAACTGAATGAACTGAATAACCCTCAACTGACTGCGGGGGAAAAAGAAGCTGGGAACATCAACCAGCCGTGACAAGATGACACCAACACTGAGCTGATCAGCTTCATGTCGGCATTTATGCACAGCCTTTATGTAGGCCTTTACAGCAGTCACTAACTGGCTCACACTTCTGTGTGTGTGTGTGTGTGTGTGTGTGTGTGTGTGTGTGTGTGTGTGGAGTATGTGTGAGTGTGTGTGTGAGTGAGTGTGTATGAGTATGTGTGTGTGTGTGAGTGTGTATGTGTGTGTGTGTATGTATGTGTGTATGTATGTGTGTGTGAGAAAGAAAGAGAGAGAGAGAGAGAGAGAGAGAGAGAGAGAGAGAGAGAGAGAGAGAGAGAGAGAGAGAGAGAGAGAGAGAGAGAGACATGGACAGATGGAAAGACAGGGACTAAAACAGAGCGTGTGAGGAGTTTGTACATCTGCTATCACATTTTCCTTCAAGGTGGCGTGGATGGACATCGTGCACTTGAGCACTAGCCTGCGCCCAGTGTGGTCAGCTCTGTAATTATGATGATGTGCTTTAGTAATGGAGGGCTGACTGAGGCCCCCAGGACCTGGGGGACAGGCCACCTGGCCAGCATACGGGGGAATAATGGCTGGCAGCTTGATTCCAGGGGGCATTGCTGTCCTGTCTTCCGGCTCTGTGGTCGTGTTCTGCTGCCTTAGCCATCCGTCTTGGTGATGGTGCAGACAGTGGCTGCCTGGCCTGGCATAGTCGCGGCCTTTGAGACTCAGAGCTGTCCTGGTGCTGTGGCTCAGCTAGGGGCCTGTGACACAGTTCTTTTAGTGGGTGATGGATTCTCTTGTTCTCTTCTCAGTTCTAATTGTTTGCGAAACACACACACACACACACACACACACACACACACACACACACACACACACACACGCACGCACGCACGCACGCACGCACGCAGCACGCACGCACGTACGTACACACACGCACACACACACCACACACACGCACGCACGCACACACACGCACGTACGCACACACACACACACACTACACACACACTTCACACACACACACACACACACCACACACACACACACACACACACACACACACACCACACACAACACACACACACACACACACAGGCCTAAATGACTAATGCCTGAAGTAAATTAACCTTCCCTCACTACTAGTACTAGCGAGCATGCATCTTCCTCTCTCTCTCTCTCTCTCATCTCTATCTCTCTCTCTCTCTCTCATCTCTCTCTCCATCTCTCTCTCTCTCTCTCATATGAAGGATTAAAAATATCGAAGAGATGATAAACTGCCGAGATCCCACGTGCAACATGCATTTAACGCACGTAAAAGAACCCACAGCTACAAGAAAGTGGTCCCTAACAAAATTTTGTTGTAAATGAAAACTCTCAAAGGGAAACAAAAACAGTCAATTTTTGCAATGGGTGGCGCTGCTCTTGTGGCGACGTGCTCTTCACAGGAAGAGCAGTCAGAACTTTAAGCCAAAAAATCTGCCGAGACTGAAAGTTGTTTGCAATACAACACGAAATAATACAATACAACAGGCCGAACTGACATACTCTCAATGCCGTCAGTTTTGTTTCAAAACCCGACGTTGAAATTGAGCGGTTAGTTCCCTTTAATGGTCCTGGGCGAGAGATGTAGAGGCGTTTACCTGCCGCCTGTAGGCTAGGCACAGCACAGCACAGCACAGTGCAGATCAGACTGTAGGCTAGCCCTCCAGTTGTCTTCCTGCTAACTTCGCCTCCTACCATGCCAGTTAGGCTAGCTGTCTTCTTCTTCTTCTTCGCACACTCAGACAGCAACTCATTGTTGTCTGTCATATGAGCGAAAATGCGTCGCACTGCCGTTAAAGCGTCCGGCATGTCAGGCCCAGTGTATCCTATCCGAGTTGGGCATGGGGAAGAATCGTTATACTCAAGTCTAGTTGTAGTGACTTCCCACACTTAGCCATTCTCTGATCTATGCTACCTTTTTTCGATTGGTTTTGTTTACTGTTGACCAGCGACTATGCCCACAGACGTTAAGATTGTACTGTATTTGAAATGGCTGCTGTGATGGCGTTCCTGACGACAGTAGCATTGACGGGTGGTGTGGTAGTGGACAGGTCTGTCCCTGTCCTATCCCCAGTGACCAGCAGATACCACAGTCATAGCCTGCATATGACCAGAGCTGTTCACAAGAGGCTAGGCTAGTTATAAACTACTAGAAGGATGGCTCTCAGCTGTTCTACTGAAAGCTATAGGCCTATGGTATAGCTATAGTAGAACTATGGTTGTTTTGTGTGTGTTTTTATCAGCTGCCAAATAACAAATTTCGATTTGTTTGATGAAGGAGAACTCTAAAAACTATCAGCTTGTTGCCGCTTCGAATAGATTTATATATAGTGTTTCTTTTCTGAATAAACTTGTTTGTGTTTTAACCAACTATTGTAAAATTCTCATTCTTGTCAGTCTCTCTCTCCCTATCTCTGTTTCTGTCTGTCTGTTCGTTCGTTCGTTCGTGTGTGTGTGTGTGTGTGGGCCAATTTGACGTCTGTTCACTGTGAGTGATATTTGATATTAGTCATGACTCTCTCTCTCTGTCTGTCTGTCTGTCTGTCTGTCTGTCTCTCTCTCTCTCTCTCTCTCCTCTCTCTCTCTTCTCTCTCTCTGTCTGCCTGTCTCTCTCTCTGTGTCAGGGGCTGACACGTGTCTTGAAGAAAACTCGCAATCTGTTGTCGTTTCCTTTGACACCGGAAAGCGGTCCCGCTTGCAGGCAGCTGTGCTGTGCTGTACTGTACAAGCCCAGTGCAGTGGGCGGCGGTAGCCTATAGGCTATAGGCTCTAGTGTCTAACTAGCCCAACCTTGTGCTAAATGTCACACCACAGCCGCCAGGTCCCTGGTCCAGGCTCCTACAGCGCAGACAAACCCTAACTAGGCTAGGCTACTGCAGTGGCTGGCAGACGCCACAATGACTGACATGGTCTACTGTGACTGATTCTGAACAGGGCACCATATTTGTATCTGAGAGGTGGAAGTGGGCTAGAGTGGTGTGTGTGTGGGGGGGGGGGGGGGGGGGGGGGATGAATTCGTGTGTGTGTGTGTGTGTGTGTGTGAATGAATGAATGAGAGAGAGAGAGAGAGAGAGAGAGAGAGAGAGAGAGAGAGAGAGAGAGAGGAGAGAGAGAGAATGTGTGTGAAGTCTGGAGCCTACATTCACCGCCATAATAACTAGGCCCTATAGCCGGCAAATCTTTCCAGTTCCCAGCAGATGGTGTGGAGTGGCTGACGCCTATTAGTCATTCTGTAAGTGGTCTGTTACTTATGCAATGTACACCCTTCTCACTACCACCTGCCACACTCTTCTCCCTCCTAGTCACCGACATGGCACAACCCTCCCCCCCTCCCTGTGAACTACCCCCCTGCCTCCACCCCCACCCCACACTCTACTTTTCCCCCTTCCTCTCGACACCGTCACTCCCACCAATTCTGTCGGTCTTCTTCACCCCCTCCCTCCCTCCCTTCTCCAGTCCCTATCAGTCTCCTTTTCACCCCCACCACCACCACCATCACCAGCCCTCTGTCAGTTCTTCCATTGGCGGCAGAAGCGGGGTTTGCACTGGCTCACTTGCCGCTGTGAAAGATAGCCATGTGAATTGGATTAGTCAATAAACAACACGCATCCAAGGAATTCGCTAGCGTTGAACATCTGGGCCCGCAGCAGGGCACAGCACTGTTCAACATCTAAGGCAGAGAGCGAGAGAGCGAGAGAGAGAGAGAGAGCGAGAGAGAGAGAGAGAAAATTGGCAGGGGTGGGGGTGGGGGGGGGGGGGGGGTGTCAAACAGTCAGCGTGTGCGTGGGGGGGCGGAGCGGGGCGGCCAGACGGGGGCAAAGCACGCGGCACATTAGACACGGGACAACACCACCTCTTCATTCTTCCTGCACTCTCTCTCTCTCTCTCACTCCTGGTATCGTAACATGCCGCACATACATACACACACACACTCACCACAGTCGTCAGTGCTCACAGCCACAGGACCCCGCGCATGGAATATCGCTTTTCCCAGCTGTGTAAGTCTGTGAGTGTGTTTGTTTGCGTGCGTGCGTGAAACTGAGGGCGCGCGCGTGGCTGTCATCTTGCTGTATGAAGTGAGAGCAGGAGGAAGAGGGAGGGAGGGAGGGAGCGGGGGAGCGGGCACGAAAGGACCAATCTTGTCCCAGTAGCGCTAGGCTAACCTGTCACAGGCAGTGCGGGATGAACAACCACCTGTCACGCCGCCCCGTTTAGCCAGCTGGCGTGGAGCTAAGTAGTTGCTCGGGGAGCCAGCCCAGACAGCCAGCGCGACAGCCGGGAGATCAGTGCAGTTGTCGGTGTGTATCGACACCGCCGCCGCACAGTCCCTACATTACAGTCCACACCTTCCTTGCTGCAGTCCTGCCATGGCCGGACTGGCCGCAGCCCGTCACCTGTCCACCTTTCACCCCACCTCCACCACCAGCAGCGGAGGCAGCGAAAATGCCAGTTCCCCCTCCCCAGGAATGACCACCCCGCCACCGTCACCCTCCCCGGGAGGAAAAAGTTCGTCCCTGCTGGAAACCCCAACTCGTAAAAATAAACGCAAACTGAGTGAGCCCAAAAAGCGGGGCACGGACTTCAGCATCAAGCGCCTGTGCCCGGACTCGCCAGGGGGCAGTGCCATGTCGGAGAGTGGCTGCAGTGATGACGGGGCCGAGGACAATCAGGGGGCAAGGCCCGCTGCACGGCGCCTGTCCCGTGACCGTGACGACTCCTCATCCCGCGGCCCCAGCGAAAGAGAGGACACCCCCGCGCCCAGTGTCGGCAACGGGCATGTTCCAGGAGCTCCTCACCACCCCTTCTTCCCAGCAGGATTGCCCACCACCGCCTGTTTCATGCCGGGCTTCTATCTCACGGACGGTCGTGCCGGGTTTCCTGCTCCCACCTTCCAGCCTCTGCCCCTGGCTCTGGCTCACCCCAGCTTCCAGTCCTTGTCAGAGCAGAGAGTGGACTCTCGCCATGGGCAGGGACACTCCAGTCACCAGACTCTGAATCCACAGGATCTATCTCGTGGAGGAGGCGCGGAATCCCCAGACAACCTCTCTGGGGACGACAGCGCCCACGGGAGCACCAGTGGGCGGAAGCCTCGGAAGAACTACAAGAACATGACGAGGGAGAGGCGGGTGGAGGCCAATGCCCGTGAAAGGACTCGTGTACACACCATCAGTGCCGCCTTCGAGGCATTACGGAGAGCGGTGCCGTCCTACTCGTACAACCAGAAACTGTCCAAACTGGCCATCCTGAGGATAGCCTGCAGCTACATCATGGCCTTGGCCAGGCTAGCCGATGTGGACCTGAGTAACCTGACTGAGCCCATCGTCCCCGACACCTTCGCTGACTGTGTGGACCTGTGCACCAGGACCATTCAGACTGAGGGCAGGGCCCGGAGAAGACACTGACAGTGACGGGTGTCTGTCCGCTTCCTCAGAACAGCCTGTGATGCAATGTGATAGCCTGCCCTCCCTCCCTCAGTGTCTCTGTCATTCTATCGCCAGTGTGCAAGGTGAGAAGAAAGCAGATCTATTCTATGGGTTTTCTGCCATTCAGTGTGGATGATCGCCATCAATTTTTTGTGTCATTTGGCCGCCATTTGTGAGTGTTTATATGATGCTCCTCTCTGACGTCAGTCTATGTCAGATGGTCTCTGAAAGTTTTTAGCACCTATCACGCCATCGTAGTGACGATATCTGTGTTCTTATGTCTGCGGATTATTCTCAGTTGTGTCATATTGTAACATTTTTGATGAAGTCAGTGTCTCAAAAACACCTGTCACAGCAAGTGTACAACTATGAGAGAATCGGGCTTTTTCCGTTTGATATGAGTGAAAGTGTTAAGTTGGTCACTAAGAACAATGTTGTTATAAGGCATCTGGTTTTGGTTTTATCTCATTTCATGTGTGGTTGATGTGGTTTTCCCACAACGTGGTGCCCGTCCTGGGTAGACCCTTATAGTTGGCCAGGGCGTTGCTACAAGGAACGACAGAAGAGTTGGTTTTATTCCCTGTTGAAATCAGTGTATTGCTGCAGAGTTTTAATCTGAGATTAGAAGTTGACGACAGGTGACAGCCCTGCTATGGCCTCTGTGGTCGGAGGGGCTGTAAACAACAGGATTGCATTGAACTGTGAGAAAACCCCAAGCCACTTGAGCTTCTGTATCCTGACCGGTCCTGACTTGGTGTTGTGGACTGTTGGTTGTGCCCTTGTGGACTGTGTGGAAGTTTGGCTGCCGCTGGATGCCGGACGACCTGCCGTGGACAGCTGACTGTCGGTTGATCTCAGATAGGATGGAGGTCACACTGGTGCACACTCCTGAAGACTGACGACTTCAGTGTATTATCACCTGGCATTGGTGTGGTGATCGAGTGACCTTGTGAGTGTGCACGTTTTCTGGAGGTGCTGTGTTAGTGTTAGTGTGTGTGTGACAAGTGTGTGGGGAGGGATTTGCAGGTTTGTTCTGGCTCTGGGTATATGCACACGTGCGCGTCTGCTGCTGGTTGAATTGCTTGTTGCATAAAAAAATCTGTAGTTGCTTCGTATGGTTAGACACCTTAAGAAAAAAAGGTAAGATTTTTTTTTATCTAATCCAAAAATAACTTAACAGCATGATTTCTTTATTAAGGCCATTTTCCCATCCCTGCTCCTGGTTTGCATATTTTCCTAGTGTCTTCTCCGGATTTTGTAATCACAGACCTACTTGTTTGGGATTTAGTTCAAAATGTCTTCAGTTTTACTTTAAAAAAAAAAAGATCAGCTCAGCAAGTGCACTGTTAAAGACCTACAGTTGTGTTGCTTTACTTCACTGAGGTGTACCCCAGAACATGGTGTCTCCTCTAAGAAACCACTTTCGCTTCTTGTCATCAAGTCCCTTTACTTCACTTCCCCCCCCCCCCCCCCCCCCCCCACTCCCCTTCTTTATCGGCTGATAGGTTTCAAACCTAGACCTAGAAGTGACTGGCCTTATATATTATTGCCCTGTGTTATTAGTGAGGTGGGTATTATTTATTTGATTCTAAGTAGGCTTATGCTCCCCCCCCCCCCCCTTCTTTTTAACAAACTAGTGGTCACCATCAAAGCGCCTACAGCGATCTCCACTCGTGTTGCTGTTACAGTGTTAGTATCAGCAGGCCCCAGAAATACTTGCCTAGGAAGTAGCACTTTACAGTAGCAGTAGATCTATGTCAGAGAGGGAGGGAGGGGGAGAGAGAGTGTGTGTGTGTGTGTGTGTCGTGCGCGCGCGCGCGCCACGTGAGAGAGTAAGAGAGAGAGAGAGAGAGAGAGAGAGAGAGAGAGAGAGAGAGAGAGAGAGAGAGAGAGAGAGAGGCGAAAGTTCTCTTTTACGATTATCGATCCACGTGGAGAGATTGTGTTGTTTGGTAGCGGAGGGAAGATTGTTTTACATCCAGGGACAAACATTGCATCTTGTGTTATTCAGTGCAGCCTTTCGCCTCCTTTCACCTGAGACAGGCAGGGTCGGGGAGTGCGGATCATCCTGGGAATTCTAGATAGGATTATATCCAGCCAGCTATGCCCCCCTGTCTCTTTTTCCATCTGCCTAGCTTGTAAAGGTGGTTGAGCGCTTTAACTTTAAGATCACAAGGAGGATTGTTACGATTATGTGGAGATTTGTGTAAGAGGCCAAAAGCGAATGGGATTTGTCCCGCTTCTGTTTCTTCATTCCTTGCTGAACAACTGGGAAAGGAGGGAGGAGAGGAGGTCTATAGTGTCACACATCAGTGGTAGCAAAATTCAATAACATTTCTTACTAGTAGTTGTGAAAGTGTCAGTTTAAAGTTTTACATAAAAAGGATTATGTTTTACCTTGTCATGATTATGGCCACGCTATCGTGTAGTCATGAAACGAAGTAAGGGTTCAATCTTGTTTACACAAAAAAGGGGGGGGGGGGGAGGGGGGAGTCAACCACCTGGCGTGGATGACTCTTTCCTTTGTCTTCGGTGGCGTTGTATTGTGTTGTATTGTGCGCACTCTGTAGAAGGCAGTGATTGGGAAAGCGGTATTCAGGCTGTTGGCCTAGGAGCTGACCTAGTCTGGCAGCTGTTAGCCTAGTGTAGAGGCGAACTCCTGATCGCTGGTGTTCAGGCCTAGCCCTACCTACCGTCTGTCAACTAGCCTAGCCTATCACTACATACATGTATATAGGCTGAACTGATGCCGCTATGATGTGATGTTTGTAACCTGGATGGGTACACGCTTGTCCGCCGCCTGCATAACATATGTACATGTGATACATGTATACATGGAATGCCTACATGCACTTAGTACTTGAGAGAGAGGGGGGGGGGGGGGGGGGGGGGGGGGGAGGAGAGAGGGGGAGAGAGAGAGAGAGGGAGGGGGGGGGGGGGGTGGGAGGGCTGGGAGAGAAAGAGAAAGAAAGAGAGAGAGATAGATGCATCTCACCTCGATTTTTCTGTGATAAATTCACCAATGCTGGGTGCAGACACTACAGTGACCTTGGTGTTCTTGATATTATTATTTCGGATGTTAATCATGTGCAAAACAGTTGTGTTGCTGGTTGGTTTGTCTGGTTTCTTTGAAGAAAGAAATATATATATATATATATATATAAAATATATATATATATAATATATATATATATATATATATTATATATATATATACAACATATATATATATATGTGTGTGTGTGTGTGTGTGTGTGTGTGTTGTGTTGCGATTTGAATGCATAAAGATAATGTACCATATTCATACTTGAGTTTAAAGGTGTTTTGTTTAAAACAATCTTTTTGGGACTGACAACAATTGCATTATGTTTGTATCAACCAGTCCTCGCTTGTTCGTGTCTGAAGTGTGGTCCGGGTTCGTACCCGTTTGGACGGAATTTTTTCCCCATCCTTTGGCCATGAGTGGTGGAGAGGGCGAGTCTTTCGGATGAGACGAGAAACGAGGTCCCGGTGTTTACTCGTAATTATTTAGCGCATTCAAAAAAAACCCACGGCAACAAGAGTTGTCATGCAAAATTTCTTAGAAAAAAGCCACTCTGATAGGGAAACAAATACACTGCAGAAAAAAAAGAAAAAAAAAAGGGTGAAAGGGTGGCGCAGCGCTAAGTGGCGACGCGTTCTCCCGCTCTCCCCGGGGAGAGCAGCCCGAATTTCACGGAGAGAAATCTGCCGTGACTTAAAGTAAAATCTGAGCGCTTTGATTTGTTGCTTTACAAGATTCAGCGCTATATAAATTCCATACATTATTATTATTATTATTATTATTTTGTCTGGCTGGTTTTGGTGTTTCTGACGAATGTAGCTGTGTGTGTGTGTGTGTGTGTGTGTGTGTGTGTGAGAGAGAGAGAGAGAGAGAGAGAGAGAGAGAGAGAGAGAGAGAGAGAGAGAGAGTTTTGTGCAGAAAGCTCATTTCCAATTCCTTTTTGTTTCACAAGTGTTCGTTGTCTTCATGATAAAGTTCCAAATCATTTCAGAATGTCTGTCATTATGTATTGCCAACGGCTCACAGAAAAAACCCCAATATGTGACATCAAATCAAAAAGACTTCAAAGCAGTGCATTGCCACCTGGGGCAAGGCGATATGATTGTATCTGTCTCCATGCAGAAGGGAATGAGTCTGATTACAAAATATCATTCATGAACTGGTTTATTGTCTTCTACTTCAATTTTGACATTTTCCAAGTTTTCATGATTTTTAATAATTATGTTCAGATTGGTGAAATGGCATTTTTTAATTATACAGTAATTTTTTTATGGAGCTTATAATTTGTTAAAATTTTTTACCTTACTTGAAATGTTTGGTTCAAGTGAAGTTGCATGCTTCAGCTTGTTCGTTTGTTTATGAATTGTTTTGAATGTGTAAGAGAAAGAACTGTGAGAAACATTGCTGTTAATACTTTTTGAGCTTCAGCCCACGTTGCAAGAGGTTATACCGTGCATGTAAACAGTGTCTTTAGTTTAGTGACTTGATTTGGTTTGAGGGGAGAGAGAGGTGGGTGGGGAGGGAAATGACTTCCAAATTGTCACCATGCATAACCCCTACACCTACTTGCGTGCACCTGTGTGTGTGTGTGTGTGTGTGTGTGTGTGTGTTAGCCATGTTATTCGAACATTGTTTAGGCTAAGGTCTGTCCTGTCTAGTTGGGTTTTTTTAATTACGTTTTCATATTGAAGAGTCCACCCCCTCCCCCCTTTTTTTGTTTTTGTTTTTTGGAAAATCCTTAGTTTGGACTGATGTAGATGTGGTCATTCACACATCGGCATCATCATCATCCTCAACACACACACACACACACACACACACACACACACACACACACACACACACACACACACACACACACACACACACACACACACTGTGACACAGATCGGGAAAGAGAGGGGGTCATAGGTCAAAATGTTTAAGGATCTGTGGTGTGTATAATTATAGTGTTTATATGTGTGACGTCAGCGTGGGCTGTATTTGCTTGTGATGGTTTTTGCTGGCTGTTGTATTAAGTTCAGATTGAGATAAAATAATCACATAGACGCAAAAAAAAAAAAATCGTCCGTACTTTTTTGTTAGAAAGATCTCATCATTGATACTGACCTGCTACTTAGATTTGTGGACATTTTTACTGATTGTGTTTTCTTCGCCAGGTTAAGGTTTACTTGTCACACCAGAAACACAAAGGTGGGGCAGCCTCCTGAGCTTACTGTTGGCTGTTTAACAATGTTGTTTATGTGTGTTGTTTATTTTTGATGATTTTCAGCTTCATTTTTAAATTTCAAGTCTATTTCATATTATCCTATTCTGTTATCAAATGTATTTATTAGCAGGAAATTTGCCGCGAAAGGGAGAAAGTAGAAGCAGGGATAAATAGTGCGACTATCATCTAAATCACTGTACTTTTCTTTGGCTGGGGGGGGGGGGGGGGGGGGTGTGTTTAAGGGGGAGGGGGGGGGGGGGTGTTGAACTCGGTGATGAGGCTTTTAAAGTTGAGAAGTTCGGGGGGGGGGGGGGGGGGGGGGGGTGTTATCGGGCAAACTTGGGATCAGATTTGTCAGACCTTGAGCAACACCTGACTAGTCAGACAGACAGACAGACGGACAGACAGACAGAAAGGGCCAGCGGCGTGTTTTGGCAGGCATCCTGCCTGGGTAGTGGAGGGCAAGTCGGGCAGTAGCAGGGCCCAGGCTGACGAACCAGCTGTCAGTCAGCAGGGTGAAGGGAATGGCAGTGGAGTAGGTGTAGTAGCTGAGGGATTAACAACTAACTGCCTCTGTGCACCTGGCCACTCAGCGCCACCTGTCCCCCAGTGCCCAAAGCTTCTACCTGCTTTGCCGGCTAGCTACCTTGATACAGACGGCTAGAGGTCTTCACGCTTCGTTGCCTTTCCTGTTACCGCCGACGCCATTGCAGCTTTACTGCCGACAGTACAGTACAGTACAGTACAGGCCCGGCCCTCCCCGCCACTCTTTCTGTCTGTCTGTCTGTCTGTCTGTCTTTCCCTCCATGGCTGGTGAAGCTAGTCTTGTGATCGTGCCCCCCCCCCCCCCCCCCCCCTCAGCTTCTGTGCGTGCGTGCCCTTACTTGGTTCTCCCCCCTCTTTCAACGCAGTCTGCCGTCTGACCTTAATGTCTCATTGCATCACACCGCATGTCAGTTCAGTGACTTACTGTCGGTATTAAACCAACACCTCTCTCAGGCACACAGACAGTGGGGACCACTGTACTGTGGTCCAGAAGGCTGCAGTATAATTTATTAGCGTGTAGTTCTGTTCAGAAACAAGAGGAAGTTGACAGATATCGTTATGGAAGGCAGTGGTGACAGTCAGTTGCCACTATCAGGAATATGAAATCATTGTGTGTGCTGGACAGGCTTTGTTTATAAATGAATCTAAGCTAGCCAGATAAACACACAGACCCTGCCGATGTGGGAATTCGTAAATGAAGGTGGGGATGGGGAAACCTCTTTGCATCAGCGTAGTTTTATTTTTCTTTCTGCTAGATCTGTGTAATTCTCATATACCCCTTAACAATTCAGTTTGCTTTTGTGAAGACTCAGGAAGGGAAAACGGTCATCAAGCCACAAAAAGAGTAAAGAACCATAAATTATCAGGTAAGGTTTGCATTTTTATTTAAAAAAATTTAGAAACTGGTTTGATCAGCTTAAAATACAGCTTGAACATTGTAATTGTCTACTATTAAGTTTGTATTCAGGATGTGAAGTGTACAGGGCGTGTGAGGGGTGAGAGTCATACCTTATAGCATGAAGAGATGGTTGTACTTTAAAACCAAAAAAAGGGCTGAATTGGTTTTTCTTCTTCTGTGAAAAGAGTGGTGGTTAATACTACTAGCAGTGGACGGCTGAGGCTGTCTGAATATATTGGGGGGGGGATCCCAAGCTCAGCTGTCCTCCCCATTGTTGCATTAGGCCTACAGCAGAGGGCCCACATCTCCGGTAACAGGGTAGGATAGGCGACAGACTTCAGGAGGGGTGTCCATTGCTGGAAAACAACGTTGGTGGCTGGGAAACAGGGGAGGCCCACATCTACCTCGCCAATACTCACACGTACATGCTCACAGCTCCACGACAAGCCCAGGTTGGGAGGGAAAACATTTACACCGTTTTTCCTGAGGCACAAGAGTTGGGGGGTATGAGGGGGGTGGCGGAGGTAGAGGAGGATGAGAAGAGATAGGCCATTTTAGACGGCAGAAAGGTGAGCGTGTGACAGTCACGTGACGATAAGTCAGCCTGCCTGACGTCAGGGACAGCCAGGTGGCCGCCAGGCAGGCGGCGCTCACTGACAGCTGACATGCATTATTACAGCCTACGTGTCGCCAGCGCCCAAACAACTGGTTCATGGCTGCTCCTCTGTCGCCACAGCCAGTCTGCATGTACGTACGCAACGAACTGCCCGCCCCCCCTCCCCCCTCCCCCCTTGTATTTTTTCTTCTTCTAGAATAACAGATCTGCAGTGTTCTTTGTAGCGCTTTTCTTGTCTAGGGAGCTGCACAAAGTGTACACAAGTCGTGACTTCTTTACAAGTGAAGTTTACACTTTCTACATTGGTATATCACCTAACTCTGAAATGGTTATAATAAGGATAATCATCGTGATCATAATCAGTCTGCTGTTTAGGAGAAACTCATCTCATGAAAGATCTCATCTACCACGCAATGCAGTTTTATGCAATGCTTTAATGCTTTGAACCCTTGTAATGATCCCAGCTGGCAAAACCAAGACTAAGCCAGTCAGTCCTGGCCCCATAGTGCTGTGTCTAAATATATATATACACACACACACACACACATACTGTATGTGTCCTCGGGCAGTCGGCCTGGCCCAGTGGCAAGTGTGTCAGACCTGCAGGCTGAACATGAGAGGTTCTAGGTTCAGTTCCAGTTTGGGGCAGGGAACATTGCCTGGCGGCTTGCCCTTTCCCCGCTTTGTTTCTCTGGGAAGGAGGGGTGGAGGGAGGGAATGTCACGTCACTATGTGTGTGAAAGGATAACGTAATGTATGAGGCGTTAGATTCGTGAGATAACGGAATAGTGTTTGGGGGATTGAAAGGGTTATCGAAAGGTGTAATGTTTGGGGAGTTGACTTCGTTATCTAACGGTATAGTGTTTGGGGGGTGTTGAATTCGTAATTAACAGTAATTAAGTTCCTGCTGAGGTGTCCATTCCAGAGTATTTTCCCCTGCAGTTTGCATCAGTACAGACTTCACTCCCTTGAAAGCCCATCAGATGGGACTATACATCGAACCTTGTGTTACGTGCGAACGCTGGCAGAGCGCATCTATGATAATGGAAATGATAATAATAATCTCCTGATGATGATGATCCTACGCTGCAGTTAAAACACTAACAGAGTAGTCCTTGTGACCTTCATACAACATTCTTTTCTTTTAAATGGATAAAATGTCTTAAGAACTAATTAAACATCCTGATTTTAATGACATTTTCGCAAGGGGGTGGG
>CM054134.1:67536338-67553838 GCA_028751875.1 Rapana venosa | reverse complement strand
ATGACAGTCCGGACACATTGAACAAAGACAGAAACATGACGATGACAGTCCGGACACATTGACAGACAGAAACATGACGATGACAGTCCGGACACATTGAACAAAGACAGAAACATGACGATGACAGTCCGGACACATTGAACAAAGACAGAAACATGACGATGAGCAGTCCGGACACATTGAACAAAGACAGAAACATGACGATGACAGTCCGGACACATTGAACAAAGACAGAAACATGACGATGACAGTCCGGACACATTGAACAAAGACAGAAACATGACGATGACAGTCCGGACACATGGAACAAAGACAGAAACATGACGATGACAGTCCGGACACATTGAACAAAGACAGAAACAGACGATGACAGTCCGGACACATTGAACAAAGACAGAAACATGACGATGACAGTCCGGACACATTGAACAAAGACAGAAACATGACGATGACAGTCCGGACACATTGAACAAAGACAGAAACAGGACGATGACAGTCCGGACACATTGAACAAAGACAGAAACAGACGATGACAGTCCGGACACATTGACAGACAGAAACAGGACGATGACAGTCCGGACACATTGACAGACAGAAACAGGACGATGACAGTCCGGACACATGGAACAAAGACAGAAACATGACGATGACAGTCCGGACACATTGACAGACAGAAACAGGACGATGACAGTCCGGACACATTGACAGACAGAAACAGGACGATGACAGTCCGGACACATTGACAGACAGAAACAGGACGATGACAGTCCGGACACATTGACAGACAGAAACAGGACGATGACAGTCCGGACACATTGACAGACAGAAACAGGACGATGACAGTCCGGACACAAAGCCCAGCCCTGCCTTTGTCTTAGCTGGCCAGTCAGCACACCACTGCCTGGCCCAGGGATCATGGGTGGTGTCTTCAGGCTGTCACGGTGGAAATGAGCCATGTTCTTGACCACACATTGTCCAGTTAGGTGGCAGAACAGCCACCACAGAGTTTAGTTAGTTATCTCTTTATTTATCTATTTATTCTTCTATTTCGAGGATAATGGAATAAGCACTCATGTGCTTAAAAAAAAAAAAAATCCAGTCCCCGTGTGTATGCAGTTTTGTAAATTTTGTCATCAGTTCCCACCGACATGCAATGGCCTACTCTTCGGAAAAGCGGAACGGGTTTTAACGTGTGCGCAAGATGTTCTCCGTGCGTTCGCACACGGGGCCTCGGTTTATAGTCTCATCCGACGGACTTTCAGGGAGAGTTGAGTCCGCACTGATGTTAACTCCAGAGGAAAAAAAATCCTCTTGAACGAGATTTGAACCCAGGTCAGCAGATCACGAAAACATCACTGTAACTACCAGGCTACCCCGTCCCCGTCCTGTCCCCCCCCCCCCTCTGATACCCCCAAGTCCACACCGGAATGCTCACCAAGGTTCCATTGAATCAAACTCCGCCAGACGTTGACCCCTGCCTGAAGGTAAGTGGGGCATTGCTTAAAGTGTGGCTTTGTTCATCTCTGCCATGGCTGTCTATCCTCTGCTGCTCTGTGGAAATCAGCAAACGCCAGACCCAGGCAGTCCTTAATTAACTAGTGATTGCTATATTCTCACTCCTTTTCTTCCTTTCCTTGGCTAGAGCTCCAAGGTTCAGCAATAGTGGGATTTTGCATCTGCAACAAAGGGGTATCAGATGGGAGTTCCACACCTGAGGAGCACCAAAGAAGGCCCTTCACACACACACACACTCACACACACACATACACACACACGCACGCACGCACGCACGCACGCACGCACCACACACACACACACACACACACGCACACACACACTTACTTACACACACGCACACACACCACACACACACACACACACACTTACTTACACACACGCACACACAACACACACACACACACACACACCACACACCACGCACGCACGCACGCACGCACGCACGCACGCACACACGCACACTGCCTGCCCTTCGCAATACAATACACTGATAGAATGTAACACAATACAACTATGCAGTATAGCTGGACGTTGAGACAATCCGTGTTAGTGTTCATATAATCTTATCTTAGGGCTGCTTTTCGCTGAACACACACACACACACACACACAACACACACACACACACACAACACACACACACACACACCACACACACAACACACACACCAAAGTCTCGTTTGCAAACGCACGCAGAATATCTTGTGCACACATTAATAAAACCTATTTCGCCTTCCGGAAGAGTAGGCCATTTATTTTGTGCTGGTGGGAACCGATGACAAAATGTACAAAACCGTATACACACGGGGACTGGATGTAAAAAACCACACATGAGTGCTTTTTCATGATCCTCGAAATAAAAGAGCCACACACACACACACACACACACACGCACGCACGCACGCACGCACGCACGCACAGAACCCGAGAAACAACCTGTCCTCACCTTGCCCCTGCCCCCTCTCTCAATCCCCCCCCCCCCCCTGTCCACTCCCCACATCCCCTCCCTACAAAGCCGCCCCCCCCCCCCTCCCCCACTTACTCTTAAAAGGAGTTTGAAAAATGGGAGGGGAAGACTAGGCGCCAGAGAAGTGTTGGTCTCAAATCCCTCTCCCCCGGTGTTCGTCTCAAGAGCCTCTGTGTTGGTGGTACGGGGTGTGGTAGGTAGCACAGCCACACAGCCACAAGGAGAGTGCGGTGGGGGGGGGGGGGGGGGGTTGTTAGGGGACAGGAGGAGGAAGGACAGGGGTTGGGGGGGGGGGGAGGTAGAAGGGGGAAGGGAAGGAATAAAAAAAAAAAACCCACCAAAAAAAACCAACACCCAAAGAAGAAACGGAAAGAAAGGATGAGGAGGACAAGGGGCGAGAAGAGGAAATCAGCAAAAGAAAGAGGAGAATGTGAGAGGAAGGTAGAAGATCTCCCCCCCCCCCCCCCCCCCCCATCCAACCATACCCCCCCCCCCCCCCCCCCCCCCCCCCTGCCAGTCAGAACAGGAGTGGCGCAGAGGAGACAGGTAAAAAGGACAGGTAGCGTTGTTATTGCAGCCGCGCCGCTGACGCCAGTGGGGATCACAAAAGAGGTTTTACTGGGGTGAGAGTTTGGAGAGGGAGGGGGGAGGGGAGGGGGGACGTGGGGAGGGAAGTGGAGGGGGGGGGTAAGAAGCATGAAAGCGGTGAAGGCAAATTGGGTGGCCCCCAGATGGGGCGACAGGTAGCGGCACGGTGCGACACCTCCACCCCCCCCCCCCCCCTCTTCCTCTTCTCCCCCCCCCTCACCTTCCCTTTTCTCTGCCGCCACCTCCACCCCTCTTTCTGACACCCTCCCTCCCTCCCTCTCTCTCCAAGGTGTATAACACGTCCTATTTTATTTCCAAATCATTCTCACACGTCTGTTGAACTCCACATATTATATAGCTACTTGCCTTGATCGACTGTCTGCCTGACTACCTTCCTGACTGCCTTCCTGACTGCCTTCCTGACTGACTGCCTTCCTGCCTGACTGACTGCCTGACTGACTGCCTACCTGCCTGACTGACTGACTGCCTTCCTGACTGACTGCCTTCCTGCCTGACTGACTGCCTGACTGACTGCCTACCTGCCTGACTGACTGACTGCCTTCCTGACTGACTGCCTTCCTGCCTGACTGACTGCCTGACTGACTGCCTGCCTGCCTGCCTGACTACCTGCCTGACTACCTTCCTGACTACCTGCCTGACTACCTTCCTGACTGCCTTCCTGACTGACTGCCTTCCTGCCTGCCTGACTGACTGCCTGACTGACTGCCTGCCTGCCTGCCTGACTACCTGCCTGACTGCCTGCCTGCCTGACTGACTGACTGCCTGCCTGCCTGCCTGCCTGCCTGCCTGCCTGACTGACTGACTGCCTGACTGACTGCCTGACTGACTGCCTGCCTGATTGACTGCCTGACTGACTGCCTGACTGACTGACTGCCTGACTGACTGACTGCCTGACTGACTGCCTGACTGACTGCCTGCCTGCCTGCCTGCCTGCCTGCCTGCCTGACTGACTCACCTGTCAATGGAACTGCCAGTACTCTGGCTGCCAGTGACTAGGCAGATCTGTCTATCCTCAGGAAGAATTTGTCCCAGTTCGATTCCTGGACAAGACTCTACACTTGCCCACCAGTTCTGGTGGTCTGGCACTGGTGCTGAGTGGTTTGAATCAGAATGAGAGAACGCAAATAGCATGACTGAGGCAGAGGTCTGCAGTACAAATGATAGTTTTGTTTTGGTTGATTTGTTGTTGATCAGTTGGTTGATCAATTTGTTCCTTTACGTAAACTAGATAATCTGTTTGTTCTTTTCTTTGCAAAAATAAGTATCATAATCTATGACATTTTCAATAAGAATTTCCCTTACTAAAAATGTTTACACTGTAGTCGGTTAATGTTCAATGCTGTAAAATCACCTGTCACAAAGTGTGTGTGTGTGTGTGTGTGTGTGTGTGTGTGTGTGTGTGTTTTAGCATGCGTGTGCGCACGCGCGCATATTCTGACAAGATCGGTACAAGATTACCTTGTCCTGTCAAAATTATGCTGGGACTTTTCGTGATTTTAAAAAACCCTCTATTCTCCAAAAAACAACAAAATGGACAGATTGCCGCACATCAACGTATAGTACACTCCATGGGAAACCCCAGACTAGAGTGAGCACACACCAGGGGAACAGTAAGCCCAGGAGTCAACGACGCATTTCATTGATTTCCATACTAAGTCTGAACCTGCAAAATGGACAGGAGGAAAGTGGTGGTCAGGAGTGTGGTGGATAGAACTCCGGCCGGCCTTCTACCCAACCAGCCAGCTAGGCTTCAGATTCGAAACACACCCCTGTCATCTGTTTCATGACTTAGTTTTCTGCTCATCAAGTTTTGTTAGTTTCTTTCCTTCTTTTTTCTGTAAACGTCAGGTCATTACGTGAATGACAGCCATCAAAATTAATGCACCCACACATTCTTCTTCTCTTCTTGTTTGTTGTTTGTTTGTTTGTTTTTATCTGTTGTTTCTCTCTCTGTGTGTGTTTGTTTTTTCTTTAAGAAAGTGTTGTAAGCGCTGTTGATCTGCCACAACTGGTCAAAGGGAAATTATGTACAGCTGAAGTTACAGAACACAGGAGTAAGTGAAGACCCTGAGCAGGTTTTAGTTTCGTCATGACGACGATGATGATGATGTCGACGACGACGAAGATGATGCTTGTAATAATAATGACATCAACAACGACGATGATGATGAACACTTTCTACCTGATGAAGCATGCAAATAAGAATTGCAGTTTTTGGATAATGATAGGGACAATGTCAACGTTAACTCAGCTACCTCTGCTGCAGCCATCACTGCAGTATAGGCCTTGCTGTCGTGTGATAATAATGATCATGATGGTGGTGATGGTGATGATGATGATGATGAAAGGCCCCACTGTACACAGCTAAATGAGCATGATGACGATAATGATGACGAGGACGATGATAATGATAATGTTTACGATTGGGTTTAGAAAAGTGCTGGTGACTATGGTCCCACGACAGATCAATGTGGTGTAAGCCAGTGAAGAGACTGGTTGGTGGTGGCGGTGTGAAGGCACTGTGAAGGACTGCAGGTTAGCCCTGCTATCTGTCTTCCTTCCCACGCCCAGTTATCTCTGAACAGAGCGTGACAATGAAATGTCAGGTACCTGTTGCTCACCTCACCTCAGCTACTCTGACGCCGACAGAGAGAGAAGAGAGAGAGAGAGAGAGAGAGAGAAGTCAAGCCATTCGAAGAGTAATGTGTTTAGCTGTCAGAGGATTACAGCTCATACCGGCCTCTGGCTGGCAAGCAGTCATTCAACCATTGCTACTTTGTTCACCTCAACCTTCTTTCCCTCCAGCAGTAACGTCGCCCAGTTTGTTGCTTAGCATAAAAAGACCCTCTCCAAAAGAAACTCCCAAAGCCCAATAACCAACCAACCACTCAAACAAACGAGCAAAAACGAAACAAACAAAAATCCTTGAGCCAAACACCATGAACATCATTCGCCATCTTTTGTTTTAAACCGAAAAGACCAGTATCAACATTATTCCGTCCATAACTCACCAGGTGAAGTGACATCAGAGATACAGAATGGAGGCAGTAAAAATGCACTGACTTACTCAGTCACTTCTAGCGCTGGGTTTTCAGAGACATTTTCTCTTGATCTGTGACTGTGATTTTCATATAACTGAAGAAAGGGTTCTGGGAGAAACTTGATAAATAATGCAAAATTGAAGTCACTTCACTTCAGACTGACAGCAATAGTTGCAATTAAACTAGAAAGTCTTACAACAACTGTTTCAATTCTTGATCATCAGAGTCACGCTCTGGTTACCTCCACCCCATTCATCGTACACATTTTGTTATTTTGAACAGTTGCACATTTTTTGTTCAAGTAATTTTGTTCATCATTTGAAGATTGTAAACAATTTACAGTGAGATCCACATGGGGTATAAGGTAAAGGCCTTCCCATAACCTATGCAGTCGTTGGGAAGCGAGGTGTCAGAGACCTTGGCTTCTCTAGGGTCCAGCATGTTGAGGGAGGAGCCCATCAGCTGTCCCTCGCTGCTTTACTGTCCCTGTCCCCAGAGAGGGCAGGTACCCATTTACAGCTGGGTGAAGCTGGGGGGGGGGGGGGGGGGGGTGCAAAATCTTCAGTGGTGGCCCAACGGTCTACTAGACTACGGGACAGACGAGGTGAGGTGAAGGGAACTGGGGAACTGCACTGAAGCCAAGGCGCCACTGAACGGTCACCTATCCCAGAGGTAACTAGCCATTGCGTCCCCTGATGAGTATTGAATTATCTTGAACAATATTGTGTCCAAATAAAGATGTTCATTGTGAATCTTCAAAAGAATACTATCATTGTTTTGACAACTATGATGGGGGCTTGGGGTGTTTGAACTGGAGAAGATCAGTATCAGCCACCACCGAGAACCCCAGGACTTGCTGCTGGTAGGCGTGGCCACAGACAGACGTTTAGGAAGCTGCTGTACATCTGTGACTGCATCAGTCTGCCCTGCCGGCCACTTGGGGCCAGCTGTGATGATTTTGCTTGGGTAAAAGGACCGACATTTTTTGTTTATGTAAAGTGATATATATATTTGTTCAAATCAGAGTTCCATCACTGTAAAAAGGAAAAATATAGATTTGCATTATGTCTTAATTTTCATGTTTACTTTTTTTTTCTTAACCCATATCCTCAGATACATGACTTATGAATAAAGAAAACAGAGCAGAGCTTAACACACATCCTTGTCTCACACCAGTTGGGCCTTTAAAACATTAAAACAATTCAGGGTTTGCTCCTTTTTCCTACACATGAGAATAATGTTTCAGACATAGCTAGATGACATTGGTCCCAGAAACTTTCCCTTTACTCCCTGATCTGCGGTGCACTCTATAAGTAAACCATGTCTAACAGAATCAAACAAGAGAGAGAGAGAGAGAGAGAGAAGAGAGAGAGAGAGAGAGAGAGAGAGAGAGAGAGAGAGAGATTATATTTTGATACTTTTTTTTAGAATGGCACACACACACACACACACACCACACACACAACTTACACACTTACACACACACACACACACACACACACAGACCAGACCTCCAGAAAAACCCAACTCTTCTGATGGAAATTGCACCCTTTTTTTTCAACAAGACAGTGGGGTCAAACTAAAACTTCCCAACAACCTCCAATCCCCACCCCAACCCCCCTCTCTTCAATCCCGCCCCCCCCCCCCCCCCCCCCCCCCCCCACCTCCTCCAGCACACACACACACACACACACACACACACACACAAAAAGCAAGTGCTAGGCTATGCTATAACTCGCTAACAGCACGCTAGGCGCTGACACAGGAGAGGCGGCCCTCCTCCCCCTCCTCCCCCCAGCGGCCGCACAATGGAGCCCCAGCCAGGGCAGGAATGTGGAGTGTCGGGTCGGCAAACACTGCTGGCGCCAGCCAGACCACCTGGCCGCCCGCCCAGGTGTGAAACCTTCCGGGGCCCCGTACCTGGCCACCTCGCCCGCCTGCCTACCTACCGCCTATCAGTCGTTATCTTGTAGCCGGCCAGAAAGCCTCTACCGTGGTCGTGAAGAAAGGGCAGGGGGGGGGGGGGGGGGGGGGGGGGGGGGGGGGGGGGGAGGGGGGGGGATGGGGGAAGGAGAAGGAGGGGTGGGGGTGACGGTTTATGTGTTTGGGGAGGCGGGAAGACATGGTAGGGGAAGAGACGGGGGGGGGGGGGGGGGGGGGGGGGGGGGGGCTGAAGGGACAGATAAGGGGAAGAGAGGTGGACAAGGTCGTGATCGTTGGAAAGTGGGTTTTAGAAAAGAAGGGGAGATGTGTAGTGTAGTGTAGTAGGGGGTTGGGATTACAGGAGGGATGAGGGGGGGAGGGAGAATGAACGGGAAGGGGGGGATAGGTAGGAGGGGGGAAGGAGAAGGAAGGGGGTGGGTGGGGGGTGCTTTAAAAAAAAAAGGACTGTGTCATGAAAGGTGTGCAACTGGGGGAAAAAGACATGGGTTGGTTTGTTTCTGAATGGGGCGAGAAGAAAAGGGCGAAAGAAGTGAAAGAGCCAGTGTACATTGAGATAGTAGACACTTCGCCAAGAGATGGAGGAGGAGGGTTAGGACTGGGGGGAAGGTTGGGGCAGGGGAAGGAGTGGGGGGTGGGGGAGGAGGAAATTTGTTGGAGGAAGGGAAAGAAGAGATAGGGGCATGAGAGACTGTGACAGGAAAGGTGGAAAAAGGGAGGTGGGGGAGAGAGAGAGAGAAGAGAAGAGAGGAGAGGAAGAGGGCGAGGTCATGCTCCAGTGTGAACATAACACCGCCAGTGTTATCGGCAAAGCCCTCTTGGCGACAGGTGACTGACTGACTGACTCCACTGGCTGGCTCCTGCCTGCCTGCCTGCCCTCACACTACGCCACAGTACAGCGGCACCTTGGTAGAGAGGGTGGGGGTGATGATGAGGGCAGTAGTGAGTGGTGGGTAGGGGAGTGCAGTGGGTGGGAAATGGTGGTGGTGGTGGTGGTGGGTGTGTGTGTGTTGTGTGTGTGTGTGTGTGTGTGTGTGTGTGTGTGTGTGTGATTCAGATTAATAAAAATAATAATAATAAATGGAATTTATATAGCGCTGTATCTTGCACAGACAAATCAAAGCGTATGGGGGAGATTGAAATACAGATTCAGAATATTTGATGGCTATAAAAACGATCAAAACTTATTTGAACTAACAAAACTCTGTGTGTGTGTGTATGTGTGTGTGTGTGTATGTGTGTGTGTTTTGTGGTTGTGGTGTGTGTGTGTGTGTGTGTGTGTGTGTGTGTGTGTGTGAGTGAGATTCAGATTGAAATACAGATTCAGAATATTCTATGGCTATAAAAACGATCAAAACTTATTTGACCTAACAAAACTCTGTGTGTGTGTGTGTGTGTGTGTGTGTGTGAGTGAGAGAGAGAGAGAGAGAGAAGGAGAGAGAGAGGAGAGAGAGAGAGAGAGAGAGGAGAAGGAGAGAGAGAGAGATTTCTGGATAAGCCATGCGTGACAAATTTGAACCCAATGGCCTAAATGGCCTACGACTGTGGAGCGGTTTGTAACGTGTGCACAAGATGTTCTGCGTGCGTTCACACACGGGACCTCAACGAAAGACTTTTGGGGGAGTGGAGTCGGTACTGATGTTAAATTCAGGGGAAAAAAATCACATCCATCCATCCATCCATCCATACGTAAGTACGTACGTGCATGCAATGCAATACACACACGCATACATGCATGGGGGGACGGGATAGCCTAGTGGTTAGAACATTGCGCTCGCAATCTGCTGACCCGGGTTCGATTCCCGTTCAAGGGGATATTTTCCCCTGGAGTTAATATCAGTGCAGACTCCACTCTCCCCAAAAGGCCCCGTGTGCGAACACACGCAGAACATCTTGCGCACACGTTAAATCCTGTTCCGCTTTTCGTAAGAGTAGGCCATTGTGTGCTGGTTGGAACGGATGACAAAATTGACAAAACTGCATACACACGGGGACTGGTTGAAAAAAGCACAATGAGTGCTTATTCCATTATCCTTAAAATAAACGAATAAATGCATACATACATACATACACACACATACACACACGCATACATGCACACATGCTCATACATGCACATTACTGCTTTTGCACCTGCGCGTATGGTCCGTGCTGTGTCTTGTACGATGAGATGGCCTCAACCTCCTGGCTGTACAGTCCCTCTGCTGGCAGATAACACTTACTGTACAGGGCAGGGCCTCTGAGAGGCAGGCAGGCAGGCAGGCAGGCAGACAGGCAGGCAGGCAGGCAGGATCGATATATTCCACAGTTAGGCCTAGTAGTGTACAGGTGGTGGGCCGTTGCACGTGCCCGTCTGTACACACGCTGCTGCCTGCTAAGCTGAAAATCGAAGCAGAATGGAGAGTCCTACGTACTGGTCTCTGGGCACAGTCCTGTGTGTGACCTTGTATGTTGACAGAATCCTGTCCAGTGATACCTTGTACAAGTTACGTGTGAGTTCAGTTGATCGTGTGTCTAAACTGAAAAAAGTTTTGAGCTCTGGCTTAGTATGTATGTATGTATGTATGTATGTATGTATGTATGTATGTATGTATGTATGTATGTATGTATGTAGATGTAATGTATGTATGTATGTATGTATGTATGCATGCGTTGTATGTATGTATGTATGTATGTATGTATGTATGTATGTATGTATGTATGTATGTAGGGCATGCGTGTATGTATGTATGTATGTATGTATGTATGCATGCATGCATGTATGTATGTATGTATGTATGTATGTATGTATGTATGTATGTATGTATGTATGTATGTATGTATGTATGTATGTATGTATGTATGTATGTATGTATGCTCATACTGGTGATTATAGATCAGAGTAATTTTTAGATAGTAGAGTATTGCTTGGCATGGCTTAGTATAGTATAGTATAGTATAGTAGAGTAGAGTAGAGTATAGTATAGCATAGCATAGTACTGTACAGTACAGTATAGTATAGTATAGTGTGGTGGGGTGGGGTATACAGTACAGTAGAGTACAGAACATTACACTACACTACACTACACTACACTACACTACACTACACTACACTACACTACACTACACTACACTACACTACACTACACTACACTGCACTACAACACAGTAAAATACAATACAGTACAGCAACAATAATTGTAGATATGTCGTCAGTAGGGGACTTAGTCGGTGGTGTCCTGCGTAGTATTATTTCAGAACATACACCACTGAGACATTATAGACCACCCTACAAGTGAAAAGGTGGGGAGGGGGGAGTGGGTTGGGAGGAGGAGAAAGGGATGGCGAGGGGAGGGGGGGTCATGGTAAAGTATGTGACAGACATGACATGACATGACATGTCACAGGTGAAAGGGAGAAGCTGGGTGCAGGTGACGGAGATGACAGGCCAGGAGGAATGGCTGTGTCAGGCTGTTGTCTTCTTTCTCTTCCTCCACGGTCAGCTAGCTGAGAAGAGTGTCAGGCAACTTGCTTAGGAAGTGTCTAAAATCAAAGTCTTTCTTATAGAATGCAGCGCATTATGTTACGATTTTAAAGCCCACCCATATTATATATATCGCACACATCTTTACTGATTGTCTCACCTGTCGGCATCACCGAGTTCAGTGTCAGCCACCACTCCCTATGCCAATGACATGATCCTCCATTTCCACTTGTCCTCGCTGGCCCTGCTGACTTCATGGATTCTCATGCTACAGAATTGGCTGATGTTGCCAATGAGGGAAGCTGGAGGTCTGCCTTTTGTTTTTGTCTTTTCCCCCCGGTCTTGCCTTAAAAGACAGTTGACTGATTTTGAAAACACCATTCATTAAAGAGAGGGAAGGGGGCCGTGTTTAAAAAGTAAAATGTCAAAGAAGCCCTGGGCGCTGCTATGTTGACGCCATGTGTAAGGTCACTGGCCAGGGCATCAGCTGTCCTCTTCCGCAAACTGAAAACTAATCTGCGTTTGCATAACTTCTGCAGTTTGAATAATTTCCGCAGGAAAATCTCTAAAAAACCAAACCAAAAACAAAAATTTAAAAAACCTAAATAAAATGAAAACAATCTCCACACAAAACAACAACAAAAAACAACAAATAAAACAAAAAACACTAGCTCATACTACACACAGAATGTCAATGTTCCGAAATTGTACTCATCGATGGGGACTTATATTATGATATGCATAATTATTTGGCGGTTGCGCGATGGTAACTTTCTCAGCCTGAAATTCGGGCTGCTCCTTTCGGAGAGAGCACATCACCACAACAGCAGTGCCAGCCAGATTTTACTGTCTGTATATGACGTGTTGCTTCCTTATGAGACTGGCTCTTTTCTACAGAATTTTGACAGGAACAATTCCCTTGTTGCCGTGGGTTCTTTTACGTGCGCTAAATGTCCGTCGCAGACGAGACCTCGGTGTATCTATTGGATGAGATACCCAACAGACTAGCATCAAACCCCTTCTCCAGGTCTCGTGGATGAGGGAAAAGCTCGGCACCAAATAGGGATCGAACCCTCAACTTCTGGCTTTCCACACAGGTGCGTGATTTACCCAGTAGTTACCTCATTAGTGTGTGTTTGTCCATGTGCAGTCTTCAGCTGTTCTTTTTTTTCTTTTATTCTTTAATTTCAAGGATAATGGAAAAAGCACCCATGTACTTTTTTACACCCCGTGTGTATGCAGTTTTGTCAGTTTTGTCATCTGTTCCCACCGGCACACAATGGCCTACTCTTCGAAAAGTGGAACGGATTTTATCGTGTGCACAAGATGTTCTGCGTGCGTTCGCACACGGGACCTCGGTTTATAGTCTCATCCGAAGGACTTTTGGGGAGAGTGGAGACGGCACTGATGTTAACTCCAGAGGAAAAACCCCCTTGAACGAGATTCGAACCCGGGTCAGAAGATCACGAATACATCACTCTAACCACCAGGCTACCCTGTCCCAGACAGGTGCTTTACCTCTAGACCACCGCTTTACCAACTGGCTGTCCTCATAAGTGGTTTTTTTCCAGATGCAGTCGTCAGCTTTTCTAGCCAGTTTGCTGTTGTGCACACTTTACCACCTTGCATGTTTCCGATTGCCACGCGTTATTTTTGTTTGGTAGCTGTGGGGGGAAAGTTGAAACAACTGTTCTGCATGGCATTAGGTTATCATTGTGCTAGTGCTGCCACACTTAGGCCTAGCAACTTTCCTGCATTCACTCTGCTTCGAAAGTCTTCAAGTACGACGTGGTCCGCACTGCCTGACTCAACTTACCTAATTCCCCAGTGGGGATGCCGGGGGTGGGGGGTGGGGGGTGGGCTGTCAGTATAAATAGCATTCCATCCTTCTGGAAATTCTGCGCTAGAAATTTCCTCTTTTCTATCCCTCTCTTTGTTTCTACCTTGTTCCCTTTCTTCCTGTCACCTCCTTCTTGTCTATTTTCCGCCTTGGTCCATTCCTCTGCTTAAGAGCAGCGTGACGCATTTTCGCTCATATAACAGACAATAATAGTTTCTGTCTGAGCTTTCGGCGAAGAACTTACCTATTGTCAAAATGACTGGGATTCGCAATTTTGGATTTTTTAAATTCACGACCTTGTGGTTCATTGTCTGAGTGCAGTGTTTTCAAGGCAATGTATTGTTCGCCGTTTACACTAGGTGACCTTTGTGGAGGACCAGGGAAAAGGTCAACAGCAGAGGGACAGGCGGTAAAGCCTATCTAAAGATAGCTCATCCTTTCAGCCTGGTGCATCAATTGACCTGGTCGTATGGACTGATGGAGTTTGTTGACTGAATAACGACACTTTCAAACCTAAGATTTCGAAACCTGTTTCTCTTTGTAAGCGTGGAAGAAGAAATTGAAGCGCGTGCGTACGTGTATGTGCGTGTGTGTTTGCGGGCGTAGGCGCAAGGTGCTGAGCGTGTGGGTGTGCGTTTGAGTGCACGACGCACATCCAGGAACCAAGGTTTTCTTAGAAATGCTAGAACCATATTAACTGGCTTGTGCGATGTGAACTTCAGGTAAAAAGTATCAAATGCGTGGAACTCTCTCTCTCTCTCTCTCTCTCTCTCTCTCCTCTCTCTCTCTCTCTCTCTCTCTCTCTCTCTCTCTCTCTCTCTCTCTCTCTCCTCTCTCTCTCTCTCTCTCGCCTAGTGGTCAGAACATTGCGCTCGCAATCTGATGACCTGGGTTCGATTCCCGTTCAAGAGGATTTTTTTTCCCTGGAGTGCAGACTCCAGTCTCCCCAAAAGTCCTTCGGATGAGACTATAAACCGAGGCCCCGTGTGCGAACGCAGACTATCTTGCGCACACGTTAAATCCTGTTCCGCTTTTCGTAAGAGTAGGCAATTGTGTGCCGGTGGGAACAGATTACAGAATTTACAAAACCGCATACACACGGGAACTGCATGTAAAAAAGCACATAAGTGCTTATTCCATTATCCTCGATTTAAAAGAATTTTTTAAAAAAAGGTCAAGGTCGACTAGGTTCACTGTCATAATTATAAAGTTAAGAAAACTACTTTTTTTTTTAATGTTTAAAAATAAATTAATGACGAAAACAAGCACAAAAGAACCACTCTACCAAGAACAACCAATCAAAAAGCAAAGTAAGAAACAAACGAACCAATAAACCCCCTTGAAACAAGGATGGCGTTTTGGGTCACAAAGATGTGTTTTTTGTCGTTGTTGCTGTTGTTTCTGTGCCGCAAAGAGACAGGGAGACGAAGATGTCGCGTTGTACAGGCGATGTGGCATCCCGCTCTCCAAATGGTCAGGTCACACGACTGTTTTCTTTTCTCTTTTCCCCCATGTCTTCGCTAGCGCGCCGAGATTCATCAAAGGTGAGATGTTATGTATACGGCAGTTTTTGCCCGCCATGAAGGTAGCTGCATTCCGATTTCGGGAATGATGTTATAACATGACACCAGTGTGCATGCTTTTGTATATATACACATACATACATATATACTACTACTAATAATACATTTATATATACACTTTAAAAAAAAAAAAGATATCAGTTCCTACCGGTGCGCAACGGCCTACTCTTTGGAAAGGCGGAACGGGATTTTAACACGAGTGTAAAATGCTCTGCGTGCATTTGCAGATGGGGCTGACCAGGAGTTTTGGAGGAGTTAGGTCGGTATTGACGTTAACTCCAGGGGATGGATGCTGCTGCGATGGTGCGAGCGCTACCCCCCCCCCCCCCCCCCCCCATTCCCTTCAAAGGCCAAGATAGGTTGTAGACATGACTTCTTTGAAGACCTGTCCAGCTCTCGTGTGTTCTGTGTGTTACTTGTGTCCATTCCTGGAATGCACGCTTCAGCAAATGCTATGCCTTACAACAGAATGAAAAGAAAGGGAAAATCCCAGCATTTACTAACAAAACAAACAAACGTATAAAAAACACCGACAAAAAGGAGAAAACACAAGGACTATATCTAGTCAAAGGTTTGGTCATTTGTACAAAAAAGGAGAAAACAAGAAACTGAAGACCAGACATTGTTTGTCACATTATATACTATAAAATTAAATCAGAAAAGGGGGGATAGCTCAGTGGTCAGAGCACTAGCTCTCTTGGTATAAAAGGGGGCGTATGAAGTGGGAACAATGGAAAGAATGAAAGTGTAGGGGCGAGTTCTACTACATGTGACTTTTGGCGTCACACGAGAGAGAAAGACCATCTAGACAGGCTGTGTGTAATCGGGATGCTGCTTCAAAGGTGAAAGATCGAACTTTACATCCGATAATTATAATGCTGTGTGGGATCGTGATGTGGTATGTATGAATGATACAGAAAAAATGTCACCGAGATCTGTTGCTGTTGCAGTATGCTGGAAGAAAAGGAGCCTGTTTTAATGAAACTGTTTATTCTAAGGCAATTTAGAGGATGACACATAATAGATGACCCTTCCTTGTTTGTGTTAAAAGAAAATAGAACAACTCCCCATCCCTTTCACAAAACTACCCCCCCCCCCCCCCCCCCCTCCAAAAAAAAACCAACCCAGAGAAAAAAGAAAAATCCGCACCAAGTTTTCCCCTCTGGAACCTTGTATATGGCATTGTTTTATGCATCATCTTTGCTTATAATGGATCTTCTTTTTAATCATGTGTGTGCGTGCGTGTGTGTGTACACTGGCAGCTTAACTTGAAGCTTATTTTCCGTTGATTTTTAAAGAGTTCTCACCAAGATCACCACGTAAAAATCCCCCCACCCCCTCCCCAGAGGACGTCTTCAAAATCAGAATTTTCTAGGAAAAGCTAGCATTGTCTGCTCTCGAAATCAGTTTCTGTTGCTTAGTTTTTCGTCATGATCGTTTGGGCACCCTCGAGCAAAATCCAAACTTGCTACTTTTAGTGAAAAGATGGAAGCTGTGTCTAAAACTGCTTGTCTTAAACATGAACCATTTAAATCTTAGAATAGTTAGGGTCAATGACAGAAAAGGCATAAGTCGTGCATGTGATTAGTATAGCGCAAGGTGAACAATGTCCTGTCTGATAGAGGCTTAAACAATGCACTAGCTTGCCATCGCGATGGAAATCATCTATGTTAATAATGATTGTCACGATGGGTTGGTTAGCGAGCTGTCACAATAACTATCACAATGGGTTGGTTAGCGAGCTGTCACATTGTGTTGGTTAATGAACTGTCACAATGGGCTGGTTACTGAACTGTCACAATGGGCTGGTTACTGAACTGTCACAATGTGTTGGTCACTGAACTGTCACAATGGGTTGGTTACTAAACTGTCACAATGTGTTGGTTATTGAACTGTCACAATGTGTTGGTCACTGAACGGTCAAAATGTGTTGGTCACTGAACTGTCACAATGTGTTGGTTACTGAAATGTCACAATGTGTGGGTTACTAAACTGTCACAATGTGTTGGCTATTGAACGGTCACAATGTGTTTGTTACTGAACTGTCACAATGTGCTGGTTACTGAACTGTCACAATGGGTTGGTTACTGAAATGTCACAATGGGTTGGTTACTAAACTGTCACAATGTGTTGGTTATTGAACTGTCATAATGGATTGGTTACTGAACTGTCACAATGGGCTAGTTACTGAACTGTCACAATGTGTTGGTTACTGAACTGTCACAATGTGTTGGTTACTGAAATGTCACAATGTGTTGGTTACTGAACTGTCACAATGTGTTGGTTACTGAACTGTCACAATGTGTTGGTCACTGAACTGTCACAATGTGTTGGTCACTGAACTGTCAAAATGGGCTAGTTAGTGAACTGTCACAATGGACTGGTTACTGAACTGTCACAATGTGTTGGTTACTGAACTGTCACAATGTGTTGGTTACTGAACTGTCACAATGGGCTGGTTACTGAACTGTCACAATGGGCTGGTTACTGAACTGTCACAATGGACTGGTTACTGAACTGTTACAATGGGCTGGTTACT
>CM054134.1:67508838-67531338 GCA_028751875.1 Rapana venosa | reverse complement strand
CGAATATTTTGGAGTAAACTGAATGCTTTTTGTTTTGTTTTTTGAATTTCGTTCCTCCGCTAGAGTTTCGAGGTTTGACAACGGTGAGATATTGTGTATGAGACTGTTTTTATCCACCATGAAGGTCACCGCACTCCGCCTTCGGGATCGATGTATAAACACGACACCTGGTTGCATACGTTTTTGAAATGTGGTCATCTGCTCCTACTGGTAAAAACGATCTTCTCTTTCAAAGGGAAGAACGGTTTTCAACGTGTGCGCAAGCTGTTCTGTGTGATGTTAACTCCTGGGGAAAATCCCCAGGAAAGGGTGTCACGTGGTGGCTCGAACCCGGGCCCTCAGATATGTATATTTTTTGTTTCTCTCCTCGGTTAGAGCTCCGAGGTTTACCACTGGTGACATTCTGCGTGTGCGACCGTTTTTGCCCATCATTAAGGTAGCCGCATTCCGACTTCGGGAATGATGTCTAAACAAACCAGTGAGCACGAGTTTTTTAAAACTTTCTCATCCGTTGCCATCGGCATGCAAAGGTCTACTCTTCAGAAAGACGGAACCGGTTTTAACATGTGCGCAAGATGTTCTGCATGCGTTCGCACAGGGGACCCCGGTTTATCGTCTCATCCAAAAGACTTAAGGAGGAGTGGAGTCGGCACTGATGGTAACTCCAGGGAAAAAAATGCCCATGAACAGGCGTCTCCGTGATAGCTGAAACCTGGGATCGATTCCCGGGCCGTCAGATCACGAGCGCAAGGCTCTAACCTCCAGGCTACCCTGTCTGTCCGCATTGAAAGTTTTTAGAAATGAGCGTATATACGTTTTTAGTCATTTACGGTGTTAACATTTTTATGTGAGAAAAAATAATGGTAAAAAAGATATGGGCGGTGTGTTAACTGGGACCAACATGAAATGCCAAGCTAGTTTGGCACATCTTGCCTTCTCTCTGTCTGTCTGTTTTATTGTTTGTTCCCAATCATCCCCCCCCCCCACGCACCGCCGCACGCGCATGCACGCACAACATACATACACTCACGTCCCCCCCCCCCACACACACACACACATACACCACGCGCATACACACCACACACACACACACACACACACACACACACACACACAATCTTCTTCTTTGATGGTGGTGGAGGCATTTCTCGATTTCACACACGGCTCTTGTAGCCAAGGTCTGGCAGCAAAGCCAGAATCAGCCGACATGACTCTGCCGCTCTCAGTGGAATCAGACTCAAACCCAGTTGTGATCTATCAGGTTACAATCGAAAATGCCTCCCCCCTTAAATATCGGCTTGTATGTAACCCTCGTTTCAGCCGCACCCTTTCCTCTATACTTCCCTATGTTATCAGTGTGTGTGTGTGTGTGTGTGTGTGTGTGTGTGTGAGAACGAGAGAGAGAGAGAGAGAGAGAGAGAGAGAGAGACAGACAGACAGACAGACAGACAGACAGAGAAGGGTGACAGAGCAACAAGAGATACAAAGGCATAGAAACAGAGACAGAATTGGAACATTTCCGAATATCAAAGAGAGAGAAAAGAAAGAGAGAGAGAGAGAGAAGAGAGAGAGAGAGAGAGAGAGAGAGAGAGAGAGAGAGAGAGAGAGAGGAGAGGAGGGAGAGAGAGAGAGAAGAGAGAGAGAGAGAGAGAACTGCTAGTTTGTACATTTTTGTCATTCATTCCCACCGGCACAAATGGACTACGCTTTAACGGGGTTTAACGTGTGCGCAAGGTGTTCTGCATGCGTTCGCACACAGGTTTTCGGCTCATCCGAAGGACTTTCGTTCGGGTAGGCTAAGTGGGGTCAGCGCTTATGTTAACTCCCGAGCAAACACCCTCCTGAAGGGGCCAAACCCTTTATAGGCATAAACCACCCGCATCCGCATGTCTGTCTGTCTGTCTGTCACACACACACACACACACACACACACACCGGCAAAACCCAAACGGCCCAGTACAAACAAGAGGCAAACAGCGTGAACACTTGATGACTCTACTCCACTCTACTCTGGGCGGCTTGCACACACACACACACCACACCACACCACACACACAAACCACCACACACACACTCACACTCACACACAGAGGTTTAGCGGGGTAATGAGCAACACAGACGGCAGGTGTCGTATTTCTGCTGCTGATTGTTGTCAGTGTTGTAGGCAGCAGGCGGAATATCACTGATAGCATCAGTGGGTGCCAAGAAACAGGCTGCTTACTGTATCTCTATGTTGGTACGAAAACCCGAGTGAGCTGTTTTCTTCCACTTGCGCGAAATACGGCTCCCCCCCCCCCCCCCCCCCTACCCCCCTCCCATCCGCCACTTTTCATCTTCTTCGTCTTCCACCCTACCAGCCCTGTTTTGCCATACTTTGGCTTCTTTGCAGCAGAATGGCTGAGAGTAGAGGGATCGAGGGAGGGAGGGACAGAATTGTGTGTGCTATTTGTATCATATTATGAGAAACGACTTGGAAAGAGTTTGACTAGGAGTGAGAGGCCAGTAATGGGGGAGGATTTGTAGGCTGTTGGATAGAGTTGTGTCGTGCTGGTCCTTGTAACCAACTTCATGGATGATGAGGATGATGATGATGACGATGGTGATGGTGATGATGATGATGATGATGATGAGCATCATTATCGTCATCGTCGTCGTATTTATTGTCCTCGTGATCGTTCTTGCTTTCGTCTTGAAGTTACATACTCTCTTCTTTCTTCATTCACTTGTTTTTTTGTGTGTTCTGCAATTATATATTATGTATCTGCTTGTGAGAGGAGGAGGAAGAGAAAGAAGAAGATGATGATGATGATGATGATTTGAGGAGGAGGAGGAGGAGGAGGAAAAGCCACAACAATCCCACAACAACACACAAAACCCCTGTTGCTGGATGCTTTTCTCAGGAGTTGTGGTCATGATTGAATAAAAAAAGTTCACCCCCCCTCCCTTTCCCGTGGACTTGCACGTTCGTTTGTCTTCAAGAACATGCTTTTTGGCAGGTGGTTTAACGCACATCACCTGAGGTTCAATTTGCTGTCAGACACATCAACACAGAATAATACTTTAAGGATTTGGCTTGTTGCTTCTTTGTATATGTGAATATGTATGACTTTCTGAATAACCTGTTGAAACTAGATAACTAGATCTAATAACCAGTCAAACTCTGTCGAACAAACGCTGGGAAAATCTGATGATGGGTTTAAGGTTTCTTTTCCATTGTGTTGTTGTTGGTGGTGAAAACAGTCTCAGTATTTGAACAGTTTACATTCAGTATCAGCCAAAAGGCAACGCGAATTTTGTGGGCTTTTTTTTTTTGGTGGGGGGGGGGGGGGGGTGTTTAAGTTTACATATCCTTTTTTCCCCTCGCATAAAATAGCACCACATTCTTAGATGTGTAAAGGAACAGGGAATGTAGTATCCTAGTGTACTGCTGTGACGGCTGCATGAGTTGAGCACGTCACATCCCTCAGTAGAAAATGGCGTTCTGGAGGGTCTGCAACAGCTAAACCAACAGTGTCAGGAGTGGGGCCCGGTCGGCCTACTACAGCAAATGCGGAAAGTCTCGTTACCCCCTGATAGTGCCCCACAGAAGGAATTTGTACCACCTGTTGCAGTGAGAACAGCAGCAGCAGAGGCAGCAGCAGAGGCAGCAGCCTGCAACACTATCCGCCATCTTGGCTCCTCTGCGCGCCAACAATTTACTCCCCTTAGTGCACAAGAGGGCGCTGGTCTGTTTGAACACGTGGTTGCGAGGAAACAAAGCCCCCATCCCCCCTCCCCCCGTTCTGTTCTTGTTCTGCTGTGTTGTGTGAGAGAAGTGGAGAAATTCAGACAAGGAGAGGAGTAGGCTAGAGGACTGGCTGGAAAAAAGGGGTTGTGTGAGTTCACTCTGGGAGGGAGGGAAGCAGTGCCAGCTGTGCCGATAACCCTGCAGGCTGATGAAGGAAAACAAGGGGGAGGAAATGGAGAAGGGTAGAGGGATGGTTGGGGGGTAGGGGGGAGGGGGGGTGGTAGGAGAGGAGAGGGGTATCTAAAGAGTGGGGAGTCTAAGGAAAAGAACAATGCTGTCAAGCCATCCTGCCTGTACCACCCAACTGGCTGTTGCACTAGTCGAGTTCTGTAGTCATGTTGTTGTTGAAACAGTTGTTCTGTAGTTATCAGGTGTTCTGTAGTTATCAGGTGTTCTTTAGTTATCAGGTGTTCTTTGTATTTAGATATCAGGTGTTCTTTAGATATCAGGTGTTCTTTAGATATCAGGTGTTCTTTAGATATCAGGTGTTCTTTGTATTTAGATATCAGGTGTTCTTTAGATATCAGGTTTTCTTTAGATATCAGGTGTTCTTTAGATATCAGGTGTTCTTTGTATTTAGATATCAGGTTTTCTTTAGTTATCAGTAGTTCTTTAGTTATCAGTTGGTCTTTAGTTATCAGTTCTTTGTATTTAGTTATCAATTGTTTTTTTTAAAATAGTATCAGGTGTTCTTTAGTTATCAGTTGTTCTTTAGTTATCAGTGTTCTTTGTATTTAGTTATCAGTTGTTCTTTAGTTATCAGTTGTTCTTTAGTTATCAGTTGTTCTTTAGTTTTAATCAGTTGTTCTTTGCTATCAATTGTTCTTTAGTTATCAGCTTTTGTTTCTTAGTCAGTTTTTCTTTAGTTATCAGTTTTTCTTTAGTTATCATTTTCTTTAGTATCAGTTTTTCTTTAGTCATTCAGTTTTTCTTTAGTTATCAGTGTTCTTTGTATTTAACTATCAGTTGTTCTTTAGTATCGTTGTCTTTAGTTATCAATTTTTCTTTAGTTACAGTTTTCTTCAGTTATCAGTTTTCTGTAGTATCATTTTTTTTTAGGTTATCAGTGGTTCTTTGTAATTAGTTCTACAGGTGTCTTAGTGATAAGATTGTTTTGATCATTGCTTATTCTGCTTTTTAAAATGTTGGTTTTTAGGTCGTGATACTGGCCACTGACAGTCTTTGAAGACGACTGTAGGCAGTGATGGATCGTTGCACTTGCCCGCTTCCTTTCACGGTCTGATGGCTGCTGGAGACATTAATTGTGTGTGGACAACTTAGCATGGAAGCCTTTGTAGTCAGACCCAGTGCTCTGGACTGAGGGCTGTTTGGCTGAGAAGATAGATGATGATGATTATAGCTAGGAGTCAGAGGAGGAATCCTTGCTTTCATTAGAGTTAAGCACGTTTTAGATGCGTAACGCTTGCAAACAGTGCAGACAGATGTGGACAAAGTAAATATCTCTGTCTCTGTCTCTGTCTGCCTGTCTGTCTGTCTCAGCCCTCTCTCCTCTCTCTCTCCTCTCTCTCTCTCATCTCTCTCTCTCTCCTCTCTCTCTCTCTCTCTCTTCTCTCTCTCTCTCTCTCTCTCTCCTCCCCTCTCACAACACACGCATATCACACCCACACACACACACACACACACACCACACACACACACACACACACACACACACACACACACACACACACACACACACACACACACACACTTTCCCCGATCAATCCGAATCAACTCTTGTTTTGCCTGAGGGGTGCGAAGGCTTGAAAAACAGAACGGTAAAAAAAAAGGAAACTGACGAAGTCTGGCAGACGAGATGCCCAATCGGCAGTGGAAACAGGCAGGCAGGCTGAAAGGAATAGAAAAAAGGACCGGCAGTGATAGCCTAGCAGGGCTGGGCTAGGGTAGCCTGGCTGTTATCGCACAATGGGTCAAGGAGGTAGGGGCTCAGTGCAAGTGAAGAATAGCACAGAGGGAGGAGGGAGGAGGGGGGCTGTCAGAGAGCAGGCAGCTTCCTGCTAGCAGTAGCCTGCCCATTGCTTTTGTAGCCAGTCACTGCAACCCAATTTGTAGCAGTGTTGTTTTACGCCTTCCATTCCACTGCGGCTATGTAACAAAGTCTCGGAGAATTAGCCTGGTGGGGTTGGGGGTTTTGTTTTTGAAGGGTTTTTGTTTTTTGGGAGGGTTTTTCGTTTTTTTGGGTTCGTAGCAAGTGCTGGATCTTGGGCAATTTAGTCAAAGGAAGATGCATTGGCTGGAAGTTGTGAGTGTCATTTAGTGCTTTGTTGTTGTTGTTGTTGTTGTGCGTTCCCTGCTTTACACCCTGGGGGTCACCAAGAACATGCACTCTGACTCATCTCAACCCACTTGCGCTTGATATGTTCACTGTAACTAGAAGTACAGCGGTATTGAGAAGTTTGCGTGATAGATCTATTTAGATTTATTAGTTCATATCGACTCAGGAATTCACTTTAAAAGGAAGTACAGCGTTGTTTGTAGAATTGCGGTGAGGAATTCAACTTTTCAACACCATCTTATTAGCCTGGCAGCCATACTCAGAACTTCAGAAGATTTGTTCTCCTTTAACAAAGGAGAGTGCAGGTTGTTATGTTAAGAACTTGTCATGGCTGAAGGCAATCTCAACACAACATTTTACAACATAACAATTTCATGTAGGCCTTGGCAGTGAGCGGACATCAATAAGTAACTGTCACAGCTTTTGGCCTGGGCCAGGTACTTTGTTGGAGTCCTAGTGTACAGTTGTGTCATGCCGGCTAGGCAGGGTGGGAGATGGGGAATGAGCTGAGTCCTTCAGACACACATTGGGTCAAACGTCCATTCAGATGAACCAATCCACATGACTCCATTTTCGACATCGTAACGGTTTTTTTTGGTACCAAAAGAAATGGAAGGTATTCCTAATAAGTTAGTCCCCCTCCTAACCCTCCTGTTTTTCTATTACAGACAGATGTGAAACAGTCTGAGAGAGTAAATTAGCTGTGTTCTCGCCCCCCTGTGTTGTGTATGTGCCCTAATGTAGGTTAGTCAAGGACGATTTATAACTCGGAATGATGAGCGCCATTTAGTCTACATTTCCATGCACACATTTACATAACATCTACAGGGATGATACAGAATAGATTAAACTGAACAGTCAGAAAATAACTCTGTCACTTTGCTCTGTCTGTATGTCAGTCTGTCTGTCGTTTTTTGACACGAACTGAAATGCAAGGTACCCGTGATGTCACATGTCCTTTATGCACACAGTCGCTGTCCCAAGTCCACTCTTGTTCAGTGTCCATTTCGCGCGGATGTGTGTGTGTGTGTGTGTGTGTGACATTTTTATTTGCGATTGTTTAATGCAGTGCCGTCTATTGTAAAAAACAACAACTTTGTACGTGAGTGTCTACTTGTTTTGAGAGGAGCTTGCATACAGACTTGTCTTTTTGCCGTTCTCTTCTGCGTCTTGAAACATACACCAAGGGGCCGCGACAGCCCAGTGGTTAGAACGCTGCGCTTGTGAGCTGACGACCCGGGATCGAGCCACCAAGATGGCACCTGTTTTAGGGAATTTTACTCCGGAGTTAACATCAGTACTGACTCCACTCCCCCAAAAGCCTTTCGGATGAGACTGTAACCCACAACCCCATGTGCAAGCCCATGCAGAACATCTTTTGCACACGTTAAAACCCGTTCTGCCTTTGGGAAGAGTAGGCAGGCCATTTCCTGCCGGTAAGAACAGATGGCAATTTTAAAAAAAAGGCATGCACACAGGTGTTGTTTAGACAAATGTCCCGGTCGGAATGCGACTACCTTAATGGCAGGCAAACCCCACCCAACAACCCAGCACACCGCACAGGCACAATCTCACCGGTGGTAAACCTGCAAGCTCTAGCCCAGGACACTCGATTCCTATTGCCCTCAGGACCTCTGGTTATCGTCTAATCCGAAAGACTAGCTCTCAGACCACCATTCGGGTCCAGTGGATGGGGGTAAAACTACAGGTCCAGACGGGAATCGAACCAGCGACCTCTCACTTTGTGGGCAAGTCCGTTATGGCTCGACCACGGATACACTGCTGCCTTGTCTGTCAGGTCGTTGGCATCACGGTAGACAGTCTGGAGCTTCCGGACACGTTCTGTGCGCCGGTCGTCGTGTAGTGTAGATGAAAGTAATGCTGTGTTCCCAAAAGAGGTCGGATAATTCCCGTGTTCTCGTGGGATCTTTAACGTGCGCTAAATGTATGTGGCACTCTGGTTTGATCACACCCAGACCACTGCCCAGATGTAGCAGGTGTGAGAAGCCAGGGTTACAGCAGTGATCACCCTCCATCCCCAGCTGCACCCTGCCACCTGGAGAGCGATGGTCTCCACCAGTTCTGTTCTGTTGGCCAGTTCTGTTCTGTTGGCCAGTTCTTTCTGTTGCCAGATTTGTTGTCGGTCTCTGTTGGCCAGATTCCTGTTGGTTCGGATCTGTTGGCCAGGTTCTGTTTTGTTGACATGTTCTGTTGGCCAGATTCTGTTGGTTCTGTTCTGTTGGCCAGATTCCTTTGGTTAGGTTCTGTTGGCCAGATTCTGTTCTGTTGACATGGTCTGTTGGCCAGATTCTGTTGGTTAGGTTCTGTTGGCCAGATTCTGTTGGTTAGGTTCTGTTGGCCAGGTTCTGTTCTGTTGACATGGTCTGTTGGCCAGATTCTGTTGGTTCGGTTCTGTTGGCCAGGTTCTGTTTTGTTGACAGGTTCTGTTGGCCAGATTCTGTTGGTTCGGTTCTGTTGGCCAGGTTCTGTTTTGTTGACATGTTCTGTTGGCCAGATTCTGTTGGTTAGGTTTTGTTGATCAGGTTCTGTTCTGTTGACAGGTTCTGTTGACAGGTTCTTCAAAGAGTTAGGAAGTCAACAGGATGATGTGATATTTTGGGGATGTGAAGGCGTGACACAGAAAGCAGTGTAAGGCATCAGTGACGTCACAGGTCAGGTGATGCCCGTGACGTTGTCACTGGAGAGGGGTGTCATATACTGAGGCAACAGTCTCTGTTTGTAGCGGTGTCCATTGAGCCTGGAAGTGGTCTACCAGAGACACTGACCACAGGCAAGCTGGATTCTGCCTGTGTGGTGAGAAATGCAGATGTGCATGTTACACACACACACACACACACACACACACACACACACACACACACACACACACACACACACACACACACACACACACACACACACACACACACACACAAATGCACGCGCGCGCGCGCACACACACATGCACACGCACAAAGACACACAGACACACACAGACAAACACAGACACACAGACACACAGACACACAGACACAACACACACACACACACACACACACACACACACACACACACACACACACACAGACACACACACACGTCAAGGATGTGGCTACAGAATGATACATATATAACTTAATTGCCAGTAGAATTCTGCTGTCGAGAGATTCACTCAGATAATTATGCTTTTGACAGACACTATAGCCGAGTGGTGAAGACTGCTCCACTTCAATCCTATGGGTTCATAAAGTCATGGGTTTGATTCTGGGCGGCGTCTGGTAAATTAAGGGTGGGGATTTCCACGATCCCGCCGTCAACTCCAAGTGCAGACGTGCCTGTGCCTTAATTCCCTTCGTGTATATGCACACACAGAAGATCGAAATATGCACGCTACAGATCCCGTGATTCATGTCAGCGGTCGATGAGTCACGGAAACACAAACATACTGAGCATGCATCCCCGAAGTCGGAATGCGGCTACCTAAATATGGTCGCATTCGCAAATTCGGACCATTGGTGAATCTCAGAGATGTGGCTGAGGAACGAAATAAAAAATATTGAAATACATTTCCTTCTGCTAGGGAATGCAGAGCAGCAGTGTTTTTCTGTAACACTCTGAAGTAGATGAGAGACAGCGTCCATCAGGAGTGCTGTCCATCTAACAGGCCTGTAGCCTAGCACTAGTTCTAATGGTTGCAGATGACCCCTCCCACTCCACTAGGCCTACCCGTCAGCTAGTCCTAAGTGCCGGCATTAGATGTCAGCCACAGGGAGGCAGACTGTCGAAGGAGCACAGTGGTCGTGATGCTACCATGGTCCAGTCCTGCTGACAAGCCCAGGCTTCTGTGATTAGAAGTCTGAGAGTTAACATTGTTCTCTAACATTGTTCTTTGTGAACACTTGGGCACTAGACACTAGACTGAAAAGTTTGTTAATGGTAATGACGACTCTTCTCAAACGGACACATCAGCGGGGATTCAAACTCGCGCCCTCAGCTATCAAAAATAAGGATCATGGTGCTCTAACCACTGAGCTATTCCGCCCCAATATTATGCAATAACAAGGGAAACAAAAGGCGGATAGAACAGCTGCGAGCGCAATGAGGAGCACAGCACAGAGCAGCACAGGGAAAGTCGGGCAGCAGCAGAGCCATGTAATGCCAGAGGCAGAGAGCCAAAGAAGCCTGCCTGCCTGCCTGCCAGCCTGCCTGCCAGCCTGCCTGCCTGCACTGCCCTTGTGTTGGAACACATGCCAAACTCCTCTCCTCAGCATCGCTACCCGTCACTGACTCTGCTACATACATCTCTCACACTATGAAGTATCTTATATATACCCCCCCCCCCCCCCCCCCCCCCCCCCCCCCCTTCAAAGAAAAAAAGTTATTTGGTTTTCTGTTGTTTGTTTAGTCAGTTGTTCACTGCACTGATATTACAACAACAACAACAAGAACATCAACATCAACAACAACATATTTGTTACTATGCAACCCACCCAGTAGGAGAATGCAGAGAAGATCAGAGCAGAGAGAACAGAAGAGAAGAGAAGAGTAATAATAATAATAATAATAATATATGGAATTTATATAGCGCTGAATCTTGTAGAAAACAAACAAATCGAAGCGCTTGCACTCAATCATTTACAGGCATGCAACTCTCCTTCAACAGATTTCAAATCCATGCGCGCGCACTACGCACGCACACGCACGCGCGCGCGCACACCCCACACACACACACACACACACACACACACACACACACACACACACACACACACACACACACACACACACACACACACACACACACACACACACACACACACACACAGAACAACACTTAGAAGGTGAAAGATGTTGTTGAAAATTAGGGACAGATATGTGGGGGGAAAGTCTCAGGTAGGAAATAAGTGTGTTTTGAGGCTGGATTTGAAGGAATCAAGTGAAGGCTTTTGACGAAGTGAAAGAGGGAGGTCATTCCAGGTGGATGGACCAGAAACAGAGAAGGAGCGACGGCCAACAGTGGTTTGTTTGAATCTGGGTGTTCGAAAGCACAAAGTATCTGCGGCTGAACGAAGGGAACGAGATGGAGTGTACAGGTGAAGACAGTTACAGAGATAAGAGGGTGCAGATTTGTGGAGACATTTGAAACAGAGGGTATTGATTTTATACTCCAGTCTTTGTGAGACAGGCAACCAGTGAAGAGATCGCAGAAGAGGAGTGATGTGTTCAGATTTTTTCTTTCTTAGGAAAAGAAAGGAAAGGAGGGAAGAGCAGAGAAGAGATGAGAAGAAAAGAGAAGAGAAAAAAAGAGAGAAGAGGAGACAAGAGAGAAAGGGAGAGAAGAGAGGAGAGAAGTGGAGAGGAGAGAGGACAGGAGAAAAGAGAAGAGAGGAGAGGAGAGGGGAGAAGGGAGGAAAGGGAGGAGAGGAGAAGAGAGAGGAGAGAGAAGAGAAGAGGAGGAGAGGGGAGAGGAGAGGAGAGGAGAAGAGAGTAGAGAGGAGATGAGAGAAGAGAGGAAAAAGAAGAGAAGAGGAGAAAAGAGATGAGAATATAAAAAAAAAGAGGAGAGGAGAGAAGAGAAATAGGGAGAGGAGAGGAAAGCAGAGCAGAGAAGAGGAAAGAAGAAGAAAGAAGAGAAGAGAAGAGAGGAGAAGAGAGGAAAGGAAAAGAGAAGAGAAGAGGAGAAGAGAGGAAAGGGAAAGAGAAGAGAAGAGAAGAGAAGAGAAGAGAAGAGAAGAGAAGAGAAGAGAAGAAGAGTTTATGAACAGAAACTGATCACGAAATGTGTATAGTAACCATGCTTACTGCAGTACAGGGAGGGGGAGTGGTGTACTGAGGCAGTTAGTTAGTTACCTCTCCTGTTTGCAGATGAAGTGAAGCCAGTTACACACAGCATGGAGAAGGGGATGACAGAACGGTGAAGGAATTCTTTTATCCACCGGCCCATCAGTGGCCCCAGCAAGTAAACAAGCAAGCAAGTCTCACCGTCAATGGCCTTACTTCCGAATTTATTAAAATCAATGTAACAGTAGGCTTACAAAGGTCTGTCCAGTACAGCCTGTCGTTCTGTTTGTCTCTGTCTCTGTCTCTGTCTGTCTGTCTCTCTATCTCTGTCTCGTAAACTCTTCCTCCTCCTCCACTACCTACCCCCCCCCCCCCCCCTCCCCCCTCTGTTCTTTTCTGTCTTTCCTCTGTCTCACTCTTGTCAGTTTTTCTGTCTCTCTGACTTTGTCTCTGTCTCTTGGACCGTCTGTCTCTGTATGTCTGTCTCTGTATGTCTGTGTCTCTGTATGTCTGTGTCTCTGTATGTCTGTGTGTCTGTGTCTGTGTGTCTGTGTCTCTGTATGTCTGTGCCTCTGTGTGTCTGTGTCTCTGTGTGTGTCTGTGTCTCTGTGTGTCTGTGTCTCTGTATGTCTGTGTGTCTGTGTCTGTGTCTCTGTGTGTCTGTGTCTGTATATCTGTGTCTCTGTGTGTCTGTGTCTCCTCTGTATGTCTGTGTCTCTGTGTCTGTATGTCTGTGTCTCTATGTGTCTGTGTGTCCTCTGTATGTCTGTGTCTCTGTCTATTTGTGTCTCTGTCTATCTGTGTCTCTGTCTGTCTGTGTCTGTGTTTGTCTCGCTATCTCTCATCGTGTTCTTTATTGACACTGATGGTGTGCAGGCTTTGGTTTTGATTAATGCTTTTTGCCGCTTTTCCTGTTGTGTGTTTTGCATGTTGCTTATTGTGGAATCCTATGATGGCGAATTTGTATGTCTTTTCTTAAACTGGCTACTTGTGACCATAACAAATTTTCTCCATATATTTTGTTGTGTTCTTTCCCGTGACCATAACAAATTTTCTCCATATATTTTGTTGTGGTCTTTCCCGTGACCATAACAAATTTTCTCCATATATTTTGTTGTGTTCTTTCCCGTGACCATAACAAATTTTCTCCATATATTTTGTTGTGTTCTTTCCCCATGTTCGTCAATGTCCTACGGACTGGGCATACAGAAGAATGGACAGTTTGTTGCCAGACTTATGGATTGCGTTGTTCAACTATGTAGTGTTTTGTCCAAGAACAAACAAGTTTAAATCAGGTGACCGTGTGCAAAGACATAGACATGCAGAACATCTTGTACACGTGTTACATGCCCACCAAGCCTTTTGTAGCAGAATGTACCAGCTAAGGCTGATGGGATGGATGACACAGCCATGCCCAGCATGCACACTGCAGAGGGATGGGCTCCGCCAGGTTCAGCTTGCCTATGGCCTACAGCTGGAAAACAAAATTCAGCACAGTGTATCTTGTCATGGACTTCAGGGAGGAGTGAAGCCAAGTCAAGCGTGCAGTCTAGCATCGTCTGTAATCAGGCCAACCATGCAGTCACTGTCACTGTCACTGTCACTGTCACTGTCACACATACATCTGAACTGCCCTGATAATTAATTATAAAGAAGCTGAAGGGCTGCAGCTCTACACCCACAGCTGTGCAGTGTCAACAGTGGCTGCAGCTCTACACCCACAGCTGTGCAGTGTCAACAGTGGCTGCAGCTCTACACCCACAGCTGTGCAGTGTCAACAGTGGCTGCAGCTCTACACACAGCTGTGCAGTGTCAACAGTGGCTGCAGCTCTACACCCACAGCTGTGCAGTGTCAACAGTGGCTGCAGCTCTACACCCACAGCTGTGCAGCGTCAACAGTGGCTGCAGCTCTACACCCACAGCTGTGCAGTGTCAACAGTGGCTGCAGCTCTACACCCACAGCTGTGCAGTGTCAACAGTGGCTGCAGCTCTACACACAGCTGTGCAGTGTCAACAGTGGCTGCAGCTGTGGCGGCTGTTTATCACGACAAGGCAGCTTTTGTCTGGGGGCAGCAGTAGTAGGTACAGGGCTTATTGTAGCTGTCACAGAACTCGGCACATCTGCCGGCCTACTTTTAGTGATAGCAACACAGTATTGTTCTAGGTCTTTCAGCGAACAGCATCTGTCAGGTTGGTTATCGGTACAACTGTTGTATGGAAATACTGAGGACAATAGCACCAAACACACAATAAAAAATGAATGACTCATAAACGCATGAGTAGAACGTATATGAATATGCATAACCACAGACACATATAGAGAAGACGAAGAGACACATGCAGAACACACATGCAGAACACTCACACACATGCAGAACACTCACACACACACACACACACACACACACCACACACAACACACACACACACACACACACACACACACACACACACACACACACCACGCACGCGCACGCACGCACGCACCCACGCACCCCTCCCCCTCCTCCACTCACACACACCGGGCTTCGGTTTAAAGTCTCATCCGAAGGGCTTTTAGGGGAGTGGGCTTATGCTAACTCCAGGGTCCAATCCCCTAACACGGGCGTCTCCATCCTGGGCCGTCAGATCACGAACGCAGCGTTCAATCTACTGGGCTATTCCGCCCCTCACGCTTTAGATTAAGTTAACTGAGGTTAGTTTAGCCTCATGTGACACTACTTGACTTCTTGAAGAGTGGAAGTGGCATTGCAATGGAGTTTTCAGACAGTGTCTCTTGGGCAAAGTCATGTACTGTCAGTGACAGCGGCAAAAAGCAAAGCTGGTGACTCAGACCAAAGCCGCTGACCCCAGTACAGGGTGGCAGTGCCGGCCAGTGATGGTGGGTGTCCAGTCAACGTGCCGCCTTTCCCCTGAGGGCTTGCAGTCATATCTGTGTGTCTGCTCGTTTCGTTGACAACCGCTGCCAAAGGCCGCTAGCTGCTTAAACACACCACTATCCCGTGATCTAATATATAAAAATATTAATGTAGTCTGTGCAATGTTCCGCTTAAAATGTCATTCACCAAAACAACAACAACAACAACAACAACAACAACGACAAAGAAAGAAAGAAAGAAGCAAATCCAAACCAACCAAGAAATCACTCCCTCACCCCCAAAAAACAAAAAAACCCAATAACTCCTCCACCCCCCACCCCCCCAAAAAAAAACCCCACACAAAAACCCACCTCCAAACAACCAACCAACCCCAAAAGAACACCCCTACCTCTTTTCCCCATAAAAACCCAACCAAAGAAAAAACGTTACAAGTTTATGGTTCTGTGCATTTTCAGGGAATTTCAGGGAGAAATTTGGAACAGGAGTTCAGAGGAAAATATGGAAATTGCATCGAGTGAGTTTAAATGTAAGAGTTAGTTTTATCCGATAATGACGACAACATAATAACAGACGACATCGTTTATCATGAAGAAGGAAGGTGGCAGGATGGTTAAGACGTTCGCCTGCCAACAAGTTAACCGTGAGGTTCTGGGTTCGATTCCCAGCCTCGCCCTTTCTTCCCAGTTTGACAAAAAAACCGAACTGAATGTCAAAGTCCTTTGGATAAGACTATAAACCGAGGCCCCGTGTTCGAACGCATGCAGAACATCTTGCGCACACGTTAAATCCTGTTCCGCTTTCCGGAAGAGTAGGCCATTGTGTGCCGGTGGGAACAGATGACATAATTTACAAAACCGCATACACACAGGACTAGATGTAAAAAAGCGCATGAGTGCTTATTCCATTATCCCCGATATAAAGAATAAACAAACCAAAAAAAAAAATGATGTCATTCTGCGTGTTAAACATTTTATGTACAAAACAAAATGTAAATAAATGTATCAAGCCTACTTTGATAAACTGTCGGAGTGGATGCCAAAGTAGACATATATATTTATCTATAGATATATCTATAATAAAGACAGGAAATCTCTTTTTACAGACATCTTCTACAACCTGAATTCTCTAAATCTGCAAAGGGAAATCTCCATAATTGCATTCAGCAAGTTCTTGTGATACTACAAACCAAAAGGATTGTGACCACTTTTAGACCCGTGTCCAGCCATGGCTTCTCGAAGAGTCGTTGGGGATCTGCATTTGTGTTTGTCGGCAGTGTGGCGAGGGCAGGTTGAATCTGTCGGAGCCCATCCTCCTCCAGGTACTTGTGTGCATGCTGGGTATGTTTGTGTCATCCATTCTGCCGACCAAAGCTGGTTTACACTTCTAGAAAACGTGGATGAACTTTTAACTTAGTGTGTGCGCAAGACTGAGGTTTGTCATCTTCAGTGGAGTGCCATTGTGTAGTGAATGGTTGTGTTGTGAGTATTTTCCCACGCCCACATCTGCAAGTGGTGGCATTGTTAAATTTTATGTAGCCCCAGGGGGGGGGGGGGGGGGGGGGGGGGGTCTTGAACCAAACACTTGAATCTCACATTAACTGCAGGAACAGACACCTTAGTAAAGATTCTGTCCGTCCCTCTGTCAATCAGTCTGTCAATCAATTATCTGTCTCTGTTTCTGTGTGTCTGTGCCTGCCTGCCTGCCTGTCTGTCTGTCTGTCTCTCTCTCTCTCTCTCTCTCTCTCTCTCTTCTCTCTCTCTCTCTCTCTCTCTCTCCTCTCTCTCTCTCCTCTCTCCCCTTCATTAGCAGGGCAGGTGAGGTGCATAGGCTAGTGCCTGGTCTTCTCCTGGTCTGCCTGCTGGCCTCAGCGGGCACATTCTAACTTCAGAGCAGCTCGTTTCATTGTACAGGTTGCACGCTTGGTATATTTGTGTTTCCGTAACTAATCGAGGATCTTTAACGAACATATTTGATCTTCTCCATGTGTATTTATTCGAAGGGAGTTAAGGCAATGGCAGGTCTGCATTTGAAGTTGACCTAGGAGATCGTAAAGATCCGCACGCTAAATTAACCGAGATTCGAACCCCGACTCCATGGACCCACATGATTGATGTAAAACGGTCTGAACCTTTAGGCTAAAGCGCCATCAGTGAAGATTGAGTTACTGTGAGATCCCAAATCACAAACTCTTACCACAAGGCCCTCGCCCTCCTCAACTCCCCCCCCCCCCCCCCCCCCCCCTCTCCTCTCTCTCTCTCTCCTCTGGTGACAGACAGTGCAAAAGCCCAGCAAAGGGTGTTACACAGGTCAGAACAATAGGATACAGTACAGTGCACTATAATATAATAATACAGTACTACACAGCACAATGCAGTTCACAGCAGTGCAGTGGCTGCAGTACATCATGGTGTGGCGAAGTGTGGCTTTCTACGGGACAATAACAGTACACACAAAAGATAAAAGAAACACAGATTGTAGAGCGCACGAGCACACATGCACTCTCTCTCTCACACACACACACGCGCACCCTCGCACGCTCGTACGTACGCACGCACGCGCGCGCCGCGCGCACACACACACACACACACAGACCCCTCCCCGGCTCCCCCACCTACACATTCAGACCCCCCCCCCCCCCCCCCCCCCCCCCCCCCCCCCCCCCCCCTCTTCTCCATTCACACGTACATACAGAGGCTCGCCCTCCGCGATTTTTCCAACACACACACACACACACGCGCGCGCGCGCACGCACCCACACACACACACACACACACACACACAGGGAGATAAGCTCACAGCTGACTGTGATAGCCACAGCGCCGTGCAGACGGAAGAGGCAGGAAACAAGGGCGGCTTTTGTCTTCCCAGAAGATCTAATTAAAGTGGTTTCCCTTTAACCACAGTTTCTTCCCTTCCTTCCAGCCTCTCAGGAATCACACAGTTCAGGTGCACAGTCGCTACTTACTTTTCTTAGGAGGGAGGGAGGGGTGGAGATGAGTGGGTGGGGGGGGGGGGGGGGGGGGGGGGGCGCGGAGGAGAGAGAGGGTGGGAAGGGAGAAATGTAACAAGGGAGAACATTGTTTCCCATAAACAGGACGAAAATCAGCAGGGTGTTGTTAGCCTAGCTCACAGTATGAATGTTTAGTGTGTGGTATGTATGTTTGTGTGTGTGTGTGTGTGTGTGTGTGTGTGTGTGTTGCACAAGCACACAGACAAGTACATGTATGTGTGTTGAGTCTGAGGAAGAGTAACTAGGAGGATGAGAAAAGCAGAAGAAGAAGAGAAAATAAGAGAGAAGGTGGGAAAAGAACCAGAGGAGGAGGAGGAGAGCAAAGAGAGAGAGAGAGAGAGAGAGAGAGAGAGAGAGAGAGAGAGGTTTATTTTGAGAAAGGGCATCGTTGTAATCAAATGGATGTAAAGCAAATGAAGCAGGTAGTCCAACTGAAGCTCAACACTCTGGAGGAGAGCAGGGGACATAGGCAGACAGAAAAGTGGTCACACAAACAGTGTCCTTTTGGAACTTTGCCGTCAATCCAAAGCTGACATGTGGCGAATTGATATAGTTTGTTAGTTTTGAGCATTTGTGCCTGTGTATCTGTTTTACTTTCATAGTTGCTCTTTTAGGGGCAGAGGAACATCATGGCCAGAGCCTGCTGACGCCATGTGGGGGGTGGTGGAGTGGTGGTGGGATGATGTCCTTAAGGGGTTTTGTCGCAAACGGGAAGGGTCACACAGCATAAGAACTGGACTCCAAGTCTGGGAACCTCCCTTGAGGAGTGCTGCATATCGTATTCCACATGAGGAACGCGCGTGTTAACACTTGTAATACTCCTTGTCTCAGGCGAACTGCTATGCCCTTTGCTGTGGCTACATAGCTATGTACATTGTTTCTTTTAATGCTAGTATTCCCACCCAAGCAAGAAAAACAACCGCCCCCCCCCCCCCCCCCTTCCTCCCCCGAACAAAAGGAGAACAGAGAGAGAGAGAGAGAGAGAGAGAGAGAAGAGAGAGAGAGAGAGGAGAGAGAGAGAGAGAGAATTGTAAGTGTTCGTTTTGCATCATCAAGCAATGTCAACATGTTCCTTTATGATTGTGTGGTCTGCTTAATAACTAGTTATAACATTGGTTGAAAGACTATATAAACTGCAGAGAATGTTTTTCATATTTTGGAATCCAATCATGATTATTTTTTAAAATTTTATATGATGATGTTCGATATTTGAAAGGATTCGATAGTGTTGAATTCAAACCTCAAGGTTAATGTTATGGAGTTGCTGAAAGTCGTATCATTATGTTTTGTTGTTGTCGCGATTGTATTTGTGCCCCAGCGGAGATTTCCAATGTAGGGACTGCGTGTAGCACATTGTTGCAGTGCTATATACTATATGCTAGTATGTGCAGTCATCTCCTGAGCCAGACTGCAAGGAATACTCCAACATGTTGTCGTCAGATTCAGTCCATTGTAGCAGTTGTAGTTGCCCTTCATGGGATAGTTTAAATAAAGTATCTTGACTTGATTCACATGGTAATGTCTCCTCGCTCTCTCACTGATGAAACACCACCTTTCTAAAAGCTTTATTTCTCTGCTGATCATGGAAACATCTTTGCCCGGCATGATCAGTCAGTGTGGCCACCCGTTGATTATCTTCTCCTGTATCCCATGTGTTAGCAGCTCTGCTTGTGGTGGTTTCAGTGCCAAAGGCAGACTGAGGAAGATCCACCATTACATCACTGGCAAGCCTACACAACTGTTCTGCCCTGCCAACACGGCTGACCGATCTTCTCTAGCTTCATTGCACGTAATGCAGGTGGTGTGTGTTGCAAGTCCTTCCCCTGCCCTGGTCTGTTGGTTCACACACGGTGTCACACACAAACAGCTCATTAGGGTCTGATATCACCACCGCTGCTGCTGTCCTGATGGGTATCAGCTGGAACATGGCTCTGCTGCTGCTGCTGTTGTTGCTGGCACCGTGTTGTCCTTTGACCGGGCCGCTTCTTCCCCAAATATGCTCCTGTCTGAGCCCCTTCAAAACAGGCTGTTCAGCCATGCTTGTTGGCACTGAGTCGGAGAACCAAAACGCTGTGCCCTTCTTCTCCAGAGATTTTCAACTGCTGTCAGGGCTTTTTTAAATCATTTTTTTTATATAACAATTACTCGAAGACCTGTAACTGACATAATTATTGGAGATGAAATTTGAAGAAAAAGAATTCTGCAGCTAAAAAAATCAGCTTCCTGTTGCTTTGTCTCCAATCACGTGGCCGGAAGAGAGAGAGAGAGAGAGAGAGAGAGAGAGAGAGAGAATACACACAGACAGATCTTGAGACATCAGTGCTGAAGCCTTAAGTTGAAACTTCTGGCCGACAGAGAAAAAAAAATCACTCTTCCTCCACCAGCTCGGCAATGACCAGCACCCCAGTCCTGGGTCAGGAGGACAGTGCAGACACTGGGCCATAGTTATGCCTGACCATCAGAGCAGTGTCGTCTGCACCACAGAGATGTGGCCATCAACAGTGCAGTGACAGGGCGCTCAAGGAAGAGGAATGTGCTGGAGGGAGGGAGGGAGGAGGGGATCAATCCAGGAACAACAGGCAAACAAAGCAGTGTGGTTCCTGAAGGTAGCTAATGAAGTGTGCTGTAAAACACTGACTATTGCATTGCCGACTTGCTGGAAAGAGAAAGGAAAGGCGGAGGTTGGAGGCGGAGGGATGTGAATGCCATTTGGTGTTGATCTTGGCATACCTGAAGAATTCTTGCCTCCACAAAAAAACCCGTTATAACTCACTTCAGGCTTGTGCAAACATACAGTCTAGTTGAGTTTTTTCTCTCGCTGCATATGCTGAATGAATTAGCTTTGTGTGTGTGTGTGTGTGTGTGTGTGTGTGTACGTGCATGTGCGCATGCGCAGGCGTGGAGGCGCAGGCGCCAAGCAGGTGACTGAAGAAAAGCGCCAGCTCACGTGTGGTGCAGCGTGTGAAGCACAGGCCTCATGTGCCGCGGACTGACCGGGGCTGGCCTGCACCTTGCCATGTCCTTCAGAGGCCAACCAACAGATGGCGCAGCGATAAAGTTTTGTGTGCACTGGCTGCAAATAAATTGGGAGTTATCAGCTGAACTGCTCATGAAATACTGCTCAACTCAATCGTTTCCCAGGCCTGAGAGTGCTGTTTGCAGGTAAACTGCCAGTAAACTAGACTTTACAAGGTGCCGAGTTCCAGCAATCAAAGACTGGCCCAACATCTGTTTAATCAAGTTTTATTTCCGAGGGCGTTTCATTGAGTACTTCTGATTTCTATGGCAGTGAATAGCCAGTCTGTCCCTACAGACGGGAAAGCCTAGTGGTTAGATCCTAATACTTGTATTTTGACGTTAACTGAGCGCAGTCTGGTTCCAGTCTCCACTGAGCAGATATCCCCCCCCCACCCCCACCCCCTGGAGCTAACCCCCATTATAGTTCTTCAGATGTGACAATAAACCGAGGCCCAGTGTGTGAACGCATGCAGAACATGTTGCACACATGTCCAAACCCCATAAATCCCAATCCCTTCCCCTAGCTAGGGGCGTGAGATAAACAAAACAACAACACACAAACGAATAATCATATCCACTTGGAGAAGGAAAGGCTCTGCCTGGTTCAACTAGCCCAGGACACACTGCTTGGAAAAGTGAGTACAGGGTCCCAACCACTCCTCAAGGAGTTAAGGGAGATTTCAGTTGTAAGTCAGTTTAACTAGGTGTTGCTACGTGTTATGTGTATGCACTGCATATACAAGGGGGAGGGCGATTTATCGGCATCTAATAACATGTGGAAGCAATGGCCTGGGCAGAGAACAGATCAGGTGTAACAGGTGACTGTCACTCGCTGTCTATAGATATGCAGTCTATGTTCAACCAGCCTAGTATGGATATCTTGCTTATCAATACGACAAAACTTGCCTTCTGTGAATTTTTTTTATAAGCATAGGATACGACTCATTAATTTTATCCCTGACTTCTTTGTTTATACGTCTGTCTCTCCGTTTCTCCCATGTTGTTATGCCTCTGTATGTCTCTCTCTGTTTTTGACTCTGTTTGTCTGTCTGCCTACCTAAGTCTGCATATCTCTCTGTCTCTGGGTCTCCCCGCTTCATTTTGTCTCCTTCTCTTTCTCTTTCTATCTCCTCCTCATTCTTTAACGAAAAACAACGTTGACACTTCCATGTGGTATGGAACTTGGGCATGGCCCTGGATGTGTTGATGCTACCTTTCTTCCGCGTTCCATGTGATGACAGGGCGGGATGTTTAGTGACCAGCGTCCTGCTGTGCTGGTATCGGGACTCTGCGGGAGGTCTGTTCCCCGGCCTCCGCTGACCCAGGCCAGCCTCAGAGCAGCTCATGACCAGTCTAGCCTGCCACCCCTCCTGGTGGAGGATGCCCAGAACCAGGTGTGTTATCTGCTGATGGTCCGGACCCAAGCTGGAGGCTGTGCCCGCCCTGCCCCATGCCCCCACCAGAGAGCACCAAGAGCATGTGGCATGGAGGTGGACAACAGAGTTCATTCTCTACCCGTGACATCTTCAGAGAGCTAAAGTATGCTTCAACTTTATTGCTATCACTTTATTGATGATATTTTTTCGGTGTTTTAAAAAAACCCAAACAACTCTCTTCTTCTCTTATTCGCTTTGTACACTGTCAGGTGTGTTAGGGAGAAATAGTGGCAAGTCCTTTCCAGCTCCTCTCACGGGCCGTACAGCTTAGTTTGCAGGACCATCATTTCTGC
>CM054134.1:67496338-67503838 GCA_028751875.1 Rapana venosa | reverse complement strand
CCACTACACTCCCTCTGCCTTTAGTCTGTCTGTCTGTCTGTCTGCCTGTCTGCCTGCTGTCTGTCTGTCTGTCGGTTTGTACGTACCTCTGTCTTCTGCATGCTGTCTGTGTCTGCACCTGTCCCCCTCTGCCTCTGTCTGCGTCTCTTTCTGTCTCGCTGTCTGTGTGTCTGTCTCTGCCTCTGCATCTGTTTTCGTCTCTGTGTCTGCATCTGTCTCTGTCTCTGCATCTCTCTGTCTCTGCATCTGTCTGTCTTTGTCTCTGCATCTGTCTGTCTCTGTCTCTCCATCTGTCTCTGCATCTGTCTCTGCCTTTCCATCTGTCTTTGTCTCTGCATCTGTCTCTGTTTCTGCATCTGCATGTCTCTGTGTATGTGTCTGTATCTGTCTATACCTCTGTCTGTCTCTGCATCTGTGTGTGTGTGTGTGTGTGTGTGTGTCTGCAAATGTCTGTGTCTGCATCTGTCTCTGTCTGCATCTGTCTGTGCCTCTGTGTCTGCATCTGTGTCCGCATCTCTCTGTGTCTCTGTCTCTGCATCTGTCTGTGTCCCTATGTCTGCATCTGTCTCTTTCTGTCTGCATCTGTCTGTCTGTCTCTGCACCTGTCTCTGTGTCTGCATCTGTCTCTGTGTATGCATCTGTCTCTCTCTCTGTCTGCATCTGTCTGTCTCTCTCTGCATCTGTCTCTGTGTCTGCATCCGTCTCTATCTCTACATCTGTCTCCGTCCTCTTTTTCCTCTGTGTTTGGTGCTTTCTGAGGGACTCAGCATTACTAAACATAATTAGGTCTAAGTTGAAAGCAGTAAACAAAATGTTTTTCGATAGTTGTACTACAGAAACAAACGAATGAACATATTGTTTTGTACTCGCACTGATGCAAGCAGGACACACACACACACACACGCACGCACGCACGCACGCACGCACGCACGCACGCACGCACGCACGCACGCACGCACGCACGCACGCACGCACGCACGCACGCACGCACGCACACACACACTCATACGGCAATGTGGACAATGGTGTGCATGAAACTGCAAATGTTAAAACTAGCCCAATTCTTTCACAATCCGCCACACCTGACTCTCAATCCAAACTTTTGACTGGTCTACCACTCTCCACATCCCTACCATCACCTTCATCCTCATCCTCTGACAGTTATCCTAACTCACCACAATCATCATCAACCTCTCTGCCTCCCACAAATCTTCTTCACTTGTGCTTGTTCAATGTGCAATCTGTCTGTCCAGATGGTAAAGCTGACCTAATTTCTGACTTCATCTCTGACCGGAATATTGATATCACCTTTCTCACAGAAACCTGGTTAAAACCACATGGTCACGAACCGAAGATAAAACAACTGACACCACCTGGTTATAAAACTCTTTCTTTCCCCGACCCTCCCGTGGAGGTGGCATTGCCGTCGTTTATAAAGATACACTTGAACCTGCTCTTTCTTTCTGTCACTCCCTTCCTTTCTCACCTGAATCCTTTGAAGTCTGTGAACTCAACCTCAACACACCTGGCCACTCTATTACTTTCTGCTGTCTTTACCGTCCACCTTCGAGCCGTAGGAATAATCTGACATCGTCCATCTTCCATCAAGAGTATCAGTCACTCCTAGATCACTACAGCCTCTCTCCCAGAAAGCTTATTATTCTCGGTGACTTTAACTTCCACTTCGACAACCCGTCTTCTCCTGGTGTCAAACGGCTTTCTCTTTCTTTGTCCAACCACTCTCTTTCACAGCTGGTAACTGAAGCAACACACAGATCAGGACATATCTTAGACTGGCTCATTACAGATGTATCACAAGATTTGGTTTCATCTGTATCTATCACTGATGAACTACTCTCTGATCATTCTGCTGTTCTTCTCTCCCTCAACATTGCAAAACCTATCAGAAAGAAGAAATGTGTCACCCGTCGCAATCTCAAGGCTATAGACATTGAAACTTTCTCTGCACAAGCTGCTGAGCGCCTATCACTAACCTCTGACAACACTGACCGTTCGAAACACTACAATACTGTTCTCAGCCAACTGCTTGATGAGCATGCACCTCCCACTGACCGTCTCCTGCCTGACAGGCCCTGTGCACCATGGTACACCCACGACATCCTGATTGCAAAGCGCAAATGCAGGCAGGTAGAGCGGCAGTGGCGAGAAACAAAAACGGAAATCAACAAACAGCTCTTCTGAAAACAAATCAACAAAGTCAAATCTTTAATTCTTTCAGAAAAAACAAAGTACTACTCTTCTCAAGTTCTTAATGCCACGTCTTTGAAATCTCTCTTTTCCCCTCGCATCTACTCTTCTTGGATCTGTGAAGGCAAGCCCTCTGCCTTCCATCCACAACCACTCTGAACTTCCTTCTATATTTTCTGCATTCTTTTCTGACAAAGTCCGTAACATCCGTTCCAGATTGGATCAGACTCCTTTCCAGCCTGCAGTTTCTGATCCCCAATTCTCTGGTACTCCTCTCCTTTTCTTTCATCCAACAAGTGAGAAAGAAATTACGACAATTCTGAAAGAAATGACTATAAAATCATGCGACCTCGATCCCATACCTGCTTCTCTTTTTGTACAGTGCCTACCACAACTTATACCCGCCATCACGAAAATAGTGAACTCATCTCTTGTTTCAGGAAATGTTCCATCATCTCTTAAAACTGCAATAGTTACACCTCTACTCAAAAAGCATGACCTTGACCCTAACATTCTGAAAAATTATAGACCTGTTTCCAACCTACCTTTCATCTCTAAAGTCCTTGAAAAAGTAGTTCTAAAACAGCTCAACCACCACCTTCTCTCCAACAGTCTTCTTCCTGAGTTTCAGTCTGCCTATCGCGTCAACCATAGCACTGAAACTACCCTAGTCCATACCCTAAATACACTTCTACTTGCTTCTGACTCGGGGAAAATCTCCCTTCTCACTCTACTTGACTTATCTGCAGCCTTCGACACTATTGACCATTCAATTCTTCTCTTCCGTCTTCAAAAAACATTCGGTGTTACTGGCACAGCCCTCTCCTGGTTCAGTTCATACCTCACTGACCAATTCCAGACAGTCGCAGTAAACAAGATACAGTCAATACCTGCCACACTGGAATGTGGTGTCCCGCAGGGATCAGTTCTCGGCCCTGTTCTTTTCACTCTCTATACTGCTCCACTATAATAATGTATGGAATTTATATAGCGCTGAATCTTGTAAAGTAAACAAATCAAAGCGTTTGCATTCAAATCATTCATACACATGCAACGATCCATGAATATCAAGATAAACAAATATAAAATTTATATACACAACACACTTAGGTGGGGGTGGTGGAGGTGAAGGCAGCTATTGACAAGTAGGATCAGACAACAGGGGAAGATCTCAAATATAGTATAAGTGCGTTTTGATGCTAGATTTGAAAGAATCAAAAGAAGCTTTTGGCGAAGTGGAAGAGGGAGGTCGTTCCATGTGGAGGGACCGGAAACAGAGAAAGAGCGACGGCCAACAGTGGTTTGTTTAAATCTGGGTGTTCGAAAGCACAACGTATCTACAGCTGAACGAAGGGAACGGGACGGAGTGTACAGGTGAAGACAGTTACAGAGATAAGAAGGTGCAGATTTGTGGAGACATTTGAAACAAAGGGTATTAATCTTATACTTTATTCTTTGTGAGACAGGCAGCCAGTGAAGAGATCGCAAAAGAGGAGTGATGTGTTCAGATTTTTTCTTTCTAAGGACCAGTCGAGCTGCAGAGTTTTGTATGCGTTGAAGGGAGTGGATGGATGATGCTGGCAAACCAGCCAAGAGAGAATTACAGATTACAGATTACAGATTACTATCACATATAATAAACCGTCATCATATCAACTATCACTTTTATGCAGATGATTCTCAGATTCAAAGTAGTGTTACACCTGAAAATCTGCCTTCTCTCTTGACAAAGATGGCCTACTGCTTTCAAGATATCCAAAACTGGATGATACAAAACAAGTTACAGTTAAACGCAGATAAAACCGAAGCCATGCTTGTAGGGACCAAACACAAACTCTCTTCCATTACAACAACTTCAATAGAACTCGTCAATACATCGGTCCCTCTGTCCACTGCTGTGAAGTATCTAGGAGTTGTTATCGACAACACACTCTCTATGCAAAAATTCATCACCCAGACCTGCCAGTCGTGCTACTATCAATTTCGGCGTATCAGTGCAATTCGAAAGTACCTGTCCACTGATGCAACATCCAAACTTGTTGCGTCTCTCATTCTCTCATGTCTGGACTATTGCAATTCTCTTTTAGCTGGTCTGCCAGCAACATCTATCCACTCCCTTCAACGTATACAAAACTCTGCAGCTCGCCTAGTCCTCAGAAAGAAAAAATCTGAACACATTACTCCTCTCTTGCGATCTCTCCACTGGTTGCCTGTGCCACAGAGAGTAAACTATAAGATCAGTACCCTCTGTTACAAATGTCTCCACCAAACAGCACCCTCCTACCTCTGTGAATGTCTTCACCTGTACACTCCTTCTCGTTCCCTCCGCTCTGCTGCAGATACCTTGTGCTTAGGAATACCTAGATTCAACCAGTCCACCGTTGGTCGTCGCTCTTTCTCTATTTCTGGTCCATCCATCTGGAACAACCTTCCTCTCTCTCTTCGACAGAGGTCTACATATGACACATATAAATCCAGCCTCAAGACATATTTGTTTCAAACCTAACTTTTTCCCTCTTTCATCTCAAAACTGCCCCTGCCTTCAACAGCCCAAATCCCATTACCCTGCCAAAGCCTACAACCTCTGTGTGTGTGTGTGTGTGTGTGTGTGTGTGTGTGTGTGTGTGTGTGTGTGTGTGTGTGTGTGTGTGTGTACATTTGAATTTTGTTTAAGCTTTTGATAGTTATTGGCTGCATGTAAGAATGTGTTAATGCAAGCGCTCTGATTTGTCTTTGCAAGATATAGCGCTATACAAATTTCATTTTTTATTATTATTATTATTATTATTATTAATTATTATTATTATTATTATTATTATACGCACACACAGACACACAGATAAAACACACACACACACACCACACACACACACACACACACACACACACACACACACACACACACACACACACACCACACAAACACACACACACACAGAGGTAGCACACACGAACGCCAGCCGGAACACTTGTGGTTGTAGAGCTTCTGAAAGAGAAAAGCACCTGTGTGTGAAGTGAGGACAGGAGTCCCTGGAATGAGTGACTGCAGCCCAAGGCAGCAGTTAGGAGAGGAAGGTGAAAGGAGGGGGGTTGTGTCAGCAGCCACTGCAGGCCGGCCAGTCAGGTAGGTAGGACCAGGCCACAGCCTTTGGCCTGAGATGACAGACAGACCGTGACCACTGTGACCACGCACCTTTTGAACACACGGAAAGTAGCTGCACCTGACGAAATTCTTCCCTCGTAAGCTAGAGATGGGATTTATCGAAAAAGTATGGATTTCTGTTATTGTTGTTGTTGTTGTTGTTGTTGTTGTTGTTGTGCGTTCTCCAGCTTAACACCCTGGGGGGGGGGGGGGGGGGGGGGATTAACTCAGAATGTACACTCTGATTCATTCATCCCACCTGGCAATCATTGTGAGATTGAAATTACACACTGAATAAGAAGTTTGCGTGTGTGACTTTTTGAGTACCTCACCATACAGGCAGCCATACTCCGACTTCAGAGGATTTTGTTCTCCTTCAAAGGAGAGTCCAGGTTGTTATGTTAAGAGCTTGTCATGGCTGAAGGCAATCTCAACATTTTACAACATAACATTATTTTAGTGTAGGCCTTGGCAATTAGCTGACATATTCGTATTACTCCCATGCAACTACTTTGAAAAGATCACTTCCAAGTGGTCACTTCTACACACATCCCCCGAAGGTGGAATGTGGCTTCCTCAATGGCGGGTAGGAACAGTCGCATACGTAAGGACCTCTCGCCATTTGTGAACCGCAGAGCTCTAGCCGAGGAACGAAATAAAATGAAAAGATAAAAAAGATCTGCACACTGAGTATGTTTTCTCAGAAAGTTATCTTTCATGGAGAAGTTATTCTGAACAAGTAAACTCCATCCATTTCCGGGTTGTTGATTCTGTGCTACAGAATGTCTGTCAGACAGGGTTACCTAACATCAATATCACAGTTATTGCCTTAGTGAGCTCATCGCTGTTTCTGCACAGGCAGGGGTTTCCGTATTAATTAACAGCACTGCTGAAGATTATCTCAGACACCGACAGACAGAGACAACTACAGGCGGACAGATAACGGAGTGAAGAAGAAGAAGAAGAAGGAGTCTGAGCTGCACTATCATCATTGTGTTTACAGGAGGGAGTCAGTCATGAGTGGTCCTGCACTGCAGGCACATCAATCCCACTGACACACTGGGAGACTGTTGTGGTAAGAGGTAATACTGCCTAAAACAATACATACACACACTCTCTCTCACTCTCTCTATCTCTCCCTACTCTTCGCCCACACCTCAAATGCCCCTCCCCCATCTCCTCTCCTCCCTCCAGACATCATCTTCACCAGAAGGAAGCAGAGGTCAGAGACATCAGCAATGCAACTGCTGCAAAGGGGTCGGATGTCCTGGCAGCACAAAGCAGGCCATTGTGGGCCTATCCTTTCCCCACCTTACATCTCTGGCCTAGGCTATCTTTAGGCACAGATTTTTCACTGTGGGGGTTCCACCCTGCCACTCTCCCTTCATGAGGAGTGAGAAGTCATTGGGAGTTGGGGGTGGGGAAGGTAGGGGGTACCTTGAGGGGTGGTGGCGGTGATGGTGGATTCCTGGAGTTTTCCTCCAGTATACCTCCCCCCCCCCCCCCCCTAGTTCAGTATGGAAAGTTTAAAAAAACAACAAACATTAGGAACATTGCAACAGTTATTTTTTGGGGCCGTTTTGGGGGTTTAAGGGTACAAACAAGTGCTAAAAATTTTGAGAATGCAACACTATGTCCGGTTTCCGTCTTGAGCCTGGTGGAGGGGGGGGGATGGGGATGGGTTGTTTTCCCTCTGTTTTGTCTGATGGCTTTTGCTGCTGCCAAAACAGTGGTGTTGCCCCCACCCCCCCCACCCCTCCCTCCCCCCCCCCAGCTGTGGCCTGTATTGCGCTGCTGCACCCCCCTCCCCTGCGATGGGGGCCTTTAAACCAAAAAATTCCAGGGGAGGGGCCCAGTAGCCTGCTAAAACAAGGGAGGAACCACAAGTTGTCGGGAACAGGGGGAAAAAAGGAAGGGTGAGAACAAGAGACAGACACAGAGAGGGAAAGCAGACACAGGGAAAACAAAAGCAGACACAGGAAGACAAAGCGACACAAAAGACAAGAGACAACACAGAAAGACGAGAGCGCCCCGGGGGGCAAAAGACAGACACGGGGACAAGGACAGACACAGGAAACAAAACAGACACAGGAAACAAAGGGCAGACACAGGACCCGACACAGAAAGGAGATTAACTTGGTTGCCCAAAA
>CM054134.1:67483838-67491338 GCA_028751875.1 Rapana venosa | reverse complement strand
TGTCTTCTTCTACCTGTCTTCCTCTGCCTGTCGCTCTCTGTCTGCGTGTCTCTGCCTGTCTCTGCCTGTCTTTCTCTGCCTGTCTTAGTCCACCTGTCTGTCTCTGCCTATCTTTCTCTGTCTGTCGCTCTCTGCCTGTCTTCCTCTGCCTGTGTCTGTCTGGAGCTTTTTAGTCTCTTTCTTTGTTTCAGATGTTCTTTTCTTGATTTTTGTATCCATGGGTTAAAAATGAATGGGACATCTGTGCTCCTGTTTTGTAGTCTCATGCTTTGTCTTTCTTTTTGGTCCCTGTCTTCTGAAGACATCATCTTCTTGCTGTTACAATATGTTGTTTAAAAAAAAAATCAACAGCACCTTTTTCATCATTATTATGTTCTACCTATTTTCTTCGTCTTCTTTGTTTTCTATGTATGTTGTGGAAACAAAAATGTCTATCAATTGCTGGAAATGTCCATCTTCTGTTTCTCTCTGCCTATTGACGGCTAGCCTAATGCAGAAGCCCAGCCACTGGCACCTTAGACCCACACCTCCATCCTAGGGAGGGGTCCAGGCCAGGGGGCCAGAGTGGGCGTGGCTTGTCTGAGTGGAAGAAAGAGGGGCTGTATGTAGCCTAGTGCTGCTGGTCTGGTCAGTGAGCTGACGTCAGCTGCACCTCTGCTGGTTCACTTCAAATCTTATTTTCTTAATAAACGCCGACAGCTACCACAGCTATCTCTCTTTTTATGATTATAACAGAATGGAAGTAATGCTTGTGATTTTACTCCATGAGTGAGTCTTGTACTTTACTGCCAGTGTGAGAAATCTGTGATTATTTCATAGCGTTACTTTCTTGACCGTTGCAGTACGAAAAGCAAGACAAATCTGCGTGTGCGGCAGAGTGCAGACATAAAGGAAGTGAGTGGACTGACAGAAGCAGGGGACCTGCACAGTGACACAATATCAGGATGGCTCAGCGGGGAGAGGAAGCCAATGGACCTTTCTGCAAACTACCCCGGCCAGGTGCCGTCATCATAACAGTTTAGTTTGAAGGATGCACTCACCCCCTTCTTCCCTCCCCACGTGTGAACAAGTGTGTCTCTTAGAGAAATAAACAGCAAAACTAACACAGAGACAGAAGAAACAAGAATGTTAAAAATAGCAATGCTGATTGTTGTAGGTAGTTATTTCAACAAAATTTGCGCAAAAATGGGAACAACAGACTTACAATAGTTACTTTAAAATAACAGACCAGCTCTACCATATTTATATGATGAATGTATGCATTCATACGAGAGTTCACTCCCCCCCCCCCCCCCAACACACACCACAAACACACTTTTGTTGAAACAGACACACAGACAAAACACAGTCCACACTTACTCACCAACTCTGACAAAATGAAGCAAGCAGAAAAAATGTTGTGGGGGTGGGGAAAGAAAAAGAGAGGGAGGGAAGGTGAGGAGAGGAGGAGGGTGGGGGGCGTGGGGTGGAGGAGGAAGCGGGCTATCTCGTCAGTGCCAGCCCCCTGTGTGAAAAAGTATCCATCTATCTGCCTCTAGCAGGTAGCGCCTCGCTTCCATCGCCGGGAAACAAAACAGGGCCTGAAGAAGAGAGAGAGGAGGGCTGCTTATAAACATCTTCCTAGCAATCAGCTTTCCATACCACTTCCTTCACAAATGATAACCTTGTCTTTTAGTTGGAATGCCTGACTGGCTGCCTGACTGGCTGCCTGACTGGCTGCCTGTTTTTTTGGCCATAGAAAAATCCTTTCCACAGGGGACGGACTGGTATCTTTTATTATTATTGTATTTTTTATATATTGGATTTTATACCACTTTACCACTTTAAGTCACGGCAGATTTCTGTGCATGAAATTCGGGCTGCTTTCCCCGAGGAGAGCGGGTCGCCACAGGAGTAGCGCCACCCATTTTTTATTTCTTTTTCCTGCCTGCAACAGTATTTGTTTCCCTGCCAGTGTGGCTTTTTTCTACAGAATTTTGCCAGGGACAACTCTCTTGTTGCCGTGGGTTCTTTTACGTGAGCTAAATAATTTTGTGTAACTCACGGGACCTCGGTTTATCGTCTCATCCGAAAGACTAGCACCCAGACCACCACTCATGGTCTAATGGATGGTGGAAAAGTTTTGGGCCCAAACGGGGATGGAACCACCTCACACTGCCAACCAGACTTTTCGCTTTCTAGGCAGATGTGTTACCTCTAGACCACGAAGCACCTTTGGTGTTGCCACTGTGTGTGTGTGTGTGTGTGTGTGTGTGTGTGTGTGTGTGTGTGTGTGTGTGTGTGTGTGACTTTTCCTTTGTTTTTGTTTGATTTTCTCTCTATGCAAGTGTCCACTTTACTGTTTTTTCTTCCTGAAAAAATGCTGACTAACGTCGTTTTGATGATGTTCAAGGTCTGATGTTAGTGGTTATGATTGTTAGTATTGCATTGTGCTTTTTTTCTGGTCTGTTTTTTTGTTGTTAAGTATGAGCCATGATCTCTCTGTCTGTCTTGTCTGTCTGTCTAGCTCTCTGTCTGTCTGTTTGTCTGTCTAGCTCTCTGTCTGTCTGTCTCTCTCTGCCTGTCTGTTTGTCTCTCTGTGTCTTTCTCTCATTCTCCCTCACGTATTCTGATATTGTTTTTTTAAAAAAATCTCTTTCTCTGTCTTTGTATCTCTATCTTTCTCTGTCTCTGTCTGTCTGTCTCTGTCTGTCTATCTTTCATTGTCTGTCTGTCTCTTATGTCTGGCTGTCTTTCTCTGTGTCTATCTCTGTTTCTCTCTCTCTCTCTCTCTCTCTCTCCTCTCTCTCCTCTCTCTCCTCTCTCCTCTCTTTTCATTGTACCCCGCTATCTCTTATTTCTGTATCTGTCTTTGTCTATTATCATTTGTTGTCTTTCTGTCTGTTCGCCCCCCCCCCCCCCCCCCCCCCCCCCCCTCCACCCGCCTTCTTTCTAGCAATCTCCAGTTGGTTGAAACAAATGTTCATTCAGAACAGAAACACCAGACACATCCACATGGAGCAGCAACAACAACAAGCTAGTAGATGTGCTCCACCAACAAACACAACGAAACGTGTGATTTGGCAGCTGGAAAACGTCATCATAGCCACAGAATAATCCCTTAGGAACAAAAGTACATGGTAAATCTGAGCCATTACTTGTTATCCCAGAACCTTTGCGCTTGCGAAAATCTTACACATCGATGTTTTATATTGTGTTTTTAAGTCGGAAGAAAGAAGAAAAGGAAGACTCAGAGAGAGAGAGAGAGAGAGAGAGAGAGAGAGAGAGAGAGAGAGAGAGAGAGAGAGAGAGAGAGAGAGAGAGAGAGAGAGAAAAAGAAGAAACAAGTGAAGTCGAGAGACACACGCTTGTAATAGTTGTGATCTATCTATCTATCTATCTATCTATCTATCTATCTATCTATCTATCTATCTATCTATCTATCTATCTATCTATCTATCTATCTATCTATCTATCTATCATCTATCAACCTATCTGTCTGTCTGTCTGTCTGTCTGTCTGTCTATAAATGAAATAAAATGATCCCCTAATGTAAGGCACAAAGATCCACTAGCTGGTTTTTCTTCTGTATATAGATTTTTTTGCAACAATTAGTTCAAGCATATTTTCCTTCTTTCTGTTTTCATCTTTTGCTGGCAGCAGTGGTAGGCACAATAATATCTATCTATTCTTAGGGCTGCAATAGACACTTTTAAAGTTTGGAAAGTGTTTTGCTGTTAGGTACCACAGAGGCACAGGATAGCTTAGTGGTCAGAGCACTCGCTTTCTCCCAGCTAAAGTTAAATAGCATCGAGCGTGGTTGCTACTTGGATGGGTGACTGTTTGCGCGCCTTGGCTTTAGTACAGTTCCCCAGTTCACCCAGCAGGAAATGAGTACCTGCCTCTTAAGGTCAGGGAAGGTAAAGCAGCGAGGGAGAGGAGATGGGCACCGCCCTTAATATGCTGGCCCCTGGAGAAGTTGAGGCCTCTGATGCCTCGCTCCCCTACGACCACATAGGTTATGGAACACCTTTGCCTTTTTCTTTTTGCCACAGAGGGTGAGCAAACTTTCAGTCACCACCGGGACCTCTGAAGAGCGCTCAGCCAGCAGCCGAAACTCAGTCAGGCCACGCCCAAGGCATGGAATCTTATTCATCACATCCTTAACTAGTGCCTTCAAACATATCCATCTTGTAGGCCTTGTAGATTTTTATTCTACGTATCTGTGACAAGAGTCATATTCTATGATAATGATGTTGCAACTTGTTACATGCATTTATTTTCCTCCACTACATTTTGTCAGAGAAGTAAAAATAATATATATATATATATATATCTGACCAAATAAAGTATATATAAAGTATAATATATATATAGTAAAATGAAAATAAAAACACAACTGTGTTCAGCTTCATTGTGTTTTTATTTTCATTTTACTATTTTACCTCAACTGTGTGCTTGAAGGAAGTGGTGCCCAGCAGAATTGTGGGTTTTTATCAAGACAATTTAATATATATATATATATATTATATACTTTTTGATAATGATATCAAATCACACCCCTTATAGAATATGTAAGGAGTGAACCATCTGAAGAAAAAACAAACAAACAACAAAACCAAACTCTTCAAACACTACGAGAAAGAAAAATGAAACTCTGACCAGTTCGGAAATTCGAGATATTTGTGTCAACATGGAAATCCTGACTCCTTTTCAGGAGAAAGAATACCTCTAAAATCTCCAAATGGGTATCTTTTATTTCTTCATGTTAAAATCAGCTGTATCATCTTTACACAGCTTATTTCACAAATACTTTGGACCTTTACAATGTTTCATGTACTTTTTTTTGGAAAGATGATCTGTACTTTTGTCATCTAGGTGTTTGTTGGCAAGTCTGCAAAGTGGTGGAATTGAATTTCTGTTTTGGAAGTCTGTGACACCACTTTTGCTGTCAGCTCTAGGTATAACTTCTTTTCTTCCCCCCCCCCCTCTCTTTTGTTTGTTCGTTTGATTCTGTGTTCTTCACTTTGCACCGCAATTTTGATTGTTTCTGAGGTCATTCTGATTGTGTTGAAAGGGTTTTATTTTTTATCTACACTTTATTTCTTCTGTTATTGTATACTTCAGTGCCGATGTTAGAGAAACCTAAAATGGAAAGAAAAAAGAACGGAACAGAACAGAACTGAAAATCACAATAATCTAAAAGATGTCAACACGGGGACAAACAGGAAAATGACACTTTGAAGACACATCGCTTAGATTTCAGCTGTATAGTTTTGTGATCTGAACGACACTTTGAAGACACATCGATTAGATTTCAGCTGTATAGTTTTGTGTTCTGAATGAAACTTTGAAGACATTCTACTGAAATTTCAGCTGTATAGTTATGTGTTCTGAACGAAACTTTGAAGAAATTGTACTGAGATTTCAGCTGTATAGTTATGTGTTTAGAACGAAACTTTGAAGAAATTGTACTGAGATTTCAGCTGTATAGTTATGTGTTCTGAACGACACTTTGAAGACACTTGATGAAGCTTTGCCTCCGCAATGTTGTGTTCAATCAACTCGTGGAAGTGTTGACTGTGATGGTGGCTGCTCCACGTACATCAACACATGGTGAACGTTTTGGGGCCCAGTTCGCTGAGTGGTTAGGATGCTTGTCTCTTGTTTGAAGAGTGATGGTTTGAGTTTCCCTTGCCGCTGCTCATGCTTTCCCTTCAGAGCCAACAGTAGAGCAAGCTCCAGTTCTCCAGAAGGAGGCTTTAAACGGAGATCTCGTGCATGAACTCATGGATAGCCAGTCTTACATGCTTGTTTAACCACATTCCACATTCCAAAGAAGAGTAGGCCAGCAGATGCCATAAGGTAAAAGATGATAAATATTCCAAACAACCCTCAAACAAAACTTTGTACACCACACACATACACAACCTCCAAACAGTCTATAACCACACACGCACACACCAAACAAAACCTACCCCCCCCCCCCCCCCCCCCCCCCCACACACACACACACAACACAACCTCCAAACAAAACCTAACTACACACACACACACGCGCGCGCGCGCACGAGAGAGAGAGAGAGAGAGAGAGAGAGAGAGAGAGAGAGAGAGAGATGGGTGACGTGTTTAGAGATTATCCCTGAAGATTGAATGTGTGGACCTTGAAGGTGGAGAAACACTCGCATATTTAAAAAAAAAAGTCAGGAATGGCAAGTTTTGGAGCTCCAAACGCGGAATGAGGAATACAACAAAACCGACAGTGTTGACACCACGGTCTGTTAACAGCTGGGTGCTTTCAGTCAGGACTGCTCTCCCCAAGACTGTTTTAGGCAGGCGCAATGCCACCATGTGAAATGTGTGCAGAGTGGTCTCAGACGTTCGTGCACCACACACACACACACATGTGCGAGCAGCATATACAAACTTCATTGTTTTTAGATGGGAGCAAATATCGAATTTTGATACCAGTAGAAAATGTCATTTGGATACCCTTACCCTTATAAAGAAAAAAAATGGTAGGTAGTCAAGCTGTGGGGAGGAATTAAGGAAATGAGTACCTGTAAGGGGAACACATTTCTGCGAGTTTCGGTAAACCTCTGTACCACGACGGACCACCCATACAGCACAACATTTTAGAGCGTTAAATACCACAATATACACTGGCCTTTCCACACAACAGGTTAACAAGTTATTTTTAAAGTAAAGAATGGTGTGCCATTGCTTTAAGTTCACATATTTTTTCTCCTTCTCCTCTGCCTCTTAACTTGAAATATGACGCTGGGTTTTGTTCTGAAATAAGACATTTAAAAATCGCTGGATATGGGCAACAGTTTTTTTTTTTTTTGGCTTCGATTAAAATGTTTTAGAAGATCAAGAACTGATTGCTCTATTTTCATGCTGCGCTTTGTGTGTATGACGATGTTCGGGAATTCCCCCTCGACTCGTTGGTACACACACAACAATAGTTCAGTCAGTCCACGGAGTCCCAGCCATATTCTGGAGCATTTGGCTCTGTTCTGGTAAAAAGATCACTGATTTACCCTGACAGGGAACACTGCACGGCTTTCTTTTGCTTTGTTTTGTCAAGAAGTCAAATCACAATGTTTTGTAAGATAGCACTCAGTCTGAGATCAGCGGAATGAGTCTTTTTGGGAATTACAGTTTGGGGACTGTGACGAAATTCGCAATAATATAAGCTGTGATGAGTCAGCAATTCTGTCTACACATGTTTGTAAATACATGCAGGAAGTATGTATGATACAGAGTAGGGAGTCATTTTCGGTAGAGTCTTTGGCGTCATTAAAACTTGAGCATGTTCATGCATTCCAGTACAAAACAGAGTTCTGAGAGAGAGAGAGAGAGAGAGAGAGAGAGAGAGAGAGACTGTCTGGCGTGTTGCTCATGCACCTGACAGTCTGTCATTTGTCCCAGTGGGGAGATGTTGAAAGGTGTATTCTACAGTGAGTTAATGCCCTTAATTTCACCAGACGCTGCCGCTGAGATCCGAACCACGTCTTC
>CM054134.1:67473838-67481338 GCA_028751875.1 Rapana venosa | reverse complement strand
AAAACAGCCAGAGACTTTCTCATTGGCACACACTGACGTGGTCAAGAAAGATACACATAAGCTGTAACTAGCGTTACACTGTGTCAATACTGTAGGCAGTTATAACAAGTCTGAGCTTAGCATTATAATGAAGTCATAATGGATCTGAGAGTGCATCTTGTTAGAAATTTACATTTGTAAATAATGACTTCTTTCCAATTCCATGAAGACAGGAATTGTAGTCCGATAACACGAGTTTCCTGCTTCTTACAGAGTTTTTCCACCCAAAACACTTTGGCCCTGTGGTGTATTTAAAGTAGTTAATTAGAACCATTAGTTCAACATTATGTTTAAGCTACAGGTGAAATGAATCTTGTCTTCAAGTGACCCACAACCCAGCGAAACGAACATTGATTGACAGTTATCAAACAGACCTTCAGACAGTGGCAGAAGATACATCGTTTAGTGAAGGAACAGATGATGTGGTAGTATGTGGTTGTGACACGGCAAGCGATGAGGAGGAAGCGGATGTGACTGTTCCGGATTGTGTTGACAGAGACAGTGACATAAAATGTACGATACCCCAGTGGAGAATCGTCGTCGTCGAATGCTCAGACATCTATTGTCTGTCATATCAACGAAAATGCGTTGCGCTGCCGCATACACACGGGGACTGGGTGTAAAAAAGCACAGGGGTGCTTATTCCATTATCCTCGCTATTAAAGAATAAATAAATAAATAAATAAATAAATAAGCGCCTGACAAGTCAGGCCCAGCGCATCCGACTTTGGCTGGGAGAAAACTGTTAGGTCTTTCTGGAAAAAGGCAGAAGAATGGATCAAGCAGGCAGAAAATAGATGAAAAGGAGGTGAGAGGAGGAAAAGAAACAAGGCAGAAGGAAAGAGGGATAGAAAAGAAGGAATTCCTGGCAAAGAATTTTCAGATTGTAGGGATACTATTTATACTGACAGGCCCCCGGCATCCCCAAGGGGGAAGTGAAGAATCTAAGGCAGCCACCAGTGACTGGATGCAGTGCATACAAACATTTTGAAAAAACCCAAACATCTGCAAGAACAGAAACGATCACCGCCACTCTGACAAAGAAGTTTCAGCAGCAAGTGAAAATGTGAAGGAATGAGGTCCTGCATAGAGATTAATCACTGACTTGGTCCATTGCTAAATTCATGCACTGATGACAATTATGTTTATACATGATGTGGTAGCCATGCCATGTTGACATTTTCTGTGTGTTTGATATGTTTCTGGATTATTTGTTTTGTATCCGACCCACTGTCCCCATGGGAAAGGGCTTAAAGCCTTCCACATTCAACCATTTCTCTCTCTCTCTCTCTCTCTCTCTCTCTCTCTCTCTCTCTCTCTCTCTCTCTCTCTCTTTTACATATAATTATGTGCACGTGTGGCCGGGGGTGGGTGGGTGGGTGGGTGGGGGATGGTGGGGTGGTGAGATGTGTATTCAAGCAGAAGCCGGGTGCCTATGTCAACAAAACAACTCCTTGATGTTATGGCTTCGATGCATCATATGTTGTTTTGTTTTTTTCAGCAGACGTGTGGCATGGTTGTTGTCAAACAATACTGACGTCATTCTCTTGTTGTGTTTGTTTGTTGTTGGGATGGTTAGAGGAGAGGGAGATTGGACTGATTGTTGTTGTGTATGTTGGGAAAGAAGTGATAGGAGAGGAAGATTGGACCGGGTCTTGAGGAATAAGTGATAGAAGAGGAAGACTGGATTGTGAGTGTTGAGGAAGAAGTGATAGGAGAGGAAGATTGGACCGTGTCTTGAAGAATAAGTGATAGAAGAGGAAGACTGGATTGTGAGTGTTGAGGAAGAGGAAGGTTGGACCGACTTTGCATGGGGTTGTAACTTCAAATTATGTCGGATGGTTCATGTCTGTCAGCATGTGTGTGCAAACATTGTGTGCGTGTGTGTGTGTGTGTTGTGTGCGCGCGCGCGTGCATGCGTATCTATATGTGTGTGCATACGTGCGCGCACGCGCGTGTGTGTGCATAAATATTATGTGTGCTTGCTGACTTGCATATACGCTTTTTTGTCTTAGGAACACACAGTGAGAGAGAGAGAGAGAGAGAGAGAGAGAGAGAGAGAGAGAGAGAGAGAGAGAGAGAGAGAGAGAGAGAGAGAGAGCGAGAGAGAGAGAGAGAGAGAGAGAGAGAGGATCTACCAAACAGGCAATTAAAATATCTATTCTGACAATCAGGAAAAGTAATATGCACCACTGAACATTTTGGCCTTTTTCTTGTTTTACCGATAGGTGTAACGAGTTTTAACTTTCCCCAACACTGACACAGCCAGGTCTTCTTTTAGCCTCCTCAGTTATCTCCCATCTGGTGGTAGCTCCCCTTTTCACAGGCTGATAACACAGCTGTCAGTGGTGGCTGTGTGGTGAGTTGTAAAGGACCTGCTGTCAAACTCACAGAGCCATTTGAAGAAGAAGCAGCAGGGATATGACAGTCACGGGATAACAGGACCCTATTTTCACAGGCTGCAGCTTCCTGATAGTGCTGTTTCCCTGCCACAGAGGTTTTCCTAATTCTCACGGGCCTACAGGATAGCTGTTATCAACCCTGCTGAAGAACCAGCCACCATGGGGCAGTGGTTAGCACCTCAGGTTACTAGCAGAAGGTTGCAGGTTCAAATCCTATTTCATCGATTAAAATTTTCTTAAAGCCCAAAACAAGTTGCTATAGGCTCATTGGGAAGACTGGGACCACACAGTCAAGCTTCATCCACTTTAAGAGTATAATTTTGAGAGTGTTGTTCAAATTGAGTGACCAACACTGCAGGTGTCTGTATCTCTCAGGCCCAATTGCCGCCAGGATATATTATGATTGAAAGCATAGAGCACATCCCTCTCAAGCAATCTCAAAGCAGGTGCAGTTCCCTAGCAGCAGCATTTCTTCATCCTCATCACCATTGATCATCATTACAATAGAAGAGAATTGTCTCTGATTCAGTGGCCCTGATTGCTCTGGTCTCATGATGACCTCAGTTTCGGTTTCCTCATACACTTCTGTGCCTGTAGTGAGTTACTGTCAAAGCCTTTGGGGTTGGAGGTTCACAGGAGAGGGTTGTTGGAGGGATCTTGTGGTGGTCACCACCACGATAGGGCGTCTCATTCAGTCTTACCTTGTGACTAGCTGGTAATGTCATCGGTAAGGGGCTTAGTAGGTGGTATCCTGTCTTGGTTAACTCAGAACAGGCACCACTCAACACTATCTAAGTGACCCAGCAGCAGTGCAGGACACCTCTGGCTGGTGGCCTGACGGCAGCCTGACATTGATAAGATCCCCTGAAGATGAGACATGACGAGCCTGGGTGTGTGTGTGTGACTGGGATGGAGAAACTGAAATGAGCGGCATGGGAACAGCAGCACAGGACCGCCACAGAAGATGAGACAGAAAAAGAGAAAAGAAAAAAGAAACAATTCCACTAAAACAAAACAACGACCCTGCCCTCGGAAAGAACACACACACAAAGAGAAGAAAAAAAGCCAACCAAGAGATTCGGATTCGGATGTTTATTCATTAGGCCATAGCCCATAATGAAGGGGAGAGTGGACAAAAAAACCAAATCATCAGAAACATTAAAACAAACATACAATCAACAATATGAGAATCATAATAATAGAGAGAGAGAGAGAGAGAGAGAGAGAGAGAGAGAGAGAGAGAGAGAGAGAGAGAGAGAGAGAGAGAGAGAGAGAGAGAGAAAGAACTCTGAACTCTGAACTAGTTTAATTGCACATCGGCCTTGGGCCACAATACAATGCAAAGTAGATTAGGGGAAGCATCACGATATAACGTAGTACATAACACACAGTAATCAACATTCAATATATATTTATGCGTTTTCAAGATACTAAACAATTTTCAATACAGAGTAAATTCAGTTTTGCTTGATTTTCGCTTTTCTTGTTTAATCAGACACCAGATTATGCGAATATACGAAAACGAGGAGAACATTGTTCCATACTTTAGGTTACTTCTATTACAATGAAGAGGGTATTTTTTCATCCTTGGATATTATTCTTTAATCTCAACACTTCAGTAATTATGCCTTCCTTCTGTTCAAATACTACAACACAACATTTGCAAATATTTTTGTCTTTCTCGTCATCATTTGTTTTGTTCTTGAATACAACACTATTAACATTCTACAATACACAGTATTCCCTGCATTTTGCTGCATACCAATGTACCAAGCTTTTATACAAATAACGAGAAGGTGGGGGGTGGGGTGGGGTGGGGGGGGGGGGGGAGTTGATACCCATTCATTAGTAAGCACACACACAGAAGTGCAGATCATGATATGCTCAATGATTAAAATATTTTCTTCCGCCTGTTGATTGCATGGAACACATACTTTGATAAATTATGTCTGTGGATAGGGTTAGTGGCTTTTAGCAAAATGTGCAGAGGAAGTCCATTCGATCCCTTTAGAAATTTAAGCCTCAAATCATCATACATAGGACAGGCAAACAAAAAGTGCTGTTCATTTTCAATATGATTTTTACAAAATGGACAAGCTTTATCATGGTTATATTCTTTGTAGCGATGTACATTGTTATTTAGGGGAAGAACGTTGAATCGAACATGCGAAATGGCGACACGAAAGCAATATACATCAATATCTAGAATGTGTCGTTATTTTTCAAAAATGGTCTTGAATGACGTGTAAGTTGATATCTGTCACGTTCTCTGAGAGTACCTGTCCATTCCTGAGAGAGAGTCAGTCAAATCCTCTGCAACAACCAGCCATCCCAGAGCACAGCACACCACTGAAAAGTTGACATAACCCAGGACGATTTGAATTTTTAAGACATTGGCAGGCACTCTTTGCAGATTAAAAAAAATTGACTCTACCCAGTGATGTGCCATAATTTGTCAAGTGCCCTTTTCATTCCAGGTTTGTGTCCTGTTGTATGGTCAAAGATTAGCACCATAGGATTATACTGCTGTTTAAACAAACTGTCGAGGGGATTGAAGAGGTACAATCAAACATTTAAAGACTCCTGACAATGTTCACAACCTCTCCCCCCCCCCCCCCTCCCCCCACCCAAAAAAAAAAACAAAAAAAAAAAACCCTGGCGGGAACACCCCCCCCCCCCCCCCCCCCCAAAATACACACTTTGAGTATTGCTGCCCCGGGTTCAATCTGGTTCAAGGGGATTTTTTCCCTGGAGTTAAAACATTCGTGCCGACCCCCTCCCCCCAAAGCTTTTCCGATGAACTAAAAACCCGAGCCCCGTGAGCGAACGCACGCAGAACAAATTGCTCACCGTTAAAATTTTTCGCTTTTCTGAGAGTAGACCATGTGTGGGGGTGGGAAGGGTGACAAAGTTAAAAAACTGATCCACGGGGACTGGAGAAAAAAAAGCACAGGGGTGCTTATTCCATTACCTCAAATAAAAGAGTAAAAATACAAAAATAAACATGATAAAAATGACACACAACACAACACACACACAAACACACCACACCACACACACACACCCCACACCACACACACTCACCCCACCACACAAACGGGAAAAGGAACCCCCCAGTTTGTGACAGTGTCATTTTGCAGCAAGAGAGTTGTTTTTCTTCCGGGACGTGTATGTAGATGGTTATTATCAAACGAACTGAGTCCTTGGGTTGTTGTGTTTTTTTATTGTGCGTTTTTGAGGTGGGGGAGATTAGACAGGCGTCTTTTTGCGGCGTTGTAACTTAAACCAGTCTAGGGGTTTCTGTCTGTCAAAAATGCGCGTGCAATAGTTGTGTGTGTGTGTACTGGCATAAAAAGGTTGGGGGGGGGGGGGGGGGGGGGGGGGGGGGGGGAGAGAGAGAGAGAAAAGCAGCAGACAGCAACGGACAGACAGACAGACATACCTCCCAAATCAGCATCAAATTTTTGAAAAACCCCCAAAAAAACAAAAATGCGCACCATTGGAAACTTGGCCCTTTTTTCACCAAATTTGGGTTTGTGGGGGAGTTTTAATTTTACCCCAACATGACACAGCCTCTCTTCTTTTAGCCCCCAAGTTATCTCCAATCGGTGTTGCTCCCTTCTCCAGAAGATGGGTAACACTGTCAGCCTTGAAGGTGTGTGGAAAAGGGCCCTGCGTAAAGATTATATTGTTGTCTGAAGAACGGGATATCACATTTCATATGGAACAGCCCCAAATTCCAGGGCCCAAAAAATTCCCTGAAAAGGGTTTTTTCCCAAAACAAAAGTTCTTGTATTGTCTCTGCCGCATGGATGATTGTTTTAGCCGTCACTGAAGTCATGCTGCTGTTTGTGTGAGAGAATACACAGCAGAGAACCTTGAACAAGATGGGGAGAGGTTGATACAGGATGGTGGAGAAAAATACAGGATGGGGGGAAGGTTTATACAGGTGGGGAGAAAGATAAGGAGGTGGAGAAAGGTTTATGGGGGAGAAGGTTTGTAAGGAATGTGGAGAAGGTTGTGCGGATGGTGGAGAAACTTTGGGTGGGGGAGAAGGGTTTTGCAGGATGGTGGAGAAAGGTGATCAGGTGGTGGGAAAGGGTGAGCAGGATGGTGGGAAAGGGTTTTACGGTGGGGGAAAGGTTGATGGGGGGAAGGTTTTTTAAAAGAATGGTGGGAAAGTTTTACAGGGTTGGGGGAGAAGGTTTAACAGGGTGGTGGAGAAAGGGGATACAGGAAGGTGGAGAAGGGTTTATACAGGATGGTGGGAAGGGTTTTGGTGGAGAAGGTTGTACAGGGGTGGGGGAGGTTGAAAAGGATTGGGGAAGGGGGATACGGAGGTTGAGAAGGGTTTTGGTGGAGAAGGTTGAACGGATGGGGGAGAAAGGTTAGGTGGAGAAGGTTATCAGGGTTGTGGAGAAAGTTGATACAGGATGGTGGAGAAGGTTGTACAGGATTGTGGAGAAAGTGTACAGGGTGGGGGAGAAGGTTTGATACAGGGTGGTGGGAAGGTTTATGGTGGAGAAGGTTGATACAGGGTGGTGGAGAAGGTTGATACGGATGGTGGGAAGGTTTTATACGGATGGGGGGAAGTGATGGTGGAGAAGGGTTTATACAGGGTGGTGGAGAAAAGGGTTATACGGATGGTGGAGAAGGTTTTTGGTGGGGGGAAGGTTTATCAGGATTTGGAGAAGGTTGATACAGGGGTGGAGAAGGTTGTGGGGGAGAAGGTTGTACAGGATGGGGGGAAAGGTTGATGGGGAGAAGGTTGATACGGAGGTGGAGAAGTTGAACAGGTGGGTGGAGAAGGTTGATACAGGTTGTGGGGAAAGTTGAACAGGGTGGTTTGGGGAAGGTTATAAGGATGGGAGGAAAGGGGGATGGTGGAAAGGTTGATACAGGTGGTGGAGAAGGGTTTTACAGGGTGGGGGGAAGGTTGATGGTGGAAAGGTTGATGTGGAAAGGTTGATACAGGTTGGTGGGGGAAGGTTTAACAGGATGGGGGAGAAAATTGATACAGGATGGTGGGGAAGGTTGTACAGGAGGTGGATAAGGTTGA
>CM054134.1:67463838-67468838 GCA_028751875.1 Rapana venosa | reverse complement strand
TCTTTTGGGGGCCAAACTGCAGACAGGCCCTACAGGAAAAACAGGGGGGGGGGGTGTAGCCTGTGTAGTTCTTTGCTAAAGCGTTCCCACTTCTGTCTGCTGGTTCATTTGAGTTGGTGACAGAAGGGAGCCATCACCGCAATTACTAGATATAATCATGTAGACAGCAGTAACAACAACAACGACAACAAAAGCCCTGTAGCTGGTGCAGGCAGCAGAGGAGACGTTCACATGGTGTCCCCCTGGTTTGGTGCTGACTCCATCCACTCCCCTGCAAGTTCTCCCCCTTGAATTGTAGCTCAGATGTGTGTGGTGGCATGGACAACACGGAGATGTTCATTCATTCATTCATCCATTCGTTTAGTCTTTTATTTGGAGGATAATGGAATAAGGCACTCATGGTTTTTTTTTGCACCCAGTACCCATGTTCATGCACTTTTGTCAATTTTGTCATCTGTTCCCACCAGCAGCAATGGCCTACTTTTCCTAAAGGGTGGAACAGGTTTTAACGTGTGTGCAAGGTGTTCTGTGTGGGATTTAAAGTCTCAACCAAAGGACTTTCGAGGGAGTGGAGTCGGCACTGATATTAAACTCAAGGGGAAAAAATCAAATTGAACGGGCATCTCAGTGGTGGCTCGAACCTGTATTCAAACCCAGGTCGTCAAATCTCAAAGTGCAACCGAAGGACTCTAACCACCAGACCATCCCAGTCCCTAAGATACACGCTCCCCGATACCAGCATACTTGGCATAGACTGACGCCAAGGTTCTTGGCATAGACTGACAGCAAAGTTCTTGGCATAGACTGACGCCAAGGTTCTTGGCATAGACTGACAGCAAAGTTCTTGGCATAGACTGACGCCAAGGTTCTTGGCATAGACTGACAGCAAAGTTCTTGGCATAGACTGACGCCAAGGTTCTTGGCATAGACTGACGCCAAGGTTCTTGGCATAGACTGACGCCAAGGTTCTTGGCATAGACTGACGCCAAGGTTCTTGGCATAGACTGACAGCAAAGTTCTTGGCATAGACTGACGCCAAGGTTCTTGGCATAGACTGACAGCAAGGTTCTTGGCATAGACTGACACCAAGGTTCTTGGCATAGACTGACAGCAAAGTTCTTGGCATAGACTGACAGCAAGGTTCTTGGCTTCAAAGTACAGTTTGGATGAGACTATAAACCGAGGCCCCGTGTTCGAACGCATGCAGAACATCTTGCGCACACGTTAAATCCTGTTCCGCTTTTCGGAAGAGTAGGCCATTGTGTGCCGGTGGAAACATGACAAAATTTACAAAACCGCATACACACGGGGACTGGATGTAAAAAAGCACATGAGTGCTTATTCCATTATCCTCGATATAAAAGAATAAATAAATAAATAAACATATACGCACACAGACACACAAACACAGACACAACAGACACACACACACACACACACACACACCACACACACACTACACACACACCACACACACACACACACACACACACACACACACACACACACACACACACACACACACACACACACACACAACACACACACACACACACACACACACACAGAGTCTAATATCACTTTAAGTGAACAGACGTAAAATTGAAGACACACACAGAGTCCATCCAAACAACAGCAGCTGTGAAAGCAAGGACAGGCCAGCTGAAGCCCAGCTACCACCTGACCCTACACCAGGTCTCCACCGGCCTCCCCATGTGGCCATAGCAGACACACAGACACACATCTATCTATCTATCTATCTATCTATCTATCTATCTATCTATCTATCTATCTATCTATCTATCTATCTATCTATCTATCTATCTATCTATCTGTCTATCTATCTATTTATCTATCTGTCTATCTATCTATCTATCTATCTGTCTATCTATCTATCTATCTATCTGTCTATCTATCTATCTGTCTATCTGTCTATCTATCTATCTATCTATCTATCTGTCTATCTATCTATCTATCTATCTATCTATCTATCTATCTATCTGTCTATCTATTTATCTATCTATCTATCTATCTGTCTATCTATCTATCTATCTATCTATCTATCTATCTATCTATCTATCTATCTGTCTGTCTGTCTGTCTGTTCTGTCTGTCTGTCTGTCTATCTATCTATCTATCTATCTATCTATCTATCTATGCATGTATATGTGTGTGTGTGTGTGTGTGTGTGTGTGTGAGAGAGAGAGAGAGAGAAGAGAGAGAGAGAGAGAGAGAGAGAGAGAGAGAAGAGAGAGAGAGAGAGAGAGAGAGAGAGAGAGAGAGAGAGAGAGAGAGAGAGAGAGAGAGAATGAACAGTTCAAAATAAGCAGAAAAATAAAAATCTCCTTTTGATGAGAAAGTTGATTTTTTTTTTAAAAAGCAGATCTTGAGAATTGTTTTTAGTCTTTTGTTATTTTGCTTTCTGTTGTTTTTGTCTTTTCCTTTTCTTGTTTGAAAGAGAAGCTTGTCGATGTGGTTGTCGTCGTCGTCGTCATCGTCGTCGTCGTTGTTGTTGTTGTTGTTCTTCTTCTTCTTCTCTTTCTTTTTTTCCTTCCCTCACACTTCCCAGAGGAGTGCTGGATACAGCACAGTATTAATTAAAACTTTAACACTTTGTCTTGGGCGAGTGGAACCTGCAGAGCGCCCCCCCCCCCCCCCCCCCCCCCCCCCCCCCCCCCCCCCCCCCCACCCCCCCCCCCCCCCACCTTGCATGTGACATATGGGCTGTAAAGCTGGGTCTGTTGGTGCGTCCATACCACCAGCCACAGCTGCATAATGCACGTTTCCCTAACAAACAGACAGACCAGTTGTGTAAAGCAGGTGTGTAAAACTGATGCTATGTATCTATTCTTTTATTCTTTATTCCTTTTCTTGCGAGGATAATGAAATAAACACTCGTGCGCTTTTAATTTTTACATCCAGTCCCCGTGTGTATGCAGTTTTGTAGATTTTATCATCTGTTCCCACCGGCACAGGTTGTGCACTGACGGGCACAGTGGTCAGTCGTCTCCTTCCTTAACTATGCAGGAATGCGAGGATCAGGAAAAGCCATCTGAAGCCACAGCAAACACGCTCTAAGTTTAACACAGGTCCTAACCTAAGGTCCTATGCTGTTCTTGGGGGAAAATATTGTTTAGAAAGTAGAAGAAAGGATGGGACATTCTTCCGCTAATCTACACAGACAGACACACACACAGACAGACAGACAGACACAACACACACACAACAGACAGACAGACAGACAACAACACACACACACACACACACACACACACCCCCACACACACACACACACACACACACACACACACACACACACACACACACACACACACACACACAACACACACACATACATCCCTCGGATGAGACTATAAACCGAGGTCCCGTGTGCGAACGCACACGTCTTGCGCACACGTTAAATCCCGTTCTGCTTTTCGGAAGAGTAGGCCATTGTGTGCCGGTGGAAACGGATGACAAAATTTACACAAATGCATACATACACACGGGGACTGGTGAAAAAAAGCACATAAGTGCTTATTCCATTATCCTCGAAATAAAAGAATAAAACACACACACACACAACACACACACACACCACACACACACACACACACACACACACACACACACACACACACACACACACACACACTCTCTCTCTCTCTCTCTCTCTCTCTCTCCTCTCTCTCACTTACTCACTCTTAATGTCTAATATCACTTTTTGTGAAGAGACGTAATATTGAAGACCACCACCACGCACGCACGCAGGCACACACACACAGTTGCACACACGCACTCACACACACACACACATGCACACACCGACCCACCCACCCACACACAGATGTGTGCTTCATCTTGCATTGTGAGGTCTGGATTTATAAACAAAAAAAATCCTCATTAAATTTTTTGTTCTTTTCAACATAGATTTAGCAGTGTCTTTTTGAACGCTTTTATATGTCAATTTTCTTGATATTTTTGTGAGGGCAGGATGAAAAAAAGTTGTGTAAACTTAATCTCTTACCCTCAAACACGATCATTCTTGATTTGACTTGACTTGACACAGAAAGAAAGAAAGAAAGAAAGCGAGAGAGAGAGAGAGAGAGAGAGAGAGAGAGAGAGAGAGAGAGAGAGAGAGAGAGAGAGAGAGAGAGAGAGAGAGAGAGACAGACAGACAGAGACAGAGAGAGAGAGAGAGAGAGAGGGAGGGAGGGAGAGAGAGTTTGAAAAAATACACCGCAAACCAAACCAACCATGCCCTGTTGACAACCATCCATGACTTTCAATACAGGAAACTACGTTATGGAGAGAAGATAACACTTCAATCCACTGCCCCCCCCCCCCCCCCCCCCCCCCCCCTCACTTCCCCTACTACCACCATTACTTCTACCCAACAAGGCAAAACAAGAAAGCAGTCAGGACAGACAGAGCCTAATCGCCCGTAGCCGAGCTTAGTTTGCTTGGAGTGGAGTGGAGTGGAGTGGTAGAGATTGGCGGAGCAGTGGGGTAATAAAGAGCACATGTTAACAGCTGCAAACCCACACCCCCCACACCTCCACCCACCCTTCCTTTTTTCAGGCAATAAAATAACACGCTTTGTTTATCGCACAGCCTCCGACTGACGCAGAGGAGAGGGGAGGAGGGGGGGGGGGGGGGGGGGGGGGGGGGGGGGGGGGGGGGGGGGAGGGGAGGGAGGGAGGAGAGGAGGGGAGGGAAGGTAGGAGAGGTTTCCAATGCCGCATAGGCTGGCTACAGTCGGCTAGGAGCTCTGTTTGCCAGCCAGCCAGACATCAGTCATCATCCCCTGAAAAGACACCCCCCCCCCCCACCCCCCTTTCGCCCCCCCCCCCCTCTTTCACCTCCCCCCCCCCCCCTCTCTCTCTCTCCCTCACTCAACATCTGTTGGCAAACAAAGAGGCGACAGCGCTGTCCCAGTTCCATTGACAATTCCAGATGATCCAGGCAGACACAGAACTGCTTTTAATTTTTTTTTTTCGT
>CM054134.1:67446338-67453838 GCA_028751875.1 Rapana venosa | reverse complement strand
TCATTATATGATTTCTGATGTAACAGATGTCTCGTGTTGTACAGAAACATCTTCTGAACTTTCCGAAATGCCTGCACACTCTGCGACAGTGTCTCTGACCATATACTCCAGATACCTTTGCTTTTCCACTTCATCTGCCTCCTCCTCATATCAACACAACCCGGTTTTATTGACAATATTAAATGTCATACCCGTTGTGGTGTGTGTGTGTGTGTGTGTGTGTGTTCCTTTGTTCTTTGATATGAAGTCTTTTACTTAAAGTGATATTAGACATAGGTGTGTGTGGGTATGTTCAGTGTGTGTTGTGTGTGTGTGTGTGTGTGTGTGTGTGTGTGTGCTCCGCGTGTCTGCGCGCACGTGCGTGTGTTTCATCTACTGATGTGTCAAGTCTCTTTTCACTCTGACAAAGGTCATTTTAAGACATAGAGAGGGTGGAGGGGGCATAAAGCAACAACTCAGCATAACTTGCTTCTTCTCTTGCTGATCAACATCACTACACAGACTGGGCGAGAGACGGACATAGTCCAGAGGGTGAGGAAAAACTTGCCTTTCTCTCAGGACTTGTCCTGCAAGCTTCAGCTCTCCCTCTTGTCTCTGCCCACCTGTGATGAGCACTGTCTTCTGAACACAAGGGCGCTGTTTTCCCTCTCAGGGAGCTGAATGGAAGTGTTGCTTCCCTTCAGTCTCAACACAAAAATACTTTGATTGCTACGACGACCTAGTTTGAAGGCAGATGAAACACAGCAAAAGCATTGCTTATTCAATGTGCCATCTGAAAATAAACATTGGACTTGGCTTGACTTGTCTTGAAGATACTTACTATTCAAGCAGTAGAGCGTTCATCAAACAGTGTGGCGTTGATGGGAGTCTGTTAACAGGTAGACTGAACTCAGATTTACCGAATTTTGGAATGCCGTAGAGTTAAAGTGTCTCGCTGGCTGCCAAGCAAGGGAAGCTACTTTTTCTTTTTCTTTTATTCTTTTATTCTGTTGTATCGAGGATAATGGAATAAGCACTTATGTGCTTTTTTTTTACACCCTGTCCCCGTGTGTATGCGGTTTTGTAAATTCTGTCATCTGTTCCCACCGGCACACAATGGCCTACTCTTCCGAAAAGCGGAACAGGATTTAGCGTGCGCGCAAGATGTTCTGCGTGCGTTCGCACACGGGGCCTCTGTTTATAGTCTCATCCGAAGGACTTAACTTAACACGACGAGAAGAGAGAGAGAGAGAGAGAGAGAGGAGAGAGAGAGAGAAGAGAGAGAGTTCTGCAGGACCAGATCCCCCCTGACGACGGAAAGAGTCAAGGACAGCATGCTGAACTGATGGCCCACAGTATAGTGCTTCCTCACAAGGAGAGAACAGTTGCAGCATGGCGAAAATGTCTGATTCTGGACTTGTTCCTGACGACTTGTGGTATTGCCACATCACTGTGTGGCACACTGGTGGAAAAGGCCAGTCCTGCAAACACTCATACCTCTGTTACTCTTCCACATCTTTTCTGCTCGTTGGTGCTTCCATGATACTTTTTTCTTTTAAAGGAAAATGGAATAATCACTCCTGTAGGTTTTTTTTTACATTCAGTCCCTCGTGTGCGTGCGGTTTTATAAAATTTTGTCATCCGTTCCCACCGGCACACAGTAGCCTACTCTTCCTTAAGGTGGAACAGGTTTTAACGTGTGTGCAAGACGTTTTGCGTGCGTTCGCACACCCGTCCTCGGTTTCTAGTCTCATCCGAAAAACAGATGCTGTCTCAGTGTAAGGCGTGAAGCTTCTGTTTCCAATCGCTCTCTCCGTTTCTGGCTTAACCATCAGCTCACCAGCCTCCTTTCTTTCTTTTTACAATTATTTCCCGTCTTCCGACTGTTTTTGTTTTGTTTTGTTAATTAGACTCCATCCTTTTCAGTTCTTTTTTTTAATTCCCCCCCCCCCCCCCCCCCCCCCCTCTCTCTCTCCTCTCCCACCCAACACCTTGCAGATTGTCTTCGGGCCGAAGACAAGATATTTTTTGGTTGGTGCTAACATTCCTTCTTCTCCCTCAGTGTTTCTACTTCTGCATCCTTCCCTTTCACCGCCCCCTCCTCCCTCCCCCCTCCCCCGTCTAACCACCATCCCCCCCCCCCTCTCGTCCCCCTGTGTTTGATGAGTTGCCTGCAGCCAACAGTCGGTGCCAGAAGCCGGGCCCAGATGGTGGGACCAGACAAAGCTCTGGCATCGATCTTTGCCAACTCCACTCGTCTGGATCAGTGGGGGTGAGCAACTGGAGAAGTCACTGACTGCAAGCCTGTGGGACAATAAGCGCGGAGGGATCCTCTCTCCGAAATGCCTCTCCCGGGAGAAACGTTCCCTGGCAGGAAAAAGGAACAATTTTCCAGCAACGTTTGTGTGTTTGTTTTCACAACGTTGTAACGTTCTGTATTGGATCCGCTATAAATTAATTTGCACTTTTCATATTAAGCTTGGGTGAGACAAGTTGCCAAGCCAGAAAGTTAAGGATTAGAGACAGCCTTGGAGGTAAAAGTGAAAACGATTGATAGCAGAACTGACGAAGAATGGACTGTATGACTCAAGTTTTGTAACGATATCGCGAAGTGATTTCGATTCACTGTATATTAATTTGGTTTTCTGGATGAAGATTACTTTGATAATCAATCACCTTTGATCTGATTGGGGTGGAAGGGTTGTGAGGAGGGATAGCCGGTGGTAAGAGCGTCGCCCTCGTGATCTGACCTTGACAGAGGGCACGAGCTTGTCTGCGCTAGGTGTCTGTCCACAGCTATTTGTCTCTGAAATAAACTTTGGTACTGGCTCCACTCCCTGGGAAGTCCTTTGGATGACGTGATAAACCTTTAGATGAGGTATTGAACCTTTGAATGAGGTTATGAACCTTTGGATGATGTGATAAACCTTTGGATGATGTGATAAACCTTTGGATGACGTGATAAACCTTTGGATGAGGTGATAAACCTTTGGATGATGTGATAAACCTTTGGATGATGTGATAAACCTTTAGATGAGGTGATAAACCTTTGGATGATGTGATAAACCTTTAGATGAGATGATAAACCTTTGGATGATGTGATAAACCTTTAGATGATGTGATAAACCTTTGGATGACGTAATAAACCTTTAGATGAGGTGATAAACCTTTGGATGAGATGGTAAACCTTTGGGTGAGGTGATGAACCTAAGCCCTGTGTAGGAAGTCATGCAGAATGTCTTGCACACACGCTGTAACCTCATCCATCTTTCGTAGAAGAGCATGGCTGCTGGGAGGGATCATGTGAACATACTCAGCATGCACCCTGCTATCTTGAGAGGAATAGACTCTGTCAGATTTAATACATTTGCTTTGGCCACGACCCACTGCCTGAAAATTCACAGTAGTACACCAACGACTCCTGAAGGAGTTTAGGAAGAAGTCAGGTCAAGTCAGTGGTGGACAGCAGCATCCTAGTCCAACAAAGGTCTTCAGGCACAAAGACATGGAGCCAGCAGCACACACACCTCCAGCCACATCCCCAGCACCTTGTGTGAGCTGATATCAGCTGGCGTGTTCAGTGGTCCTCTTCAGGTTAACTAACAGACTGAAACAATGGCTAGAACAGTGATCGACAACTGCACAGCTTTCCCTAGTATCGAGCTTCCATGGGACAGCAGCATCTCTTAAAACTGATACCATATTTCAACAGAACAACATTCTGCACCTGTACCTTTCTTTACCTTCATTTGGGAATAGGGTTTCTTCTTCTTCTTCTTTCACTTCCAGAGAAGTCACAACGGCCCCCACACCAAACACTTGTTCACAACTTCCACCATAAGAATGATGTCAGTTGTGTGGCAGAGCCTGATTCTCTGCAGATATTTTCCCTGTCCATTCTGTATTGTTGTTGGTCCGCCTTTCTGTTGTCTTTCCACCTTTCCCCCCCACAGCTCCCTGAAGAATTAGTTCAGCTCAGCAAGGCCTGCATTTTGTTGGGGGGCCATAGCGACGGAGTTTTTCTTTTGCTGGTAAATCGGCGATACCAGGTGTAAGTAGCTAAAGAAGACAGGGGCTCAAAACACTCACTGACAACTATGATCGATCTCCAAGCAGTTCTGCCATTGCGGGGAGAACACTTAAAGACAGGGAGGTTGGGCCTACAAAGCCTGAGCGAAAACTTTCGCTTTGAAAATGTCGCTGGGATGTTTGCCACCATGACACACCCTCCCCTTCCCTCTTCTCTGTTGACAACAGCGCTAACTTGCATTTCCCTCAACTGTTAATTGTCACTGATGGCAGTTTCGCGTGTTGGCAATCTAAACGTGAGGGTCTAAGGATTAACTCTGATATCTGAATCTTGTTTCTGGTAGCAGGCTTATGTCCCTACAACCTGACTAATGTGTTGGATGTCGGTGTCTTGTATTGTTTGGTTCTGTTTGTTACTGCTTGTTTCAGCTCATACAAGCTTTCAGATTTTTTTTTTCAGGGTGTCTTAATTTTGTTCAGTGTAACCTTGAGAACTTGTTTGTTGCTGGTTTTTTAAACTTTATTTTGGGGGTTACTTTTTCATATTCTTTCTTCACTTACCTTTATTATTGTGTTTTAATCAGTTTACTGATCGTTTAAATGTGTACTGTGCAACCACTTCCCTCCCTCCTTCAAGTTATCTCTCAATCAACGGTGTTTGCATACTCATTATCAGTTTATTGATGTATTTTTTATGATTATACTACATGTGCCAGTGTGAACGCTTCACTGCCACAAGAGAGAAAACTGATTGGACAACTCGGGTTTTAAGTTCATTCAACTACATAGTTGATCTAAGGCGTAACACGTTCTTTTTAAAAAAATCACTTCTTGTCTTGTCTTGCCTATTCTTTTCTTACTTTCTTTGACAAAATTATCTCCCCCTCCCTGCGCTCCTGTCTAAGCGAAGCCAGACACACTATCTCTAAATTGAAATGAATTCAACTTGAACAGACGATAGAGAGAGAGGGTTTTTATTTGTATTGAAAAAATTTTGTAAAATACAAAGTGTTTTTTCCGAACAACATTTTGTACAACGACAATGACAATGATGATGACAATGACGATGACAACGACGACGATGACGACGACAAGATAACGACGACGAAGACACTGACATCGACGACGATGACGAACGTGGATGTGGGTAGGCAGACTTTGGAGAGAAGAAGTGGGATGGGAGGGAGGGAAGGGGCTGTACAGCTGGCAAGGTAGGGGGGGGGGGGGGGGGGGGGAGCAATAGGTGGGGGGATGAAAAGAGGACTGGTAAAAGACTGGTGGTGGTGATGGTGGAGGGGTGGGGTGGGGTGGGGTGGGGTGGGAAGGGGCCGGGGCAGGCAGCTGGGTGGCAGTGCTGGCTGTACACGGGGCTGTCAGCCAGGCTGGGTGGCAGAGGGAGAATCGATGGATGGACGGTGTGGCCCACAGCAGAGACAGCAGAGAGAGGGGTCTCCGCAACCAATGAACTACAGCTAGCCTATCGCTGTCAACTTCGCTTCGCACACCGCAAATCTCTGAATTGACACCCCCTCCCCTCCCTTCCCTTCCCTCTCCCCCCCCCCCCCCCTCCCTTCCCCCCTTCGCAGCCAGTCCTTGCAGCCAGCTTTTGTTTTCTTGTACACCTTTGGCTCCTTTCCTCCCTCACTCCCTCACCCCCACCCTCCCCCTTTCCCCTTTCATCCCTCGCTGTGAGTGTTCGGTTTGGGTTTTGCGTATTTTTTCTGTAAAAAAATATTTTGTGTTTTCCGTGGAATCTTTCACTATTGCAAAACTCTGTCTGTCTGCCTGCTTGTCTGTCTGCCTGTCTGTTTGTCTGGTCTCTGTCTCTGTCTCTGTCCCCCCTCTCTCTCTCGCTCTCTATCTGTCTGTCTGTCTGTCTGTATCTCTGTCTCTCGCTCTTTGACTGTCTCTCTTTCTCTCTCTCTTCTCTCATGTGCACAGCGCATGTGTGTGTGTGTGTGTGTGTGTGAGAGAGAGAGAGAGAGAGAGAGAGCGAGAGAGAGAGAGAGAGAGAGAGAGAGAGATAGAGATAGAGAAATAAAGACAAAGGCAGAAAGAGACCGATCCTGGTTTTCAATTCAAGCTGTGATGAAAAAAATGCCTCTCTTGAGAGAGAGAGTTTTTAAAACAGAAACAAAATGATGCTATCATAAAAAAAACAACCCAACATGAACATACAGAAAACAAAGAAAACTCGGTATTGCACACACATGTCCATAAGGAAAAGACAAGACAACACCCCCCTAATATCCCCCCAAATCCAAAGCAAAAGAAAGATAGGGTGTTCATAGTTTTTCTTGAATCTGTCCTTATTGATTTTTGACATGAAAGCAAAGGGCGAACTGTTCTTGGTTGTTGTTTTTAAGGCGGCAGGCATCCCAATGCGCTTGTTCTGGGAGCGTTAGCGGGCATGCCTGTGCACAAGTGTCGGCAACAGACAAAAAACATGCACGTTTTGGAGCATGTGTGTGCATTCACCAGAGAGAAGAGAGAGAGAGAGAGAGAGAGAGAGAGAGAGAGAGAGAGGGGGGGGGGGATTCGTGCACGTGTAAGCTAAGTAATTAAACACCCACACATACACATTACACATGTACATACACACATACACACACTTGTACACACACATCTGTTTAAAATCACTTTTTGGTGGATGGACGTTGAAACGAACACACGCACACACACACACACACACACACACACACACACACACACACACACACACACACACACACACACACACACACACACACAACACACACACACACACACTCTCTCTCTCTCTCTCTCTCTCTCTCTCTCTTTAATATAAACTCTCTTTCTCCCTCTCTCCTGTCTTTTCGCCTCCCCTCCGCTCCCTCCACTCTCTGTATCTCTCCCTTATTGTCGCTCCAGCTCTCCTTGTCTTTCTCTGTCTGTCACCATCTTTCTTCATTCCAGAACGCGCATGCCCGCTGTCACCATGTCTTTGCACTGCGCACTGTCCACGTGTCTTTTTTGTTTGTCCCTGGTGCAAGTATGTAGATGCAGGCACCACTGAAACAAAGAACAAAAAAACCCAACCAAAACAAATAATAGATAAATACCCCAAACAAGCAACCCCCCTTCCCCCCTTTCCTAAAGAAAAGAAAAAGATCAAAGGCTTATGAAGAGAATACAGAGGAGAAAGTGAAACAAGAAGTAACACAGATTCAGACTATTTTATATAAACTGCAACGAGTAGTCATGTACAGAAGTGCGGTGACAATGTGCAAATGTCACACAGTCCTGGGTGAAGAGGCAAACTGACCACACACACACACACACACACACACACACACACACACACAAAACACACACACACACACACACACACACACACACACACACACACACACACACACACACACACACATTAATGGTCAATGATGCAATAATGTAGTATCTTAGTATAATCATTAAGAAATTAATTTTGTTCTTAGATAGATGGCTTGATGAAAAAAGCAAATGCATTGC
>CM054134.1:67426338-67438838 GCA_028751875.1 Rapana venosa | reverse complement strand
TAGAAGACTTAAAACTTATTTTTACGCACGCATATACGCAGCACGTACACACCACGACGTGTGGTGCGAATACGCCCACGACACCTTACACCAATATATGAATTCAATGTTTTAAGACAGTTGACTAGAACACAGACTTATTTCACACACCCACGCACCCACCCACACACACACACACACACACACAATTATGTATTGACTACAGTGAAGCGATAGTTGGTTTTGTTCTGTGTGACATTCGCCACCTTGGTTTAGAGTTTGTGTTACAATGGAAGTGAAGTATTGACACAACAGAAAGTGCACGTGCACGTATACTGAATGAAAGAAACATACATGGCTCTATTTTCTGTACATCAGCACAGATGGAGGACAGTGACAATGCCACTTTGCATACCAGAGGGCTGCAGCTCTTCCTGCACTTTCTGCAGAAGCCTGAGCACAGCAGCTTGAGCACAGCGGGCTGTGTTGTCCTCTGTAAGCTGCCTCAGTGGGGGTGTGGAAAGTGCACACCCAGGGCCCGGCACTGACTGCTGGACAGTCAACACATGGAAACCCAGGCAAGGTTTGATCTATGCAGCTCTGTACCAGATTTGGTGAAAATAAGTGATTCTCTATGTCTGGTTAAACGTTGCTGGTCTCCATGTGACACTGTTGTGCCTGTAATTTTTCATATATGTGAAAGGAGGAAGCAAATGTTTCACTGCCAACTTCGATTTGGGATTAGTTACCTGAAGAACGATGTATTCAATCAACATTTAACAGACGACCCTGTGTGTGTCTTCAATTTTACGTCTGTTCACTTAAAGTGATATTAGACGACCCTGTGTGTGCTTGTGGCTGTGTCAGAGAGACATCTGAACATTACCTGTTGTTTTGTCCCTGATAACATCGTGTACGTGAAAATACGATTTCTACATTTTCTCCTGAAGATGTCCAAGTGCAAGGTCTGTTAATTGGTAATACTGATCTTCAAGACAAATCAAATGAACTGGATTTTGAAACCATGCATACACATATCAATCAATCAATCAAAACGAGTTTAACTTGTTGGTAAACTGATTTGTAAGACTCAGTGTAGAGAAGCTTCTGTCAACAAAACAGAGAAAACAGCAATGCAACACCTGTGTGTGTTATGGATACCAGTCAAAGTTGTGTGCCCTGACAACGCTCCCTGTAGTCCCCTAACCAGCTTATTCTCTCCAGCCCAGTAAACGGCGGGCAAAGTTGCAGATTGAATTGTCAGGGCATTCATTTGCCACTGTCACTTCTCCAAGCTCTCTGTGTTGACATTCCTCCTCCAGCCTGGCTCTCTTTCAATCTGTTCTTTCTCCCCTCCTGTCCTCCCCTCTTCCCTGCCTGCACCTCCCTTCCCTCTGTGTGTTGTGTGTGTGTGTGTGTGTGTGTTAGTGTGTGTGTGTGTGTGTGTGTGTGTGTGTGTGTAAGTTGTGTGAGAGAGTGTGTGTGTAGTGTTAGTAGTGTGTGTGAGTGTGTGTGTGTGTGTGTGTGTGTGTGTTGTGTGTGTGTGATGTGTGTGTGTGTGTGTGTGTGTGTGCTCTCAGGTCGTCTCTTCCCCCAGGACTGTGTGACATTTGCACATTGTCACGGCACTCTGTTATTTCTTGGTTGGATCTCTTGCTGCAGTGTATGCTGCTGTTTCCTTTCCTTCTGCTTCGCTTTCTCTTTTATTCAAAGCCTCAGGAAATGAGAAAAATGTTCTCCTCACTCACACATCAGCTTGTATGCTTACGTGCATGCACAAACACAACCAGCCTGCCTCTTACTCTCTTCCCTCCCTATACACCCATATAGTGCATATGTACGCACACAGAAAGTGACAAAGACAAAGAAATGAATTCAATTTAAACCAAACACTGAATCATTTTTATCTTCGGTGGTACTAGTACATGTGGAGCAGAAGAGAGAGAGAGGGGGAGAGAGAGAAGAGAGAGAGAGAGGAGAGAGAGAGATAGAGAGAGAGAGAGAGAGAGAGAGAGAAGAGAGAGAGAGAGAGAGAGACAGAGACAGAGAGAGTTATTTTCTTTTTTTTCCTACAGTCTACGACACTGCCCCCATTTAGTTCACTTCGTCTGCCTGCCTACCTCTGTCACCTCCTTGTATTCAGCACGTGGCAAGAACCAAGGATGCTGCCCCCCCCCCCCCCCCCCCCCCTCCCCCCCCTCCCCTGTTTCACGGCATCTTTTAGTTCCAGTTTCTGACTCCTTCCCCCGCTTTTCTGCTAATCTCTTTTTCCTGACTCCTTCTGTCCCCCGTCCTCCCCCTCCCACCTTATACCCCCGTTTTTCATCCACCCACCACTTCATACATGTGATGCTCGGCGCTACTCTTTCCCGATCTCCTTTTCCACATTTATTCATTTTCAACAGTTTTCATTGTTTTTGAATGGAAAAACTTTTTGAGTGCAAATATTCTCCGATTCTCTTACACGCCCCTCCTCCCCGCCCCCCCCCCCCCCCCCCCCCCCCAAACACACACGCTTTGTATCAGATACACAGGATCACTGTTTCTGCTTGTTTTTTAAATGTTTGTTTTTGCTTGATGTTGTTTTATTTGTTCATCTATTCGTATCTTTGTCTTGATTTCTCGTTCAGCCTCTGTCTCCTTTAGCATTCTTTTTATTTCATATCATATGTTTTCTGTGTTATCTATCTGTCTGTCTGTCTGTCTGTCAGTCTGTCCCAGTCTGTCTGTCTGTCTGTCTGTCGGTCTGTCTATCTATCTATCTATCTATCTATCTATCTATCTATCTATCTATCTATCTATCTATCTATCTATCTATCTATCTCATACTGTCTTTCAATCTCTCTATAAAAAACCCAGGCTGCATGCCAGTGCGAGCACAATCACGATTCCAGCCTCCGCTCCTGTCAGCTGTTCTTGAGCTCTCTCTCTCTCTCTTCTCATCTCTCTCTCCTCCTCTCTCGTCATCTCTCTCTCTCTCCTCTCTCTCCTTTACACCCCCTCACTCATTTCCTCACTTTTCACCACACACACACACACACACCCACACACACACACACACACACACACACACACACACACACGCGCGCGCATTATCACATAACAAAACACACACAACACAACACACACACACACACACACACACACCACACACACACACACACACACACACACACACACACACACCACATAACAACACAACACACACAACACAACACACACACACACACACACACACCACACACACACACACACACACACACACACACACACATTATCACATAGTCCAAACTGTACTGTACATTTATTTCAAGCACAGGAGCCCAGGACGGAACAGGTGGGGGGGTAAAAAAGAGGGGGGGGGGGGGGGGGGGGGCAGCTAGGGAGGGGACCAAACAAAGGCAGCCAGCTGTGCTCTTTACCGGTAATTCAGGCCGCTAACTCGTCACGCTTCATGCACCAGGCCAAAATCATCCCTAGAGACCACGGCAGAGAGAGAGAGAGAGAGAGAGAGAGAGAGAGAGAGAGAGAGAGAGAGAGAGAGAGAGAGAGAGAGAGAACACATCACATCAAATTCTTTTGTTTCGAGGAGAAGAGAGAGAGAGAGAGAGAGAGAGAGAGAGAGAGAGAGAAGAGAGAGAGAGAGAGAGAGAGAACTCTGAACTCTGAACTCTGAAATTTAATGAATACAGGCCAACAGCCCCCTTTCATGGGGGAAACATAAACATTATTCTGACATACTATACAACATGATCAAGAAACACAATACTGGTACTACATAAAACATGTTCAGGGAGAGAGAGAGAGAGAGAGAGAAGAGAGAGAGAGAGAGAGAGAAGGGGAGAGAGAGAGAGAGAGAGAGAGAATCACACCACATCAAATCAAATTCTTTTATTTCGAAGAGAGAGAGAGAGAGAGAGAGAGAGAGAGAGAGAGAGAGAGAGAGAGAGAGAGAGAGAGAGGTCAAATCCAATCCAATTCTTTTGTTTCGGAGAGAGAGAATGAAATGAAATCAAGTCAAATTCTTTTATTTTGAGGAGAGAGAGAGAGAGAGAGAGAGAGAGGAGAGAGAGAGAGAGAGAGAGAGAGAGAGAGATTCATTAAACATTTTCACAAAGATAAATATTTTAGGTCAAACATAGTCATAATCCTAATCTGTTCTGTAAATATACATGCTTCAAAACAAATAGACTAGAAAAAAAGGAATTGTCGAGAGAGAAAGACAGAGAGACAGAGAGAGAGAGAGAAGAGAGAGAGAGAGAGAGAGAGAGAGAGAGAGAGAGAGAGAGAGAGAGAGAGAGAGAGAGAGAAGGAAGGAGGGAGGCAGGGAGGGAGAGAACTCGAATATTTTACCAGAGTGTTCTTTACACTAGACCCTCAAAAAATAAATAAACACCCCCCCAAAAAAACAACAACAACAACAACCCCCAAAACCAACACCAAACAAAATACCACCCCCAAAAAAAAAACCAAACAACAACACCCCAAAATCAACACCAACAAAATACCCCCCCCCAAAAAAAACAAACCACAACCCCCCAAAAAACACCAAACAAAACCCACCAACAACAACAAAACATAAATGCACACCACCAAAGAAAAAAAAACCCCAAACAACAAACAAAAACATCAAACCAACACAAGAACCCTAAAAAGAAAAAAACAGGAAAAACCCAAATCAAACCATTCCTTAAACAAACAAACATAAGATCAATCCAAAAAACACATACCCAAACAACCGAAACACAAAGACATATAGAACCCAGAGAAAAGACCTGAAGAGAAGAGAATGAGATAAGAATGAGAATTTGATCAGAGAGAAAAGAGAGTAGAATAATATAACATCAGTTCAACAGGATACACACACAGAGACAAGAGAGACAGAGAGAGATAAGAGAGAGAGAGAGAGAGAGAGAGAGAGAGAGAGAGAGAGAGAAGAGAGAGAGAGAGAGAAGAGGAGATAAAGAAGAGAGATAGAGAAGAGAAGAGAGAGATAGAGAAGAGAGAGAGAGAGAGAGAGAGAGAGAGAGAGAGAGAGAGAGAGAGAGAGAAGGGGGGAGATAGAGAGAGATAGAGAAGAGAAGAGAGATAAAGAGAGAGATGAGAGAAGAGAAGAGAGAGATAGAGAGAGAGAGAGAGAGAGAGAGAGAGAGGAGAGAGGGACGAGAAAAGAGAGAGATAGAGAAGGAAAGGAGAATAGAAGAGAGAGAGATGAGAGAAGAGAGAGAGAGGAGGAGAGAGAGGGATAAAGGGGGGAGAGAGAGAGAGAAGAGAGAGAGAGAGAGAGAGAGAGAGGGAGAGAGGGGAGAAGTCTTTGTCACTTCCTTCCTTCATTCAGCCGCTGCCGCCCGTCACCAGGTGTTTGCAGGGCATGCAATTACGGCGTGTGTGGGGCACGTGCGTGCGCGCGCCAACAAGCAAAGCAGGCAAGCCAGCAGCGCCCTATGGTGTAGGCTGCTAGACTACACTACTACTTCTTTGTGGCCGTATTTTACTTTAGGGGCCTCCTCCTCCTCCTCCTCCTCCTCTCTCTCTCTCTCTCTCTCTCTCTCCTCTCTCTCTCTCTCTCTCTCTCTCTCTCTCTCTTCTGCAGCTTGAGGGAGGAGAGGGGGAGGGAGAGGGGAGTAAGACCATGGATCGATGGGGGAGGGGGTGGTGGTGGTGGGTGGTGAGAGAAGGAGAGAGAGAGAGAGAGAGAGAGAGAGAGAGAGAGAGAGAGAGAGAGAGAGAGAGAGAGAGCGTGGCACATCTCACACTACACGCCCCTACGCTGCTGGCTGTTCTGTTGGTTCGGAGCAGGTGGTACCAGGCCCCAGATGGCCCAAGATGGTTTGATATTTGCCCCCCCCCCCCCCCCCCCCCCCCCGCAAATCGATCCGCTGCTGCTGCTGCCGCTGCTGCTGCTGTTGTAGTCATGCACAAGAGATGGGAAGTTGGGGGTGGAGGTGGGGGTGGGTGGAGGTGAAGGTGGGGGAGGCCGGCGGGGTGCTGCAAGGGGAAGGGGAGGGAGGGCATGAGAGGAGAGGAATGGGGAGATGGGGAGAGAGAGAGAGGGGGGGGGGGGGGAGGGAGGGGGAGAGACAGAGATGTGATGTGTGTGGGAGGGGGGGAGGGAGAATGGAGAAGTTAGGGTGGGTGGGGGTGGGGGGATTTGTTAGGTTCACTAGTCTGTGGCTGTCTATTGGCCCGGGTGACAGACATAGCATTGTAACAAGGTGACAGAGGGCCCCAGGCTGTACCCAGGAAGATACACACAACAGCTGGGCTACTGGCTACTTTGTGCCTGTCTGTCTGTCTCTCTGTCTGTCTCAATCTAATATAGGCCATTTATTGCTTTAAACAGCCGTTACACTGACTGAACTTACATCCATGAAAAAACACCCCCACCCTAACGCTGTGCTGTCAGCTTAGTGTACTTCGTTTTCAGGGAAGTCCCTAACGTGAACAGCATTGTGTTTTACACCCATGGTGGCTGGGGTTTTGTCTCTGTTTCTGATTCTGTCTGTTTGCCTGTCTCTCTCTCCTTTTCTATCTTCTCTCTCTCTCTCTCTCTCTTTCTCTGTGTCTTTCTGTCTATCTCTGTCTGTCTGTCTGTCTGTCTGTGTCTGTCTCCTCCCTCTCTCTTTCCATCACACACACACACCACACACACACACACACACACACACACACACACACACACACACACACACACACACACACACACACACACACATAGGCAGGGGAAAGCAATGTCAACGTGATAATGTATCATAATTTATACGTTGACATGAAACCCCAGTGAGTCAGACTTTTGCAGGAACCAGGATGTCTGATGTCTGGTGGATGGATGCCTGTGTTGTCTCCTGCAGCTCAGAGGAATCACTGGCCTGTTGAAGTCCACACACCAGCACAGTCAGCCTCACCCACTGTCTGCACACTGTGTATCTGTCAGTCCTGCTCCCCTCTCCTGCCTGCATCCTCAGCTGCTTTACACTCACTGTAACTATCCTGTCTGCTCCCTCCCTGTTTCACTGTCCTCTGTCACTAGCAGACACTGGTAGGGAGGCAATGGCGGGAGTGATACAAGACATGTCTGCATGACGTTCAGCAGTAATGTTCTGCTCAGTGTCATGAAAAGAACCTAGGAGAGGTTTGGGAGAAAGAAGCCCGACGGAGATGTTGCACTTGCCTGATTTGCCTGCTGTGTTCTGTGTGCTTCAGCTCTCCTGCAGTCCCTGCAGACTTGAGATGGACGCTTTTGTCTGTAAACTGCACAATGTTCTTGATTAACAGGGGGTGTAATAAAAAAGTGGATGTCAGCCTTAGTACCACGACAGTTTGGTTTCCTTGTCCTTTGATTTCGGAGGCAGACACTGTCCTTTCTTAAAGCACGGAAGTCAGCGTGCTCTCCAACGCTGATGGAAGCCCTTCAACCAGCATTCTCAATTCCAATACACAGAAAGAAAAATACACGGAAAATGCAGAAAATATTTCACACTGCCACTAAGCAGCACGACTTGCCGGTTGCCAAGCAAGAGAAGCAACTCGGAGAGAAAGAGAGAGAGAGAGAGAGAGAGAGAGAGAGAGAGAGAGACAGAGACAGAGAACAGAGAGACACAGAGAGTCAGAAAGATACAGAGAAAGAATCTGGAACTGAGGATAAAACTGAAGATAAAAAGAAAACAAAACAACTGTACATCAATAACTCTACTACCCCACTCCCATACCCCCCCCCCCCCCCACCCCTTCCCTTGCAACTCTTTGTTCAACACCGCTTCCCCCCCCCCCCCCCCCCCCCCCTTCACTCTTTCCCTCTTTTTCTCTTTCTCTCTCAAAGCTGCGCGTGCGAGGGGTGGGTGGTGGGGGTGGGGGCTGTGAACAGATGAATTTTTAAATCCAACAGCGGAAAACAAAGCCTGCCGTACAATGCACACCTGGAGCCTTAACGAACCCATTTTCAAATCTGCTTCACTCCCCCTGTCTTCCTTCTTTCCTGTTTATTTCCCTTTGAACGTGTTCCTGTTCAACAGTCACGGTCATCAGTGACTTGAATAACTTCTCCTGTAACTTCTTGAGCAGTCAGCGGGGAATTGTTTTGAATTGTCTATAGGCTCCAATGGTGTCTTAGGTATGTTGAGGGTGGTGGAGTCCATCCGTCTCCACGTAATAGGATGCATGCTGGTTATGTTCGTGTCTTCTGTGCTATCAGCTACAGAGATAGAGAGAGAGAGAGAACCGTCTCTCCTCTGGACTACGGATGGAGTTGTACAGTGTGTGGGCCATGATCTGTGTGCCTTCATACACGGGACTTCGGAATAATCATTGTCTTATCTGATGGATTGCCAAGGAGTGGAGTCAGAAGTCATACTGACCCCAGGGTAAGAATCTCCTCTTGGTTCTGGCCTAAAGCTGCGTCAGTGACTGATGTAAGCAGTGAGCTAAGAGCTGTACTGAGGTATTGGTGTGCTTTAACTGACAGATAACTCAGCTGTCAGAGCAGTTGCTTTACCCCCCAGCTAAGGCTAAGTCGCGTTGGTCACTAGAAGGATGGGTGACTGTTCATACACCTTAGCTTCAATACAGTTCCCCAGTTCCCCCAGCCGTAAACATATACCTACCCTCTTTAGGTAAGGAAAAAGCAGCGAGAGAGAGAGGAGATAGACGACGGCGGCGCCACCCGCAATGACAGACAAAACATGACAAAACTTACAAAACCGCATACACACGGGGACAGGATATAAAAAGCACATGAGTGCTTATTCCATTTTCCTCGATATAAAAGAATAAAAAGAATAAATAAAAAACTAACATTTCTGATACCTCCTTATGACGACCATCTAGGTTATGGGACACCTTTACCTTGCCTTTGAAGCTTTAAAATGGTTACGTTGAGATTGTCCTTATTCATAACAAGCTCTTAGCAAAAAACAGCCTGTAATCTCTACCAAAGGAAAACAATGTCATCTGAAGTCAGCGGTTGCTGCCTATATGGCGTGGTACCTGAGCCATACTTGAACACTTCTTCTCCAGCGTGTACTGACAGTCTAGAGCGATCCTTAGGGGTGGTGGGTGAGACAGAGTGCCTATTCTAGGTCACCCCTATAGTGCTAAGGTGGGGAACGCCCACCAACCCCAAACTGCCCTCTGTTGGACACCTCAGTGACGACAGATGTGAACAGGGCTCGCTGTTGCTGGCACATCACCACATCGACCTATAACTACCAGGCCAGTCAGAGGAGGCTGGCCGCGACAGATGTTCATCTGCTTGGACAGGAGTGACCTCGTCAGAGCCGAGCTGCAGAGGGACTTGAGCTTAGGTTGCTGCGTCATGGCTAAGTCTACGTCTGAAAGACTGCTACTCTGCACAGTCCCTTAACAGAGAGAGGGGCGCTACACCTAGAACGTTATTGTGATGATATTTTCTTCCCAGCAAAAATTTCCGATTTAGGAGGGACGGAAACATCAACTCTCTCCATTTGTGCAAATGTGTTGGTCACTGCGAATTTTTGTTGTTGTTGTCTTTTTTTTTGGGGGGGGGGGGGGGGGGGGGGGGCGGTAGGGGACATTCAGTAATATCGGCTACCTCGTTTTTGCCTGTCTGCCAGGTCCTGGGCGGCAGGGTCACAGGCCTGGGAGCTGAGGCACCTGCAGACATCTGTTCCGCGTTGCCCCGGGCACACTGGGGGCTGGCACTTGTGGCTGTGGAGGGACAAAGGGTGGACTGATCGATTGATGGAATAAACTGTTGTCCTCCCTCCTTGGCTGCTCACTGGAAGTCCGTCTGCTCCTTTGTTTTACTGAGGAGCTTGTCTGTCGATTTCTGTCTTGTTCATTTTCTGTGTCTTTTTTCGTGTCAATGTTTCAGAAATGTCTAACACTCATGCTAGGTTCCTCTGTGTAACTGGGAAAACCATGAGCATATTATGGATTTTATACCTTTTCCTAGACGCCTCTGTATGAATGTTAACAAGATCATAATTGTATTGTTCATACCCTTGTATAGTTCATGTCCTTGTACAGATCATGTCATTAAATAGTTCATGTTGTTGTGTAGTTGTATAGTTCATGTTCTTATATACTTCATGTCCTTGTGTAGGTCATATAGTTCATGTCCTTGTTTAGTTCATGTCCTTGTTTAGTTCATGTCCCTGTAGAGTTCATGTCCCTGTACACTTCATATCCTTGAATAATTCATATTTTTGTATATTTCATACCCTTGAATAGTTAATATCCTTATATAGTTCATATCCTTGATTAGTTCATATCCTTGATTAGTTCATATAGTTCATAACCTGGCGTAGTTCATATCCGTGCACAGTTCATATTCTTGTATAGTTCATATCAATGTATAGTTCCTATCCATGCATAATTCATATCATTGTAATTCATATCATTGTATAGGTCATATCCATGCATAGTTCATATCCTTGTACAGTTCATATCCATGCATAGTTCATATTATCGTATAGTTCATATCATGGAATAGTTCATGTCATCGTATAGTTCATATCCATGCATAATTCATATCCATGTATAGTTCATATCCATGCATAGTTCATATCCATGCATAGTTCATATCCTTGTATAGTTCATATCCATGCATAGTTCATATCATTGCATAGTTCCTATCCTTGTATAGTTCATATCATTGTATAGTTCCTATCCTTGTATAGTTCATATCCATGCATAGTTCCTATCCTTGTATATTTCATATCCATGCATAGTTTCTATCCTTGTATATTTCATATCCATGCATAGTTTCTATCCTTGTATATTTCATATCCATGCATAGTTCCTATCCTTGTATAGTTCATATCCATGAATAGTTCATATCCTTGTATAGTTCATATCATTGCATAGTTCATATCCTTGTATAGTTCAGATCATCGTCTCCTGTCTCCTACTTGTCTGGCTAACTAGAAGATGTCAAGGCTGAATGCTTGTTTCATATCTGGAGCTCTTTTTTGGCCTGACTCCTGCAGAATCAAGAGATCAACCGCTGTCTTTATTGCTGTGGATGTATCTTTGTATTTACTCCTTTTTCTGAGCCCTTGCTGTTGTGTTGTGTTTTGCTGTGTTTTTTCCTGAGTTGTTGTTCATTTGTGTTTGGTATCAAATGAAGGGTACAAGAAAAGAGGTCTTCTTCCTTGAGGAAGCCACACACACACACATATACACGCGCGCGCGCACACGCACACACATGTGTACCTATCTACCTATATACCTATCTACCTATCTACCTGTCTATCTATCTATCTATCTATCTATCTATCTATCTATCTATCTATCTATCTATCTATCTATCTATCTATCTATCTATCTATCTATCTATCTATCTATTTATCTATCTATCTGTCTGTCTGTCTGTCTGTCTGTCTGTCTGTCTGTCTGTCTATCTATCTATCTATCTATCTATCTGTCTATTTATCTATCTATCTATGTGTGTGTGTCTCTGTGTGTGCGTGCGTGGGTGCGTGCATGCGTGCGTGTGTGTGTATACACAAGAGCAACACCTCCCATATTATTTTGTTTTTCTCCATGTTTGCAAGTGTACTTGTTTCCCGATCAGAGTGGCTTTTTTTCCGACAGAATTTTGCCAAAGACAACTCTCTCAAAGCCGTGGGATCTTTTATGTGTGCTAAATGTGTATACTGCACACGGGGCTTTAGTTTATTGTCTCACCTAAAAGACTAGCTCCCAGACCACCACTCAGTGGGAGAAAAGTGTGGGTTCAAACGGGGTTGGAATCGAGGGGAAGGGGGGGTGGGGACGTTGCCTCCAGACCAGTGGTCCACCATTACAGCTGTTGGCAGGGTGAATGGCCATGCTAGGAATCGCTGGGCCCAGGTGATGGACCGATGCTAGCTAGGGATAACAGTGAAAGCTTGCTTCATATCTGACATCATTTTGTCTGCTATAGCGCTATGTCGGACTAGTTTGGGCACCTTAGCTTGAATGTTGTGTGTCAAGTCAAGCTGTTCACTTTGACATTTGTTTTTGTTGGTTAAAAAAAATAAATTCAACACTCTTCCCTATCCCTAGAAGGAAGATAGGAATGAAAGAGTTAAATTTGAAATTTTGAAATTCTGAAGATGATGGTTGAAGTGGTGGCGATGATGATTATAGTGACAGTGATATCCTGAATAAGGACTGTAGGTAGACAACTGTGTGGCAACACGTTATAACTTTCCGTCCCCGAAGTCGGAATGCGGCTACCTTTATGGTGGGTAAAAACGGTCGTATAAGCAAAATCTCACCATTGATGAACATTGGAGCTGTAACTGTAGAACGAAACACCCACCCCCCCCCCCCCCCCCCCCCACCCCCCCCCCCCCACCCAAACCCTAACAAACTTTTTCCAATTTAGAAACAGTGACTTTTTACTCAATGTCAGTTTGAAAGAGAAAAGAGAAACGGGGGACACCATGAAGAAAGGCAGTGCTTGTGTGAAAACGCAACTTTGAAAGGGAGAATCTGTCACCTATCTCACACCATTACCTCGCCTTTTATCTTTTTTGGGGTTTAAATATCAGGTAGAC
>CM054134.1:67403053-67420553 GCA_028751875.1 Rapana venosa | reverse complement strand
TGGCACTGGTGGTAGGTAAAGGTAGGCCTGCTTCATGGCAACCCCTTTGTGTAGAGGCTCCAAAAAACCCTCTGTCTTCGCATCTCTGCTTGCCTGTCTGTCTGTCTGTCCTCTGTCTTTGTCTGTCTGTCTCTCCTCTCCTCCTCCCCCCCCCCCCCCTTCTCTCTCTGCTTGTGTCTCCCTCTCCCTCTCCACCCCTCTCTCTTTCATGTCCTCTTACTATGTCAACTTTTATCTAAAATCATAATGGTGCAATAATTCTGAAATGAAGGTTGTAAAAATAAGGAAGCCATTACCTTGTAAAATGGTTTTACATTCATTCAAGACACACATACACACACGCGCGCGCGCGCGCACGGACAACACACACCCATGTCATATGCCACATCAGGGGGAAACTTGCAAAAAAGACAACTGTGGGAAGAGATGGCAACTGTGGGAAGAGACTGCAACTGTGGGAAGAGATGGCAACTGTGGGAAGAGAGTACAACTGTGGGAAGAGACAACAGCTGCGGGAAGAGAGAACAACAACTGTGGGAAGAGAGTACAACGACTGTGGGAAGAGACAACAACTGTGGGAAGAGAGTACAACAATTATGGGAAGAGACAACTGTGGTAAGAGAGTACAACTGTGGGAAGAGAGAACAACAACTGTGGGAAGAGACAACAACTGTGGGAAGAGAGAACAACAACTGTGGGAAGAGACAACAACTGTGGGAAGAGAGAACAACAACTGTGGGAAGAGACAACAAGAACTATGGGAAGAGACAACAACTGTGGGAAGAGAGTACAACGACTGTGGGAAGAGAGAACAACAACTGTGGGAAGAGACAACAACTGTGGTAAGAGACAACAAGAACTGTGGGAAGAGACAACAAGAACTGTGGGAAGAGGCAACAACTGTGGGAAGAGACAACAAGAACTGTGGGAAGAGAGTACAACGACTGTGGGAAGAGACAACAACTGTGGGAAGAGACAACAACAACTGTGGGAAGAGAGTACAACTGTGGGAAGAGACAACGACTGTGGGAAGAGACAACAACTGTGGGAAGAGACAACAACAACTGTGGGAAGATACAACAACTGTGGGAAGAGACAACAAGAACTGAGGGAAGATACAACAACTGTGGGAAGTGACAACAAGAACTGAGGGAAGATACAACAACTGTGGGAAGTGACAACAACAACTGTGGGAAGAGACAACAACTGTGGGAAGAGACAACAAGAACTGTGGGAAGAGACAACATGAACTGTGGGAAGAGGCAACAACTGTGGGAAGAGACAACAAGAACTGTGGGAAGAGAGTACAACGACTGTGGGAAGAGACAACAACTGTGGGAAGAGACAACAACAACTGTGGGAAGAGAGTACAACTGTGGGAAGAGACAACGACTGTGGGAAGAGACAACAACTGTGGGAAGAGACAACAACAACTGTGGGAAGATACAACAACTGTGGGAAGAGACAACAAGAACTGAGGGAAGATACAACAACTGTGGGATGTGACAACAAGAACTGAGGGAAGATACAACAACTGTGGGAAGTGACAACAACAACTGTGGGAAGATACAACAACTGTGGGAAGTGACAACAAGAACTGAGGGAAGATACAACAACTGTGGGAAGTGACAACAACAACTGTGGGAAGATACAACAACTGTGGGAAGTGACAACAAGAACTGAGGGAAGATACAACAACTGTGGGAAGAGACAACAACAGCTGTGGGAAGATACAACAACTGTGGGAAGAGACAACAACAACTGTGGGAAGATACAACAACTGTGGGAAGAGACAACAACGACTGTGGGAAGAGACAACAACTGTGGGAAGAGACAACAACAACTGTGGGAAGATACAACAACTGTGGGAAGTGACAACAAGAACTGAGGGAAGATACAACAACTGTGGGAAGTGACAACAACAACTGTGGGAAGAGACACCAAACTGTGGGAAGAGACAAGTGTTGGAAGAGATCTCAACCACAACAAAAGACATTTCAAATATCGTGTTATATTTTTCTGTGTACTTTGACTTGTGTTTATGACGGTTATATTTTTGCATGTTGATTTTATTGCTTTTTAAAATTCTGTTTGTCTTCTAAGATTATGTATAATTGCATTGATTTCCACCATATGTTTTGTTAGTGCTTCTTTAGCTTACAAGCCAACTTTCACATCGACCCCCCACCCCCACCCCCCCACCCCACACACACACGCACAAATCTGTAATGAATATTACTTCAAACTTTCTCCTAGGTGTTAAAAAACCCACAAGAAACTTTTGATAGAATTCAGGTGGCCCAAACGTTAACCATGTTACTCTGTGTGTGTGTGTGTGCTCGTGCGTGCGTGCGTGCGTACGTGCGTGTGCACACATGTGTGCCTGTGTGCGTCTGCGTGTGTTCGCATGTGTTGTGTGTGTGCGTGCGTGCATGTGTGTGTGTGAGTGTGCGTGCGTACTTGTGAGTGTGTGTGTATGTGTGTGTATGTATGTACATGTGTGCGTGCACACGCGCATATGCATGTTCTTGTGATGGCTTCAATCAGTCTCAAATATGATTTTCGTGAAGTACACAGCAGACTCTATTAACAATACATTTTTTCTTTTTCCCTCTCTGTCTGTCTGTCTGTCTGTATGTCTATCTGTATGTCTATCTGTGTGTCTATCTGTCTGTGTCTGTCTGTCTCTGAGTGCTTATTCATTATCTACTAAATAAAAGAATTTGTCATTGTCTGTCTGTCTGACTGTCTGTCTGTCTGTTTGTCTCTCTCTCTCTCTCTCCCCCTCCCCTCCTCTCTATCTCTCTTCCTCTCACATTTTGTGTGTATTTGTACTACGTATGAAGACTTAAGGGTCAAATTTCTCGAAGAATCGAAAAGACTTCCTCTGCACTTGTTAGTCAGAGCCACTGATCCTATCCACAGATACAATTTATCTAAATATGTATCCCTTGCAATCAATAGGCGGAAAAAAATACTCTAAGTCTATAAGGTATTCCTGTGATGTACATCTGTTACAACATGTTGACCTTTGTATATCTATCGCGTACTTTTATGAATTCGTAGCATAACATGATTGTTCTACATTACCTCCCCCTTCTACATTAAGGCATATGATCATTACAGTAGAAGTGCAAATGAGGTTAGATAACTATCCGGAAGATTTGAACTCTAGTGCGTATGAGGTGTATAATATGAGTTTAAAGTAACAAGAGATTGTACAATATAGTAACAAGAGATTGTACAATATAGATAGGTGCTGTTATGCAATATATTTTCCTCTTTTTTCTATTGTGTATTGTGGCCTATGGCCGATGTGCAATTAAACCATTTTCAGAGTTCCAGAGAGAGTTCTCTCTCTCTCTCTCTCTCTCTCTCTCTCTCTCTCTCTCTCTCTCTCTCTCTCTCTCTCTCTCTCTCTCTCTCTCTCTCTCTCTCTCTCTCTCTCTCTCTCAGACAGCTGAATGTAAAAAAAGCGACTGTGATGCTTAAGTCTGTCAGCCTCTTTAGAACAAATTGGTTCATTTTCTTGCTCTTTTCCTTTCCTTTCCTCTTCTCTTTGTGTTGACAATGCACCTTTCTGACAGTGTGTCTGTCTCTTTGTCAACCTACTTGTTATATGTTATCTCTTCCTCTCTGTCTGTAAGTGTGTGTGTGTGTGTGTGTCACTCTCTTTCTCCCTCCCTCTCTCCTTCCCCCGTCTCTTTCCATTTAATGTTTAGTTTACTCTCTTTCTTCTTTCCCCTCTGTTTTTGGGCCTCTCTCTGTCACTCCCTCCCTCCCTCTCTCTCTCCCTCCCTCACTCCCTTCATCTTTCTCTCTCCGTCCCTCTCCCCCTCTCTCTCCGTCCCTCTCCCCCTCTCCCCCTCTCTCCCTTTCTCTCCCCCTCTCCCCCACTCTCTCCCTCCCTCTCCCTCCATCCCCCCTCTCTCTCTTGTCTACAGGTCCACTCTACAGTGTCCTGACTATTATGGCGTGGGATCGATCCATGCTTGTCATCCCTAGGCGGCAATCTGTTCACTTCCCTCCCTCCCTCCTCCTCTTCTGCTGCTGCTGCTGATGTGTCAGAAAAGAGGGAACACTGCTTCGGGAAGCTCCTTCTCTTTGCCTGACCCCACTGTGCCTACTGCTGCAACGTCACAACACACACATCAACTACAAGGTGTACAAAGCACAGCGCAAAAAGAGCCAACAACCACCTCTGCCCACACTCTTCTCGTTCCATAGCAACACCCCCTCCTGTTCGTTCATCATGCAGATCTAACTTCAGGCAGCCTACAAACCTGGCTTGATACCGAGTCTGTTTGTTTTTTTGTAAAGGTGGAACTCGTTTCGATGAAGAAGGTCTGCAGCAGACGATTGGTTACAAGAGGACAGAGTCTATCAGAGTGATAGTCTGTGCTGGTCTGGTAGAGAAAATGGGTTTTGTAACGAAATTGTTAAAGTTTCACGACCACGCACACACGTGGACACACGCACACATGCTCACACACACGCACACGTACACACACGCAAGCACGCACACACGCACGCATACAAGCACGCACGCGCACACATACATACCTAATACATACCTAACACACACATACATACCTACCTACCTACCTTCCTACATACATACATACATACATACACACATGCATACATACATACAGAGAGAGAAAGAAAGAAAGAGAGAGAGAGAGAGAGAGAGAGAAGAGAGAGAGAGAGAGAGAGAGAGAGAGAGAGAGAGAGAGAGAGCATGGCAATGGTTTATTGTGGTAAGCTTACTATAGCCCATTCACAAGGGGACAGTGGGAAGAGGACTGGGCATAAACACATAATAAACTTTAACCAATAAGTAAAAACAATTCACAACTGCCCAAATAATCATCCAGCTGCAACAAACACCGGCACATTATAAACTATGATTATTATAATTTTTAGCAGGGCAAGAAACAATGCAAAAATTATTTCTGATAAAGCTTTACCAGCCATTCAGCAGGACCTCATATAACTCATTGATGAAAGCATTTGAGAGAGGGAGGTACAATCATATAGTTGAATCAAATAGAAACATACTCACATTGGTTACACTCGTGAATCTAAACTTAATATGAGAAGGAACTGCCAAACATGCATCCACTCCTGGAGTTCGATACAAATGCAGATGGCCTGTCTGCATCAGTGATCTGTGGACATGGCAGTCACCGACAGCTGCAGCGGCACTGCCCTGCCTCCAGCCATCAGCAGCCAGCGGTGGTATGGATACACAGGAACACACCAGGCTTCACTCCACTATTCCCTGCTGCACACGTTCTGTGCTGTCCAGCAAAGAGTTGATCCACCTGAAAGAACTGGTTGCATACTTTTCTGCGGTCTTACATTGTGCAGGCTTGATCAGTGATTATAGAAGAACCATTTAAAAATCTCTTCATATAAAAGATACAGAAAGACCAGTCAGGGTTTTAACATTTAAAAAAAGACAATGTTTTACTGTCAGTCAACATAGCGTGGACTCACTTAAACAAGTGATAGACATTTGTTGCAGAGAAACGTTGTGTGTGCCTGTGTCTCTACCTGATTCTGTACCTAAATCAGAGTATTTTGAAATGTATATGAATGGAAACATGTAGATTAGTGAAAACATTCTGTTACCAACGATTTTCTTCTGCTAGCTTCTGCGTGCCTGTCTGTTTCAAGGTCAGTAACAGTGTTGTTTGTAGGATGTCTGTCAGTCGTTTTGTTTAACGGTGTATGTGTCTTTCCTATTCGTACGTATTTATTGTTTGGTTGTTTTTCTCTTTGTTTGGTTTTTATTTTACATAACACCCATACCCTGTCTCTTGCCTCAGTCATTGCAATGCTTTTCGTTAGTGTCGTGTTTGATTTATCCCTTCCAATACTTCCATCTTTTTTTTTTCTCCCTTGATCCAGAAAGGTCCAGAAACACCGACAGTAACCAACACACCTGAACCACGGCACATACTGGATGTTCCACGTGTTTCCACAGCCCATCAAACGTTGACGTGTATCTTTTGATCTTTTGCACCTGTATACCTACAAACAGCAGTCAAACTCTGGTAGGTTTGAACACATCATGGCCTGAGACATAAGGGAACAAATCCTTGGAACAGTGGCAACTGCTTACTGTTGGAAATCCACTGACGTGACGTGTGTGACAGTTTCACAAAGAAAGCACACACTGCACGAGCACACAACTTTCGAAGGTTCCTTTTGATCCACGGAGATGGGCAGACGTGAAGCGGCATAGGGGCTGCTTTGGAGTGAGGGTGGTGCCAGCAGGGTGATAGCCAGCCTCTGAAGGCACGACAGCTTACCAGCTTCCTTGAGAGGTGATGTGTAAGGGCTGCCCGCTGTTAAAGGTTAAAGAGATGATAACAACGGCAAGACAGTTTGTGAGGAGAGACGTGATTTAATGAACTATGTAAGTTTGTGAGGAGAGACGTGATTTAATGAACTATGTAAGGCTACATCTGTATACCTATTCGTCTGTTCAGTTCACGCGATGGTTGTTTGCAGGTCTATCTGTTGGTAAGTCTGTTTCTAAAAACTAGATGTTTATTGGTAGGCCGCCACAGGACCACGGGCTAGAGGGGATATGCACTGCTGCTTATCACCTTGGTGGTGTTGCTGCAGAGCCAGACTGAGTGAGATGCCAGCCCTAGGTGGTGATCACTACAGCATCCTCCAACAACTTCTCCCATGAACCCCCAGCCCACAGAAGTGTATAGGAAACCGGAACTGAGGTCCCCATGAGACCAGAGCAGCCAGGGCCATTGAATCAGAGACAAGATTCCTTTATTGTATGATGACCAATGGTGTCTGTCTGATTCTGTACCTAAATGAGAGATTTTTACAATCTATATAAATGGGAATGTAGTACGTAGATAAGCAAAGAAAAATCGTTTACAAAATATCTTGCTCTTGTCTGCCAGCTTCTGTGTCTGCCTGTTTCAATGGAAGTAGTAGTGACGTTTCCCGTCTGCTGTCAGTCTTTTTGTTGAACCAGGTATGCCAGGTATCTCTACCTATCAGTACATCATCATGGTTTTAGTTAGTTTTGTCAGTTTTCTTTTTTGCATGACATCCATTGTCTGTGTATTCTCTAAAATTCCATTCTTACTTTGGTGTATTTGATTTATTCCTTCCTTCACTCTCATTCCTTCTTTTCTTGTTGCAGAAATGCCCAGAATCATGTGACAACGCCCAACACATCGGAAACGATTCTACATGACAGATGCTCGCTCAGCGTGTTTCCACAGCTCATCAAATGATGACATGGTAAGAAAATCTGCCATAGGCATAATTATTTGGATCTTTTGCAGTTGTATAAACACAAAGAAAATAAAATCTGTGGTTGGTTTCAACGGAACTTGGCCTCAAAGATTGGCAACCCCCCCCCCCCCCCCCCCCCACCTCCACATTCCTAGTCTAGTAGTAACTGTTTACTGCTGCAGATCAACTGAAGTAGCATGTGTGACAAGTTTAACGGAGAGTACCTACCTACACTGCAGGCAACACAACTTGCTATGGCTGTCTTTGATCAACAGAGATGGGCAGACGTTGAGTAGGACGAGGGTAGGTTTGAGTTCAGGGTGGAGCCATCAGCATTACACCTGAGACTCTGAAGGCATGGCAGCTTGCTGGCGGCTATCTTGAGAGATCAGGTGTGGGATCTGTTGCCTGTGGAACTACTCCTGGTTTAAAGAGGTGGCCTGGCAAGATGGTTTTGAGGAGAGAGGGGATTTCATTAAATACATGGATAGGCTGCTTTCGTTACCTACCTGTCTCTCTGTTGAGTTGACTGATGTTTGTAGGTTTGCTTATCTGTTTGTCTGTCTATCTTCCTCAGATCGGATCACTTCTCTTTGTTTGTTTGTTTGTTTGTTTGTTTGTTTGTTTTTTTTTTTTTTTCTTTCTTTCGTTCGTTCGTTTTCTTTCTTGCTTTCTTTCTTTCTTTATTTCTTGACTTCTTTCCTTCCTTCTTCCTTCCTTCCTTCCTTCCTTCCTTCCTTCCTTCTTTCTTTCATTCGTTCGTTCGTTCGTTTCTTTGTTTGTTTGTTTGTTTCTTTCTTTCTTTGTTTCTTTCCTTCTTTCCTTCCTTCTTTCTTTCTTTCTTTCTTCCTTCCTTCCTCCCTTCCTTTCTTTCTTTCGTTCGTTCGTTTCTCTCTTTCTTCTTTCTTTCTTTTCTTTCTTCCTTCCTTCCTTCCTTTCTTTCTTTCTTTCTGTTTTTTTCTTTCCTTCTTTCGTTCGTTCGTTCGTTCGTTCTTTCTTTCTTTCTTTCTTTCTTTCTTTTCTTTCTTTCTTTTCTTTCTTTCTTTCTTTCTTTCTTTCTTTCCTTTCTTTCTTTCTGTCTTCCTTCCTTCCTTCCTTCCTTTCCTTCCTTCTTTCTGCTTTTCTTTCTTTCTTTCTTTCTTTCTTTCTTTTTTTCTTTCTTTCTTTCTTTCTTTCTTCATTCTACCCATTTTTGAGATGCTCTTTTAGCGTCTGCTGTTTCTGCATTATAAACCTATGGCTAATAATTGCAAATGAAACGAGATGATGCATCTGATTAGACAAAAAGAAAATGGAACATACTTTTTGAATATTCCCATTTGCAAACTTAAGTGACATTGTTGGATTTTTTGGTCTAATAGAATGGATGTCTGCTTCCACAGAAAAAGAGGCAAATGGAAATGGAACGATAGGAAATGTTTGCTTCATTAAGCTTGATAGGTTGGTTCCATGTGAACAAGGGGGAGAAGCATCTTCATGATGCTTCTTCTCGGTAACAGTTTCCTTCAGTCTTCGGTTGGCTCTTCTTTTTATTGACATGTGGGGATCATCGGGGTTTAGTTCCATGCTGAAGACGTTTTCTCCTCTGCATTTCAGCTTTGTCCACTCTCACATGCACACATACACATATTTAATCAATTAAGTAATTTATGTATTCTTTTATATCGAGGATAATGGAATAAGCACTCATGTACTTTTTTACATCCAGTCCCCATGTGTATGCGGTTTTGTAAATTTTGTTATCTGTTCCCACCGTCGCACAATGGCGTACTCTTTCGAAAAGCGGAACAGGATTTAACGTGTGCGCAAGATGTTCTGTGTCCGTTCGCACACGGGGCCTCGGTTTATAGTCTCATCCCAAGGACTTTTGGGAGAGTGGAGTCTGCACTGATGTTAACTCCACGGGAAAAAAATCCCCATTGAACGGGATTCGAACCCGGGTTGTCAGATTGCGAGCGCAATGTTCTAACCACTAGGCTATCCCGTCCCCAAACAGACAGATAGACTGACTGACAGACAGGCAGGCGTGCAAGCAGAGATAAACACACAGACTGGGAAAGGAAGACAGATGTAGTTTTTTGTTTTAGTTCTTTCTTTCATAATATGCTTGTTTGGATAAAGTGATAAGCGGAAAGGGTAGGGAGGGGGCTGGTATGAAATCTTGCTGTTTGTCATAGAATTCCTTTCTGCGCTGATTAAACAATCTGGCCAGTATCGTAGGTATCGCTTTTCCCCTTCCTATCTAATGGACACAAAGGTCACAGCTGCTGCCTTTGAACTGACGGCTTGTGTGCACGCTTTATTTACAATGCAATGTCGGCACAACACAGTGCTGATTCCCCATGAGGCTGAATCATCTAACATGCCTTGTTTGCCTGTTTGTTTGTTTAATGATGTCGCTGTTTGACTCTAGGATAGATAAGGTTAGGAATGAGTTCTTCTGCTGAAGAGTTGAAATCCGTTTTTGATAGTGCTTTTTCTGCATTTAGAGTCATAGTAAAAACTTTTTTTACAAGAAGTTTGTGCTGCTGTACCTGTGGAGAGCAGAGAACCACTTTTTCCTGTGTATCTTCTATTGATTTAGGTACACAAGCAGATTTTGGATGGATTTTTTGCCAGAAGAAACTGTTTTTGTGTGTGTTGATTTTAAAAACAACAACCCATATATGCATCTTGCGCGTACTCGTGCAGACTCCACTCTCCCCAAAAGTCATTCGGATGAGACTATAAACCGAGGCTCCGTGTGCGAACGCACGCAGAACATCTCGCGCACACGTTAAATCCTGTTCCGCTTTTCGTAAGAGTAGGCCTTTATGTGCCGGTGGGAACAGATGACAAAATTTACAAAACCGCATACATACGGGGACTCGATGTAAAAAAAGCACGTAAGTGCTTATTCCATTATCCTCGAAATAAAAGAGTAAATAAATTAAGATAATAAAAACTTTATCATCTCGTGTCCCGTGTGCAAACGCACGCAGAACACCTTGCGCACACGTTAAAACCCGTTCCGCTTTTCGGAAGAGTAGGCCATTGTGTGCCGGTGGGAACGAATGACAAAATTTACAAAACTGCATACACACGGGGACAGGATGTAAAAACACACACGAATGCTTATTCCATTATCCTCGCAATAAAAGAATCAAAGAAAAGGAAAGAATCTCACACGGCAAGCACCCAGACCACAAGTGTGGAGGTCCGTCCTGTGGCTGAGTGTGAAGTCTGGCACTGGATCAGAGTCAAACCCCAGACTTCACTTTCTAGAAGAGGCGCAAGTATCTGAAGACCACCACGTTATCATGAGAAAAGACCCAGTAAGCAAGCGAGCAAACAAGCAAACAAGCAAGCGAGCAAGCAAGCAAGCAAGCGAGCGAGCAAGCAAGCGAGCGAGCAAGCAAGCGAGCAAGCAAGCGAGAAAACAAGCAAGCAAGCAAGCGAGCGAGCAAGCAAGCGAGCAAGCAAGCGAGAAAGCAAGCAAGCAAGCGTGAAAGGAACCAAGCAAGCGAGCAAGCAAACAAGCGAGCAAACAAGCCAAACTGGAAACAAAGCATAGAAATGTGTATCAGAGTTACACTCAAGCAGACGGTTGTATCTATTTACCTGTCTGTTGGTCTGCTTGTGTGTGTGCCTTTTTTGCCTGTCTTCTAGCCATGAATCTACTCATCCATGCATCATCCATTCATCTATTCATTAATCAAATCTGTCTATTTATACACACACACACACACACACACACACGCACGCACGCACTCACTCATGCTCGCACGCACACACACACACATATACACGCATGCACGCACGCACGCACTCACTCATGCACGCACGCACGCATACACGCACGCACACACTGACAACAATCAGATACGTGCTCTTCTTTTCCCTTATTATCACAGAACTCCCCATCTCTCCTGTCTGTTTCCTTTCCCCAGCAGATGTTTTCTGACACTGTGGTGCTGACAGTCTGTGAAAGAGAGAAGAAGATGATAATGAAGAAGAAGCAGCAGCAGAAGAAAGAGAAGAAGAAGCAGAAGAAGAAGAACAGAAGAGAAGAAGAAGCAGAAGAAGAGCAGAAGAAGAAGAAGAAGAAGAAGAAGAAGAAGAAGAAGAAGAAGAAGAAGAAGAAGAAGAAGAAAAAGAACAACAACAACAACAACAACAACAACAACAACAACAAGAAAGGAGGTGGCGCACTGAAGCCTCTCAGAGAGAAGCAGAATGGACAGATGCTAAGGATGGAGTTTTCTAAGGAGAAGAAAGAGAGAAAGGAAACTCCCGGTGGGAGGGCAAGTTGCCAGCAGGGAAAGTATGGAGGCCAATAGAGGGTAATAATACTAATAATAAAAAAAATAATAATGTATGGAATTTATATAGCGCTGAATCTTGTAAAGCAACAAATCAAAGCGCTCAGATGACTTAAAAAAAATTTGTTTTGGATATCGAGGATAATGGAATAAGCACTCATGTGCTTTTTTACATTCAGTCCCCGTGTGTATGCGGTTTTGTAAATTTTGTCATCTGTTCCCACCGGCACACAATGGCCTACTCTTCCGAAAAGCGGAACAGGATTTAACGTGTGCGCAAGACGTTCTGCATGCGTTCGCACACGGGGCCTCGGTTTATAGTCTCATCCGAAGGACTTTGACATTCAGTTCGATTTGTTGTTGTTGTCAAACTGGGAAGAAAGGGCGAGGCTGGGAATCGAACCCAGAACCTCACGGTTTACTTGTTGGCAGGCAAACGTCTTAACCATCCTGCCACCTTCCTTCCTGTGGGTGTGGGCGGTATGTAACTGAAGGCAGCAGGCAGGCAGGCAGACAGGCAGGCAGGCAGGCAGGCAGGCAGGCAGACAGGCAGGGCCAGTGCAGGCCAGTACAGCAGCAGCAGCAGCCAGAGGACACTGCCCACTCCCCGGGCCAGACCCTGAGTGTCGTGTGCTGGCCCCAAGCAGTACAGGGCAGAAGGAAGGAAGGAAGGAAGGAAGGGAGTGTGGTGTAGTGTAGTGTGGTGTAGTGTAGTGTGGTGCTGCCTGCCTGCCTGTCAGTCTTCAGGCTCTGGAGAATGGGGTGTGTGTGTGTGTGTTGTGTGTGTGTGTGTGTGTGTGTGTGTGTGTGTGTGTGTGTGTGTGTGAAAAGAAAAGATGAATATCTGAAAGTAAAAAGAAAAAGTCACACTAGAAAATATTGTTTGCTGTCTTTTTTATCACATTGTACTTTTCAAAGTCTGCTGCAGTGCTCGTCATCAGGAGAGGTGGGGAGTTCTGTGATAAGAAAGAGAAGGGCACGCATCTGATTGTTGTCAGTGTGTGTGCGTGTGCGCACGCGTGTGTGTGTGTGTGCGCGCGTGTGTGTGTGTTCGCGTGTGTGCGTATGTGTGTGTGTGTGTGTGTGTACACGCACACATTGTCCCCTGTTTCTAACCTGTGATGTTGACTCTGCCAGTGGTGTTTCTTCTCTCTTCCTGTTTTCTATTCTCCACTGTGTCGTAACCATCCTTGCCTTGTGTCATCATCATTGCCCTGTGTCATCACCATCCTTGCCTTGTGTCATTATTCTTGCCTTGTGTCATCATCATTGCCCTGTGTCATCACCATCCTTGCCTTGTGTCATTATTCTTGCCTTGTGTCATTATTCTTGCCTTGTGTCATCATCATTGCCCTGTGTCATCGCCATCCTTGCCTTGTGTCATTATTCTTGCCCTGTGTCATCATCCTTGCCCTGTGTCATCACCATTCTTGCCTCGTGACATCACCATCCTCGCCCGGTGTCACCATCCTTGCTTTGTGTCATCATCCTTTCCCTGTGTCATTATCACCCTTGCCCTGTGTCATCACCATCCTTGCCTCGTGTCACCATTCTTGCCTTGTGTCATCATCATTGCCCTGTGTCATCACTATCCTTGCCTCGTGTCACCATTCTTGCCTTGTGTCATTATCATTGCCCTGTGTCATCACCATCCTTGCCTTGTGTCATCACCCTTGCCTTGTGTCATTATTCTTGCCTTGTGTCATCATCCTGTGTCATCACCATCCTTTGCCTTGTGTCATCATCCTGTGTCATCACCATCCTTGCCTTGTGTCATCACCCTTGCCTTGTGTCATTATTCTTGCCTTGTGTCACCATCCTTGCCTTGTGTCACCATCCTTGCCTTGTGTCACCATCCTTGCCTTGTGTCATCATCCTTTCCCTGTGTCATTATGACCCTTGCCCTGTGTCATCACCATTCTTGCCCTGTGTCATCACATCCTTTGCCATGTGTAATCATCCTTACCCTGTGTCATCATCATCCTTGCCCTGTGCCATCATCATCCTTGCCCTGTGTCATCATCATCCTTGCCCTGTGTCATCATCATCCTTGCCCTGTGTCATCATTCGTTCTCTGTGTGTGTGTATTGGTCTGTTTTTCTGACTCCGTGTCTGTCTCTTTGTTTCTTCCTCTCTCTCATTTTCTCTCTGTCTCTGTTTATCTTTCTGTCTGTGTCTCTGTCTGTCTGTCTGACTCTCTCTCTCTCACTCACTCACTCTCTCTCTCTCTCTCTCTCTCTTCTCTCTCTCTACTCTCTCTCTCTCTTCTCTCTCTCTCTCTCTCTCTCTAGTTCCATCTCTCCACCACACACTCTCCAGTGCCCTGTTATGGTGTGGAATCGATCCAGGCTTTTCATCCTTTGCTGCGATATGTTCAGTTCCCTCCTGTGTCATCTGCTGCTGATGTGTCAGAAAAGAGGAGGAAGGGGAAAGGGGGGTGGGGTGGAGGTGCTCTTGAGAGGTAGTCTGTTTGGCCCAATCCCATTTTGCCTGCTGCTTCAGCGTCAAAGAAATCAATCTGGAACAAAAGAAAACACAATGCTTGGACTACATTTTTGTCTGGGTTTCGTGGCAACGCTCCCGCTTCCTTGGGAAGGCTGCAAACCTGGCTGGCTACTGTTTATTTTTAAAGACAGAAAATATTTGGATGAAGAAGGTCTGATGCAGCAGACGATGGATTACAAGAGGAGCCTCTCTATAGGCACACTGGTTTGTGTTGGTGCTGGGTAAGGAACATTGGTTTGAAATAGAAATGTTAACGTGTACTACACAGACATACAAATGTATAAGTAGATAGATAGACAGATAGATACACACATACAGACACACACATAAACAAATAAATACATTCACACCTTATCTATCTATCTATCTATCTATCTATCTATCTATCTATCTATCTATCTATCTATCTATCTATCTATCTATCTATCTATCTATCTATCTATCTATCTATCTATCTATCTATCTATCTATCTATCGTTATCTATCTATCTGTCTATCTGTCTATCTATCTATCTATCTGTCTATCTATCTCTCTATCTATCTATCTATCTATCTATCTAACTATCTATCTATCTATCTATCTATCTATCTATCTATCTATCTATCTATCTATATAGACAGACAGACAGACAGAATAAAGGACAGGTCACAGGTTCAAATCCCATAAGTTATTGGGATTTTTTTTTATTCTGGTCGGCTCCTACCCAGAATGAATTTGCTATGGGCTCATTGCGAAGACTGGGACCCTACAGTCGAGCTTCATCCATTTTACGGGTGCAAGTTTGGGATTGTTGCTGAAAGCATTTGACTAACACTACAGGTACCTGTATGTCTTGGGCCTGGTTGATGCCGGGATATGTTATGACAGAAAGCGTAGAGTACAATCTTGTCACGTGGTCCCAAAGCACATATACTTCCATAGAATCATCACTACACCACCCTCAATACCCTTCATCATCATGCAATAAAAGGAAATTGTCTTTGATTCGGTGGTCTCGGTTGTTCAGATTTTATGGTAACCTCAGTTCTGGTTCCCCGTACACTTCTCTGCTTGTGGTGAGACTGTCACCACTCTTAATGGACGTCTCACTCAGTCTGGTTCCACGACTAAGCTTCTTTTTCTCCATCGAACGCTCAGACAGCAACTCCTGTTGTGTATCATATGAAAATGCGTGGCGCTGCTGTTAAACGCCTGACAAGTCAGGCCCAGCACATCCAACTTCGGGGTCAGCGTGGGATAGAATTCTTATCTCATAAGTCATTCTGGAAAAAGGCAGGAGAGTGGACCATGAACGCAGAAAACAGTCAAGAAGGAGGTGACAGGAAGAAAAGGAACGAGAGGGATAGAAAAGAGGGAATTCCTTACTCAGAATTTCTAGAAGGTGGGAATGTTTTTTTAAACTCACTGGCCCCGGCATTCCCACACAGGACACGACTAAGCTATAGTTGTCAGTAGGGAGCTTAGAAGGTGGTGTCCTGAGTATGTTGGCTCAGACAGGCACCTCTGAACACCACCAAAGTGACCCAGCAGCAATGCAGGGCCCCTCTGGCTGGTGGCTCCCTGGCAGCCTAGTATTGATAAGCTCCTCGTGGACTTCTGACCTTGAGAATGCGACATTACAAATCTGGCTTTGGCTGGGGTAGAGAGATGGAAACGAGCGGCGTGTGAACAGCATGACCTGAACGACACAGAAGATAAAGGACCTGAACGACACAGAAGATAAAGGACCTGAACGACACAGAAGATAAAGGACATGAAGGACACAGAAGATAAAGGACATGAATGGCACAGAAGATAAAGGATGTAAACGACGCAGAAGATAAAGGACCTGAACGACACAGAAGATAAAGGACATGAACAACACAGAAGATAAAGGACCTAAATGACACAGAAGATAAAGGACGTGAACGACACAGAAGTAAAGGACGTGAACGCCCACAGAAGATAAAGGACATGAACGACACAGAAGATAAAGGACCTAAATGACACAGAAGATAAAGGACGTGAACGACACAGAAGATAAAGGACGTGAACGACACAGAAGATAAAGGACGTGAACGACACAGAAGATAAAGGACGTGAACGACAGAAGATAAAGAACGTGAACGACACAGAAGATAAAGGACCTGAACGACACAGAAGATAAAGGACATGAACGACACAGAAGATAAAGGACCTAAATGACACAGAAGATAAAGGACGTAAACGACACAGAAGATAAAGGACGTGAACGACACAGAAGATAAAGGACGTGAACGACACAGAAGATAAAGGATGTGAACGACACAGAAGATAAAGGACGTGAACGACCCAGAAGATAAAGGACGTGAACGACATTGAAGATAAAGCACGTGAACGACACAGAAGATAAAGGACGTGAACGACACAGAAGATAAAGGACGTGAACGACACAGAAGATAAAGGACGTGAACGACACAGAAGATAAAGGACGTGAACGACACAGAAGATAAAGGACCTAAACGACACAGAAGATAAAGGACCTGAACGACACAGAAGATAAGGCAGCCAAAAAGCCTAAAACGCTTGAACATGACTTGACCTGAGAAATTGTATTGTACACCCCTTTAAGTCATTCCTGATATCGCGGCAACTGTTCACTGTTGCAGATCAACTGAGGTGACATATATGACAAGCTGGACAGAGAGTACCTACACTACAGGAACCACAACTTACTAGGACTGCTTTTGATCAAAGGAGATGGACAGACGTTTAGCGATAGCGGGATGGGGGATGATTGGAGTTCAGGGCGGTGTCAGCATTTGATACCCGAGGCATTAAAGTACGACATCAAACTACCTGCCTTAAAAAGCCATGCTTTTAAAAAAGAAGTTTGGTGTCAAACTAGCTACGGGTGAAGGGGATGGCATGATAAGATGGTTTGTGCAAAGCTGTGATCTGGTGAAGGGAATATGTACATCTTTCTGTCTGTTTAGTTTACTGGATGTTTGTTGATAGCTGTTGGTCCGTTTTTTCTAATCATCGGTCTGTCCTTTCTCTGATTACTTGATTTAAACAACTTTTATTTAGTACATGCTTACAAGAGCTCAAGTCCATATAGCCCAGCAGGGGAAGACCATCCAGCCATAGCTGATTTATTTCAGTTCCACCCTTGTGGCACACCAGCAACACTTTGTGCTTTGCAAACAATGAGGCAGCAAGCCTATCACAGAGTTAAATCACAGAGCTTTAACACTTTGTGTCATCAAGTTAAAGAGATAGATTATAATAAGAATAACTATGTAACTAATTGAGTGAAATAAATTGAAAGTCAAAGGAGAGAGAGAGAGAGAGAGAGAGAGAGAGAGAGAGAGAGAGAGATTGTGGAAAGTGGTGGGGGCACGGATCAGTAAGACACCATCGTGTTTATCATAGACGTTCCACACTGACCTGATTA
>CM054134.1:67380553-67398053 GCA_028751875.1 Rapana venosa | reverse complement strand
TTTTATTTCTGTGGATGGCTTAGTACGTGCGGTATGAATATAAGAGTCACATAGAAAAACAGAAGGAAAAGAGTGATTTTTTAATACCGGTGTGCAGCCTTCCATCCCAGTTCAGCTGCAGGGAGGGAGCAGATGGATGAAAGCCTGTTATATAGTCGAGGCTGAATAAATGTATAGTAACATGTGACACCTGTAAGAGTAAGAAACCACCCAGGCGACGTGGTTTTGAAACTTTGGCCAGATTTGTGTCAGGTATTCTAGAGCGCTAGCCAGGTAACTGCTGCAACAGTCAGGAGGAGAAAGAAGAAGAAGGGAAAGAACAATAGGAAAGATCAAGAGGGGAAAGAAGAAGAGGGGAAAGATCAAGAAGGGGAAGAAGAAGAGGGGAAAGAAGAAGAGAGGAAAAAAGAAGAGGGGAAAGATCAAGAGGGAAAGATCAAGAGGGGAAAGATCAAGAGGGGAAAGATCAGAGGGGAAAGAAGAAGAGGGGAAAGAAAAAGAGGGGAAAGAAGAAAAGGGGAAAGAAGAAGAGGGGAAAGAAGAAGTGGGAAAGAAGATAAGGGGAAAGAAGATAAGGGGAAAGAAGAAGAGGGGAAAGATCAAGAAGGGGAAAGAAGAAGAGGGGAAAGATCAAGAGGGGAAAGATCAAAGAGGGGAAAGAAGAAGAGGGGAAAGAAGAAGTGGGGAAAGAAGATAAGGGGAAAGAAGATAAGGGGAAAGAAGATAAGGGGAAAGAAGAAGAGGGAAAGATCAAGAGGGAAAGAAGAAGAGGGGAAAGATCAAGAGGGAAAGATGAAGAGGGGAAAGAAGAAGAGGGAAAGATCAAGAGGGAAAGAAGAAGAGGGGAAAGAAGATAAGGGAAAGAAGAAGAGGGGAAAGATCAAGAGCGGAAAGAAGAAGGGAAAGATCAAGAGCGGAAAGAAGAAGAGGGGAAAGAAGAAGAGGGAAAGATGAAGAGGGAAAGATGAAGAGGGAAAGAAGAAGAGGGGAAAGATCAAGAGCGGAAAGAAGAAGAGGGGAAAGATGAAGAGGGAAAGAAGAAGAGGGGAAAGAAGAAGAGGGGAAAGATCAAGAGCGGAAAGAAGAAGAGGGAAAGATCAAGAGCGGAAAGAAGAAGAGGGGAAAGAAGAAGAGGGGAAAGATCAAGAGGGGAAAGAAGGAAAGAGAAAGAAGAAGAGGGGAAGGAAGAAGAAGAGGGGAAAGATGAAGAGGGGAAAGATGAAGAGGGGAAAGAAGAAGAGGGAAAGATCAAGAGGGGAAAGAAGAAGAGGGAAAGATGAGAAGAGGGGAAAGAGAAGAGGGGAAAGAGAAAAGAGGGGAAAGAAGAAGAGGGAAAGAAGAAGAGGAAAGAAAGAGGGAAAGAAGAAGAGGGGAAAGAGAAGAGAGGGAAAGAGAAGAAAGAGGGGAAAGAAGAAGAGGGGAAAGATGAAGAAGAGGGGAAAGATGAAGAGGGGAAAGATGAAGGAAAAGAGGGGAAAGATGAAGAGGGAAAGATGAAGAAGAGGGGAAAGATGAAGAGGGAAAGATGAAGAGGGGAAAGATGAAGAAGAGGGGAAAGAATGAAGAGGGGAAAGATGAGAGGGTGAAGGGGAAAGATGAAAGATGAAGAGGGAAAAGATGAAGAGGGGAAAGATGAAGAGGGGAAGATGAAAGAGGGGAAAGATGAAGAGGGAGAAAGATGAGAGGGAAGGAAGAAGAAGAAGAGGGGAAAGATGAAGAGGGGAAAGATGAAGAGGAGGAAAGATAAGAAGAGGGGAAAGATAAGTAGGGAAAGATGAAGAAGAGGGAAAGTGATTGTAGGGAAGATGAATGGAGGTTGTTATGTGAAAGGGTGTATGAAAGGGAAGATGAGAAGAGGGCAACAGCATTAAACTGCGAAAGAATGAAGAGGTCGATAAGTTGAGCTTAAATTAGATGTGTGAGCATGTGGACGTGATCTGGTGAAGTCATAGGGAAAAGAGTGTCATGCATTTAGCTCCCGGAAAAGGAACGAAGAATGCATTTGTAGTGACGTTGTCAGCTTTGCTGCTTCCGTGAAATGGCTCTCAACCAGGTTTTATTGTGCACACAGTCACCTCACATAGAACGTAGTGTGTTCATGACTGTTCATTTCTTCTTCTTCCTATTTGTCATGTCATGTTGTGCAGTTGTTTCCTTTGGCTATATCATTACTAAAGATGTCTTGCATGCTTTACCCCGGTCTGGAGTGCTTGTTGTTACGCTGTATATTAAATTACCACCATGTGAAAAGGTTCAACTGGCTTTTTACTTCTGCATGCTATCCTAACCGTACTTTCTGACATGTGACCGGCATGTGTGCAGTCTATTTCGCACGCAATAGGTGAAAGCATACACTTCATCTGTCATTCCCAGTTGCTTTCCCTTTCTCCTTAACCCTATGAATTCCATCTGTCTATCACCCGCATGGCCTACACTGAGGGCAGTGTGTGATTGACGCATGTTGTATGTTTCAAATGTCTTTGCTGATTTGTGTGGTGTGTGGTTTGAGTGGTTTTGTTGTGTGTGTGTTTGATTGAGTGTGTTGATTTGTGTGTCTGTGTGTGTTCTGTGTGATGGCAAATTAAATGTGTTTTGTGTTGTCCTCTGTCGTACGTTGACTTTTGAGGACTATTAGCTTCTGAATGTGTAGTAGATGGAGCACCATTATACACCGTGCGGTAGATACTTTGATTTTCTTGACTTCGTTTTCTTTTAAATGAACATAATAAATGCATTCTAGGTTTGTTATCGTCCGTGGTGTGTGGTTGTTGTGTGTGTGTTGTGTGGTGATGTGTTGTTTGTGGTGACTAGTGTTTGTGTGGATGTTTGTGTTTTGATGTGTATTATGTGTATGTGTGTGTGTGTGTGTGTGTGTGTGTGTGAGGGTGTGTATGTTGTGTGTGTTGTGTTGTGTGGTGTGTGTGACTTTGATTTTGTATGCTTTTTTCTGTGTGTAATATTGGTATGGATAGCACCATGTGTATTTTAATTGTGTTGTTTTGTAATATTTGTCATCTGTTCCACGCATGATGGCTCTCTTCGAAGGAACAGATTGTTACGTGTGCGCAAGATGTTGTGCAGTTGACAGGGTGTTTATGTCATCGAAGGATGTGTGTTGTATGGTTGTGTTGTGTGGTGTGTGTGTGCTGTATGTGTGTGCGTGTGGCAGTGTGTTGTATTTTCTCTGTGTGGTTTGTAGAATATTAATGTTGTGTGTGTTTTGTGATTGGGGTGTGTTCTGGGGAGGTGTGGTTGTGTGTTGTAGGGAAGTGGTGTTACTTGGTTGCGCTGTCTGTGCTGGCTGACATGTGTGTTGTGGTGCGCTAGGCAGGTGATGTTTGAAGTGATGAAAACTTTAAGTCATGGATAGATTCCTTACGTGAAATGGGGTAACCCCCGGGACGATTGCTTGCACAAGAGACAGCACTCAACCTCCCTCATGCGAACTACATTTATGAGGAATTTGCAGGAACCAAACGTCGTGGAGTACGAGCCAAACACTGAACCAGGTTGAATCGGTTTATCGTCTGCCTGGGACATAGCACTCAGACCACCGCTATGGTCTATGGATGGGGGAAGTTTCGGAACCAAAGTGGGTGGACAACAATGGAAAGATGTGTTTAGGCAGGTGCGTGTACTAGACCACGAATGGAGTGAGGAGCAGATGAGAGGATGGAGGATGGAGGGGGAGTTAGAAAAGAGAGAGAGAGAGAGAGAGAGAGAGAGAGAGAGAGAGAAAGAGAGAGAGAGAACTCTCTGAACTTTGAAATGATTTATTGCACTCTAGCCTAGAGAGACACAGAGAGAGAGAGAGAGAGAGAGGGGAGAGAGAGAGAGAGAGAGAACTCTGAACTGGTTTAATGGTACATCGGCCTTAGGCCACAATACACCAGGGGAGGGGGGGGAGGGGGGCTGGGGTGTGATTGTAATGAAAAATGGAAGCATAGGATAAAGAGAGAGAGAGAGAGAGAGAGAGAGAGGAGAGAGAGAGAGAGAGAGAGAGAGAGAGAGAGAGGAGATAGAGAGACAGACAGACAGACAGAAAAAGATAGAGGGAGAGAGAGAAAGATAGAGGGAGAGAGAGAGAGAGAGAGGAGAGAGAGAGAGAGAGAGAGAGAGAGAGAGAGAGAGAGAGAGAGAGAGAATATACTTTCTAATCAAGGACCAGGAACAGACTTTGCAAAAGCACGAAGGAAAACCCCGGCATCCCAGAAAGGGCGATAAGAAAATGAGACAGGTGGGATAGAGAGAGAGAGGAGGGAAGCCGAGAGCAGCAGCAGCAGCAGCAGCAGCAGGAGGAGGAGGAGGAGGAGCTGAGGCACTGGGCTGCAAAAAGCACAGGAGGAGATAGATAACCCAGTGATGTACGGAGACCATTGCAGATGAACCACGCACGCTCTGCCTGGCTACTCTACCTGTTGTATGCATGGGAGAGATGTTTCTATTCCATTTCTTGGGCCAGCCTCTGTCTGTCTGTCTGTCCATCTGTCTGTCTGTCTGTCCGTCCAGCTGTCTGTCTGTCTGTCCATCCATCCATCCATCCATCCATCCATCCATCCATCCATCCATCCATCTATCTATCTATCTATCTATCTATCTATCTATCTATCTATCTATCTATCCATCCATCCATCCATCCATCCATCCATCCATCCATCCATCCATCCATCCATCCATCCATCTATCTATCTATCTATCTATCTATCTATCTATCTATCTATCTATCTATCTATCTATCTATCTATCTATCTATCTGTCTGTCTGTCTGTCTGTCTGTCTGTCTGTCTATCTGTCCATCTATACCTTTGTAAGCCAGGTTCTTTGTCAGGCCTTTCAGTCCAGCAACAAAGTCATACCTAAACCAGCCCAGGAGCCAGCCGGTCATGATGACTGGGCTGACTGCACTGACTTCTCCCTTGACTCCTTTAGGAGTCGTCAGGGCACTGGGTTCTTCAGGCCGAGTGTCGTGGGAAAGTTGAATCTTGCGGGGCCCATCCCTCTGCAGGAAGTAGGAAGCATGCTGGGTATGATCACGTGTGGTATCGTAAAGTAGACAGGCACAAGGGAGACAAGAACTCCTTCCTGTGTCTAACTTCCTGCGTAAAAAAATCCATTCTCCTTTTGTTCACCACATAGGCTGCTAATGCACAGATGCAAATTATGGCAAGACAAAGGACAAGTCTAAACATGTTCTCTGTCTTTGTGAGCGTACGAAATCGGTTAATCAACAGATTTACCCTGGGGGAAACTAGAGAATACTCATTTGACAGTTGCAGTCCGGTTTGAGTTTGTATGTACTATCCTATTATTGCCATTCATTTGGGTCGTGTTTTCATTAATGTTGATAGAAAACGATGTGTTAAGCCATTTCACAATAATTAAGTCGACGCAGTTGAACGTCTTCATCCAGTTATCAAGAAGGAATCCACTTCAGGACACTACAGTCATGTCACTCATCCAACTGGTTATAGGCCGCCTTCTCCTCGACAAAGGATAGACAGGATTTTTAACATGTGCACACAGATTCCTAGGAGATTCGAGTCAACACCAATGCTGATTCAAAGGGAAAACTCCCTCCCCGTGAATGGAGAGCTCTGCAGAGACAGCACCAACCTGCCTGCACTTCAGTTAGCCTGGCGTCAGGTCACAGGCAGCAGAGTATAGCCTGCCTCGTCAGTCACGTAAAGCAACAAGCATGCTAGACACACAGTAAGATGTGTGTGTGTGTGTTTGTATATGTGTGTGTGTGTGTGTGTGTGTGTGTGTGTGGTGTGTGTGCGCGCTCGCGCGTGTGTGTGTGTTTATGTTTGTGTGTGTGTGTGTGTGTGTGTTTGTGTGTGTGTTTGTGTGTGTTTGTGTGTGTGTGTTTGTGTGTGTGTTTGTGTGTGTTTGTGTGTGTGTGTGTTTGTGTGTGTGTTTGTGTGTGTTTGTGTGTGTGTGTGTTTGTGTGTGTGTTTGTGTGTATGTGTGTGTTTGTGTGTGTGTTTGTGTGTGTGTGTTTGTGTGTGTGTTTGTGTGTATGTGTGGTGTGTGTTTGTTTGGGTGGGTTTTTTTTGCGCGTAATTACTTATTTTATTTCGAGGATGATAGAATAAGCACTCATGTTCTTTTTTTAACATCCAGTCCCCGTGTGTATGTGTGCAGTTTTGTAAGTTTTGTCATCCATTGTATGTGTGTGTGTGTGTGTGTGTGCGTGCGTGCGTGTGTGTGTGTGCGTGTGTGTGTGTGTGTGTGTTTCGGGGCGGGAGGTGGCATGTGGGGGGTGGTGGTGATGAGGGATTGTGTTGAAGCAGGTGGTGGGGGAGCTGCCTAGAGGAAGATAAACGTCTGCTGAGTTTGTGCTTATGTTTTATCTGCTCTGTAGACAGGTGCTGCACACACACACATGAAAAAACTCACACACACACCAAAACACACCACACACCACACACACACACACACAATGAAAAAAATCACACACACACACACACAACACACACACACACCACACACATGAAAAATACAAACACACACACATACAAACAACAACACACACACACACACACACCACACACATGATAAAAAACACATACAAACACACACCACACACACACATGATAAAAAAAAACCAACACATACAAACACACACCACACACACACATGATAAAAACACACACACAAACACACACATGCACACACACATGATAAAAAAACACACCAAACACACACACACACACACACAGAAAACACACACAACATAAAAAACACACACACACAAACACACACACAACACACACACACACACACATGATAAAAAAACACATACAAACACACACCACACACACACATGATAAAAAAACGCATACAAACACACACCACACACACACACATGATAAAACACACAACAAACACACACAATGCACACACACACATGATAAAAAAAACCACATACAAACACACACCACACACACACATGATAAAAACAACAACACAAACACACACATGCACACACACACATGAAAAAAACCACACCACACACACACACACATGATAAAAACACACATACAAACACACACATGCACACACACACACATGAAAAAAAACACACACACCAACACACACACACACACACATGAAAAACACACATACAAACACACACATGCACACACACACAAAATGGACAAAAAACACCACACACACACACACACATGATAAAACACACACACACCACAAACACACACACACAACAAAAACCACATGAAAAAAAAACACCACACACATACACAACACATGATAAAACACACATACAAACACACACATGCACACACACACATGGACAAAAAACCGTACCACACACACAAGCGCGCGCGCACAAACGCACACACGCACACACACGCACACGCAACACACACACATTCAAACACACACACACACACAAACACACGCACGCACACACACACACACACACACACACACACACACACACACACACACACACACACACACACACACACACGTACACGCACATACACACGCGCGCGCGAACACACACGCAAACACACACACACGCAAGCATACACCCACACGCACACACCAACATACACACGCGCGCGCGTGCACACACACACACACACACACACACACACACACACACACACACACACACACACACACACACACACAAGGTGGTGTGGGGGAGGGGAAGTTTGCGAATGATTTACTGACAATCAGCAAGAAAGTTGTGAGCAAGCTGGCAGGCCAGTGATAACCAGATGATAGCCCACTAGAGAACACGTAACCCTCCATACCCCCAGATGTGGTGTGTGTGTGTGTGTGTGTGTGTGTGTGTGTGTGTGTGTGTGTGTGTGTGTGTGTGTGTGTGGTTATGTGTGTGAGTGTGAGTGTGTGTGTGTGTGGTTATGTGTGTGTGAGTGTGTGTGTGAGTGAGTGCGTTTGTGTGTTTATGTTTGTGAGTGTGTGAGAGTGTGAGTGTGGAGTGTATGTGTGTATGCGTGTGTGTTTATGTGTGTGTGTGTGTGTGCGTGCGTGCGTGTGCGTGTCTGTGCGTGTGGTGTATGTGTGTGTGAGAGAGAGTGTGAATGTGAGTGTGGAGTGTGCGTGTGTATGCGTGTGTGTGTATGTGCGCGCGTGTGTGTGAGAGAGTATGAGTGTGGAGTGTGTGTGTTAATGTGTGTGTACGTGTGGAGTGTGTGTGTTAATGTGTGTATACGTGTGGAGTGTGTGTGTGTGTGCTATTTGAAATTGAGAGAGCATACATGCGAACCTGTGCACAGAGAGTGAGAATGAAAGAGAGAGAGACAGACAGAGAGACAGAGACAGACAGACAGAGAGACAGAGACAGAGCTTCCTCCAATGATTTACAGCTACCCAGGAATATACACTTGAACGAGCTGGTGGGCAAGTGATAAAAAGAGATAGGAGTTCAAAATTAAAAAAAAGGACAGGGGCGTGCGGGCTCGCGCGCGCGTGTGTGTTCATGCGTGTGCAAATGCTCGTGTGTGTGCGTGCATGCATGCGCATGCACGTGTGTGCATATGAGAGAGAGAGAGAGAGAGAGAGAGAGAGAGACTGATAACGCTGCTGATGTATGTGGAATGTTAAAAGGTCTTCTAGTTCTAATCCTTATACCCACACATATGAAGTTATTCAATGTCTGAAGTCTCAGCGTTCTCTCTTTCAATGGCTTAATGGTTTAAATGCTTTGTCTTGTCATTCTGAACACTGATCATTCTTCTTTTCTAGCCCACAGGTCGATTTCGTCAGCAAATCGAAGAATCAAAAGCTGCCGAGAGAATGAAAAAAACCTCCACAATGAACTGCTGACAACAGACAAAAGACGATCATCAGCTGACATGACAAGCACCATGCAAGCTGACAGCACACATGCCAGAGAGGCAGGAGGGCGACATAAAGCACACAGCCATACCCAGCCAGCCAGGCACACACACACAGAGCACACAGCCATATCCAGCCAGCCAGGCACACACACACAGAGAGCACACAGCCATACCCATCCAGCCAGATAGCGAGAGAGAGAGAGAGAGAGAGAGAGAGAGAGAGAAAGATAGAGAGAGAGAGAGAGAGAGAGAGAGAGAGAGAGAGAGAGAGAGAGAGAGAGAGAGAGAGAGCAGCCAGCCAGGCGCACAGACAGTGTCTGGGGGCGGGCGGGGTAGCCTGGTGGTTAGAGTGACGCGCAGTGCGCTCGTGATGCTGACTTGGGTTCGATTCGGATTTTTTTCTCTGGAGTTAACATCAGTGCAGACCATCTTGCGGCACACGTTAAAACCCGTTCCGCTTTTCGAAAGAGTAGGCCATTGTGTGCCGGTGGGAACTGATGACAAAATTGACAAAACTGCATACACACGGGGACTAGATGTAAAAAAACCCACATGAGTGCTCATTCCGTTATCCTTAAAATGAAAGAATGAAGAATAATAAAGTACAAGGCCATACCCAGCCAGGCACACATAAGACAGACAAACAGACAGACAGACAGACAGAGAGATGGAGGTGGTGGAGTGCAAAAGAGGAAAGGGGGGGGGGGGGGGGGAGGGGTTGTGGGTGAGTGAGAGGGGGAGTTGCAGGAACAGGGGAACATCTCTGCTAATGTGGCGCTCCTGTCTTATCTCTGCCCCTGAGACAGGTGCTACATCCTCACACAGAGAGAAAGAGGGAGAGGAGAGGGAGAGAGAGAGAGGGAGAGAGAGAGGGGGGGTGAGAGGGAGAGAGAGAGAGAGGGAGAGAGAGAGGGGGGGAGAGGGGAGAGGGGGGGGGAGAGAGAGGGAGGAGGGAGAGGGGGGAGAGAGAGGGGGGGAGAGAGAGGGGGGAGAGAGAGAGGGGGGAGAGAGAGGGGAGAGAGAGAGGGAGAGGGGGAGAGAGGGAGAGAGAGAGAGGAGAGGGAGAGAGGTAGAGAGAGAGAGGGAGAGGAGAGAGGTAGAGGGAGAGAGAGAGGGAGAGAGGGAGAGAGAGAGAGAGGGAGAGAGAGAGAGAGAGAGGGAGAGGGAGACACACACACACACACACACACACACACACACACACACACACACACACACACACACACACACATACACACACACACACACACACACACACGCACACACACACGCACACACACACACACGTAACACACACACACACACACACACACACACACACACACACACACACACACACCACACACACACACACACACACACACGCACGCACGCACGCACGCACGCACGCACACACACACACACACACAGAGCTCCCTCCTCCTCTCTCCTCTCCCCTCCTCTCCGCACACCACTCGTCTATCCTGCACGCCTCGACACACACCTGTACGACCAGATAGAGAGAAGCAGACTGTGGCCTGAAATAGAGAAAGACGGCTTCCCCCTATACTGCCTGCCCCGGTGCTCTCTCTTACACAGCATACATTCACAGATAGGTCTAGGTCTACACTGGGATACAGTTGCTGCTGCTGCTGCTGCTGCTGCTGCTGCTGCCTGCTGGTTGCACTGATGCCTTCCTTCCCTCCTTCCTTCCCTCCTGGCCGTGTTAGACTGGGGGCCTCACTTTCTATCTCCCTCCTGTCACCCACCACACCTTTTTCTTTCTCACTTCACTCTGAATGATCATTGAGTCTCTCTCTCTCTCTCTCTCTCTCTCTCTCTCTCTCTCTCTCTCTCTCTCTCTCTCTCTCTCTCTCTCTCTCACACACACACACACACACACACACACATACACACACACACACACACTGAAACTCTACAATGGTTTAATGCGCATCAACCTTTATTTATTTATTTATTTATTCATACCACTTTAAGTCACGGCAGATTACTCCGCGTGAAATTCGGGCTGCTGTCCCCGGGCAGAGCCCGTCGCCACAAGAGCAGCGCCACCCATAATTTTTTTCTTTTCCTGTCTGCAACAGTATTTGTTTCCCTATCAGAGTAGCTTTTTCTACATAATTTTGCCAGGGACAATTCTCTTGTTGCCGTGGGTTCTTATGCGTACACTAAATAATTTTGTGTAACACACGGGACCTCGGTTTATCGCTTCATCCGAAAGACTAGCACCCAGACCACCACTCATAGTCTAATGGATGGGGGAAACGTTTCGGGTCTAAACGGGATTCAAACCACCACACACTTCCAACCCGGACTTTTTGCTTTCTAGGCAGGCGCATTACCTCTAGACCACCAATCCACCTTTAGCCACAATACAGTTCATGGAACAAGAGCGGAAAGAGAAAAATAGGAAACATAGCTTCTCATAAGCTTCGATCATCACTGGCAACCCGAACAAAAAGTGCACGTACACACAAACATGCAGAGTTCATAACCCACAAACATAGAGCTGGCTTCAGACCAAAGATCCCCACAAAACACGGTAAAGATCAAATAATTATGCCCGTTAAGGATCCCGTTCAGCGTTCGGTGGGTTACACAAACACGAACATACCCAGCATACATCCCCGAACTCGGAATGCGGCTACCTTCAATGTTGGATGGAAAAAACGGTCGCATAAGCAAATTCTCACCATTGGTGAACCTCGGAGCTCTAGTCGAGGAACGAAAAATATCAATATGTCTAAAATACCAGCTTTTTTTTGAGTGAACTACAACTGTAAGCCGGCGCTCAGTTCTTTCTGCGTGAGACAACCCCACACTTCCAAATGCCTGTCCTGATAAAACCCTTTTATCTAACTCTGTTATGCCACATTTCTGTTCCCCATGCTCCATTCGAGAACTCATCATTTCATATTCCTGACTGTCTGCATACATAATCGTGAGAACAGCATGTTCGACAGTTTCAACCAGTATTCGATACTCTTCAGAAAAGTTCCTGAATACAAAGAGGATTGCTTCCTGTTTCAACGTATAAAACCGGAGAGAGAGAGAGAGAGAGAGAGAGAGAGAGAGGGAGGGAGAGCGAGGGAGAGAGAGAGGGAGGGAGAGAGAGAAGGGGGAGAGAGAGAGAAGGAGAGAGAGAAGGAGAGAGAGTGAGTGAGCGAGCGAGAGAGAGAGAGAGGAGAGAGAGAGAGAGAGAGAGAGGAGAGAGAGAGAGAGAGAGAGAGAGAGGGGGAGATCCAGGATAAAGACAAAGATGCACACAGAAAGATAGTTTTGCTATCAATGTCATTCAGAGAGGGAAGACAAAAGACAGGAGAGACAGATATAGAGTGAGAGTGAGTGAGAGTGAAATAGTGAGAGAGAGGCAGAGAGAGTGAGTGAAATAGAGAGACAAGGAGAAGGAGAGGGAGATAGAGAGTTTATTTATTTATTTATTTTATTTTATTCTTTTATATCGAGGATAATGGAATAAGCACGTGTGTGTTTTTTTGCATCAAGTCCCCGTGTGTATGCGGTTTGTAAATTCTGTCATCTGTTCCCACCGGTACATAATGGCCTACTCTTAACAGGATTTAACGTGCGCGCAAGATGTTGTGCGTGCGTTCGCACACAGGACCTCGGTTTATAGTCTCATCCGAAGGACTATTGGGGAGAGTAGAGTCTGCACTAATGTTAACTCCAGGGGAAAATATCCCCTTGAACGGGAATCGAACCCGGGTCGTCAGATTGCGAGCGCAATGTTCTAACCACTAGGCTATCCCGTCCCGTGAGAGGGAGAGAGAGAGAGAGAGAGAGAGAGAGAGAGAGAGAGAGAGAGAGAGAGAGAGAGAGAGAGAGACAGAGACAGAGACAGAGAGACAGAGAGGGAGACAGAGACAGGGAGACAGAGCGAGCGAGAGAGAAACAGGTGAAACAAGCAACAGCCCTATACCCAAACGAGCCTTAAAGCAAATGAATCACGATAAAAAGCCACAAACATGCCACAAATATGTGTGTTGGGGAGGGGGAGGGTGGAATGGGGGCGGGAGGGAGAGGAGGGGAGGGGAAAGCGGGGGTGAGGGGTGAAAGGGGTGGTGATTTGCAAAATGAGAGATAAACATCTGCTGATGCTGTGCTTAGCTTTGTTGTTATCGGCGCTGTAGACAGACAGGTGCTGTGGCACAGAGACAGAGAGAGAGAGAGAGAGAGGAGGGAGAGAGAGGGAGGGAGAGAGAGGGAGGGAGAGAGAGAGAGAGAGAGAGAGAGAGAGAGAGAGAGAGAGAGGAGAGAGAGGGAGGGAGGGAGAGAGATAGAGAGATAGAGAAAGAGAGAGAGAGAGAGGGAGGGAGAGACAGAAAAAGAAAGAGAGAGGAAGGGAGAGAGAGAGTCCGAGAGAGAGAGGGATAGAGAGAGAGTCAGAGAGAGAGAGAGAGAGAGGGACAGAGAGACAGAGTCAGACAGAGACAGAGACAGAGAGATACAGAAAGATACACAGACACACAGACACAGACACAGACACACACACAACAAAACACACACACACACACACACACACACACACACACACACACACACACACACACACAAACACACACACATGCAGTATTGATGGCACTAAAGCACTGGCATGGGAACATAAGGAAAGATATTGTATTTGAGATTAAATTCTTGATACATTGTATTGCAAGCAGAGGCATACAAATAACTTTTTGCTGGGTCCCTTCTCACTGTGGAATCTATTGGAATGAGTTGGTTGATTCTTTAGCAAAACAAGGTGCCTCGGATTGCATTATTGAAACGTTTGGTTCCAATCTCGCATTGTCCTCGCATGAAATTAATGCTAAATTGATGCATTGTATACATTCTAAAATGAAGAAAACACACTTTGAAAACATTTCTTGCTCACGGAAAGTAGAAATTTTAATATAGAAAATGAGGCTAAATCCATGGAACACCAAATATTCTAAAAATATGACATGTTGCTGTTCCCAATCTCTTTCAATCCACCATTTATTGTTTGATTGCCCAATCCTAACTGAGCTGTTTAAAAGGAGAGGAATAGATATTCATAAAAAATATTCCACTATTCAAGAAGTTTTATATGACTCTCAGCAGTTCATAACATCAGTTGCTGAGGTTATATATTCTTCCCCAGTAAGACCTCTAATGTAGATAGTTGTGAGAAAATAAATATACATATAATTATTAGGGAGAGAGAGAGAGAGAGAGAGAGAGAGAGAGAGAGAGAGAGAGAGAGAGAGAGAGAGATGTTGGTTTGAATGCGGGTGTGTCCTTATCACTAAGTAGTGAATGGACATTAAACAAAAAAACAAACAAAACAAAAAACCACACACACACAGATATAGAGAGACACAGCTAGCGAGAAGTCGAACTCAAATGCTTTATTTCCAAGAAAGCCATTGGCCCATACATGAAGGAGGTAGCCGACTATTTAGTGTTTAGTGCATTAAACCACCACCACCACCACCACCACCACCACCACCACCACCACCACCACCACCACCACCACCACCAGTAATAACAGTCTCAGAAAACAAAAGCAAAAAATAAACTAACATTAACACGGCAAAGCACAGTTGATTGATTGATTGAGAGAGAGAGACAGAGACAGAGACCAAGAGAAATTGTCTACAAACCAGGACAGAGTGTGGAGGAACAAGAAAAACATAGACAAACGGTAGGAGAAGAGACAGAGTATTTTTGAAGGGAGGGGTGGAGGGTGGTGGTGGTGGTGGCCAAGCAGACAGAGAGGGAGAATGAGTCTGCATTGAACATGGACAAAGATAGCAGAAAGAAGGGAGGAGAGGGGGTAATCCTGCGACACTGAACTAGTATAGGGGGGAAAGAGGAAAGACACCTGCTGCTGCTGCACCATTCTGTTATCTCGAAGTTGACACCAAGTGCGTCTTTTTCTTCTCCCCCAACTCTGTGAGAAAACGGAAATGTTCTTCACCGAAATTCCAGCATCTGTCTGTGTCAGTGGAGTGTCAGAGCTGGGGTCTCTGCAGATGGCGCCTCTGTCTACCTGACATGCTGTCTCCCTGTCTGTCTGTCCACCATGCTATTCTTTTCTGTCTACCCTTCCTCTCCCTTCCTAGACAGCTGGTTAGTTTCCTGGGCAGATTACAGTAACACTGTTGGATCTTGTTGACACAATGGTAGTTTTGTTTTCTGAACAGACGGCAGCAGGTTTTTGTATGGAGGGGATATACTCTCTGATGGTTTTCTTATTTGCTTCTAGAAGAAATGTTCAGTGTTTCCATTTTGATATCTTGTTATAACAATTCATCTTCATGGCTTGGATTCATAACAACTCATCTTCATGGCTTGGATTCATAACAACTCATCTTCATAGCTTGGATTCATAACAACTCATCTTCATAGCTTGGATTCATAACAACTCATCTTCATGGATTGAACTCATAACAACTCATCTTCATGGCTTGGATTAATAACAACTCATCTTCATAGTTTGGATTCATAACAACTCATCTTCATAGCTTGGATTCATAACAACTCATCTTCATGGATTGAATTCATAACAACTCATCTTCATGGATTGGATTCATAACAACTCATCTTCATAGCTTGGATTCATAACAACTCATCTTCATGGCTTGAATTCATAACAACTCATCTTCATGGAATGAATTCTTTCTAGATCTGCTAGCAGTGTCCTGGTCTCACACGCATACAGCGAGATAGACTGCACCAGTGCAAGCGAGAGTCGTATGTTGTGTTTGATGTCCTTCCATACAGGTTTCAGTTTGGACAACGCGTTGCTGGTTTTGCTGCAGCTGATTTGTCTGTCACAGTTGATGGTAGATCCCAGGTAAGAGAGCTTTGAACAGCTCCTAAGTAGCCCCGACTGGGGCAATAAGAGAGAGAGAGAGAGAGAGAGAGAGAGAGAGAGAGAGAGAGAGAGAGAGAGAGAGATAGAGATAGAGAGAGAGAATGAAAACGTGACTGTGAAGTGATTTAATTAATGTGGTAGGCTCTAAGCCCTTCCACATGGGCAGTGGGTCGTTTACAAAACAATTAATCCAAAAGCTTTCAAACATTACATGCAACACAATGATCATGTCAATAGACGTTAAAATGAAGATATCACAATGGTCATCATGACATAGTTACCACATCGTGGAATGATTTACAACATAACATTCATATTCAGCACAGGAATCACAAACTGAATGCTACATCACTTTTTTCACACTGTTTACAGCCATCAATAGATCAGTCATGGCACACCTATGCTAGAGTTTTTTGCATTAACAGCTGCTCTAGGTTTTCTCATGTCTTTAAGGTAAAGTGTAGGGTTCAGTTGCGTTATCTGTAGCTTTGTCACTGTCTATGAGCACACTACAACATCTGCCAAAGTGAGTGCAGATGCTACACTTTAGTTTTCTGCGGTTCACAGCACTCACTCTCATGTTCCAGCACACCTGCACATTCTGACACACTCATTCTGACAGAACGGGCACCAGCATCACTTGCTTCTTTTCCAATGTCAGGTTTTCTGCGCACACACGATTTCCATTCTCCCTCCTCACTCCACATTTGTAAGGTAGCTAATGAGTCGTCATGGACGTTTTGGTCACAGCACACTGTCATTGCTGAAAGTCTGCCTTCTCTCTTGACAAATATGATAATCACACTGCCTCCAAGATATTCAAAACTGGATGATACAAAACAAATTACAGCTAAACGCAGATAAAACGGAAGCCATGATTGTAGGGACCAAACACAAAATCTCTTCCATCGCAACAGCTTCAATGGAATTTGGCAATATAACAGTTCCTCTATCCACCACAGTCAAGTATCTTGGTGTTGTTATCGACAACATGCTTTCTATGCAAAAATTCATCACCCAGACCTGTCAGTCATACTACTATCAATTACGGCGTATAAGTGCAATTCGAAAGTACCTGTCCACTGATGCAACACCCAAACTTGTCACATATCTCATTCTTTCACGTCTGGACTATTGCAATTCTCTTTTGGCTGGTCTGCCAGCATCATCTATCCACTCCCTTCAACGCATTCAAAACTCTGCTGCTCGACTTGTTCTCAAAAAGAAAACATCTGAGCATACTTACTCCTCTCTTGCGATCTCTCCACTGGTTGCCTGTGCCACAGAGAGTAAAGTACAAGATTTGTACCCTCTGTTACAAATGTCTCCACAAAACAGAACCTTCCTACCTCTGTGAATGTCTTAACCTGTACACTCCTTCTCGTTCCCTCTGCTCTGCTTCATACCCTGCGCTTACAAATACCTAGATTCAACCAGTGCACCGTTGGCCGTCGCTCTTTCTCTGTTTCTGGTCCATCAATCTGGAATGACCTCCCCCTCTCCCTCTGCGAAAAGCCTGCTTACGACACTTTTAAATCCAGCCTCAAGACATACCTATTTCAAAACTAAGACTTCCCCCTACAGTTTCATCCCATAATTATCTGTCCTTGCCTTCGATGGCCTAAATTCCCATCACCCTGCTGAAGCAAATAACCTGTGTGTGTGTGTGCGTGCGTGCGCGCGTGCGCTCGTGCGCGGGTGTGTTTGTGTGTATTTGAATTTGTTAAACTATTTATCATTGCTGGTTGCATGTGTGGGAGTGGAATGGATGCAAGCGCTTTGATTTATATATATATATTTTTTA
>CM054134.1:67373053-67375553 GCA_028751875.1 Rapana venosa | reverse complement strand
AGAACACTGGAAGAAAGGAAAAGAAAGAAAGAAAGAAAGAAAGAAAGAAAGGAAGAAAGAAACTGACAGAGGAGTAAGAGGTATGCTGGCCAAGGTCTGGGAACTAGGGGGAACAAGACAGCTGGTAAAATTATACTGTCCTTTTATCTCTGCTTTGAAGACAGCTGCTTCTTACAGCCACACTAGAGAGAGAGAGGGAGGGAGAGGGAGAGAGGAGGGAGAGAGAGGAGAGAGAGAGAGAGAGAGAGAGAGAGAGAGAGAGAGAGAGAGAGAGAGAGAGAGAGAGAGAGAGAGAGAGGAGAGGGAGGAGAGGAGAGAGAGGTTTATTGTGGTAAGCATTTCAAGCGTATTCACAAGGCGACAGTGGGAAGGGGACTGGCCACAAACACATATACATAATTATTTAGCTAAGACGGAAAACAGAATTTACAACAGCAGCAGAGATCATTATAACATGGATTATATGTGAGAGAGAGAGAGAGAGAGAGAGAGAGAGAGAGAGAGAGAGAGAACTCTGTACTCTGAACTCTGGAGAGAGAGAGAGAGAGAGAGAGAGGCAGACAGACAGACAGACAGGCAGGCAGACAGACAGTCAGACTGACAGTCAGACTGACAGACAGACATTGACATGGGCATAAATAAATAGATAGGTAGATAGACAGATAGATAGGTAGATATAGATAGACAGATAGATTGATCAATAGATAAGAGAGGGGTAGACAGATAGATTGATCAATAGATAAGTGAAGGATAGACAGATAGATTGATCAATAGATAAGAGAGGGATAGACAGATAGATTGATCAAGAGATAAGAGAGGGATAGACAAATAGATTGATCAATAGATAAGAGAGGGATAGACAGATAGATTGGTCAATAGATAAGAGAGGGATAGACAGATAGATCGATCAATATATAAGTGAGGGATAGACAGATAGATTGATCAATAGATAGTTGAGAGAGAGAGAGAGGGAGAGGGAGAGAGAGAGAGAGAGAGAGAGAGAGAGAGAGAGAGAGAGAGAGAGAGAGAGAGAGAGAGAGAGAGGTGGCCACTGTACTGATTTACTGACCATCGACACGAAGCGTGTGAGCAAGCTGGCAGTGAGGTGATAAGAAGATGATAGCCCACTAAAGGAACTGTGGGGATTACCTACCCTTCAGACTCATGCAAAGAGTGACAAGAACTAAATGTGTGTGTGTGTGTGTGTGTGTGTGTGTGTGTGTGTGTGTGTGTGTGTGTGTGTGTCTGTGTGTGTGCGTGCCCGCCAGCGTGCGTGCCCGCGAGCGTGCGTATATATAATATAGAGTATATATATAGACAGTATATATGGGATATGTGAGAATATCTGTCTGAGAGACGGTGAGAGAAAGGCAGTGACAATAAGAGAAAGACATTGAGAGAAAGACATTGAGAGAAAGACAGTGAGAGAAAGACAGTGAGAGAAAGACAGTGAGAGAAAGACAGTGAGAGAAAGTGAGAGAAAGACATTGAGAGAAAGACAGGGACAGGGAGAGAAAGACAGAGACAGGGAGAGAAAGACAGGGACAGGGAGAGAAAGACAGAGACAGTGAGAGAAAGACAGGGACAGGGAGAGAAAGACAGGGACAGGGAGAGAAAGACAGACAGGGAGAGAAAGACAGGGACAGGGAGAGAAAGACAGAGACAGGGATAGAAAGACAGAGACAGGGAGAGAAAGACAGAGACAGCGAGAGAAAGACAGAGACAGCGAGAGAAAGACAGAGACAGGGAGAGAAAGACAGGGACAGGGAGAGAAAGACAGGGACAGGGAGAGAAAGACAGGGACAGTGAGAGAAAGACAGACAGGGAGAGAAAGACAGGGACAGGGAGAGAAAGACAGAGACAGCGAGAGAAAGACAGAGACAGGGAGAGAAAGACAGAGAGAGAAAGACAGAGACAGGGATAGAAAGACAGGGACAGGGAGAGAAAGACAGAGACAGGGATAGAAAGACAGAGACAGGGAGAGAAAGACAGAGACAGCGAGAGAAAGACAGAGACAGGGAGAGAAAGACAGAGACAGGGAGAGAAAGACAGGGACAGGGAGAGAAAGACAGACAGGGAGAGAAAGACAGACAGGGAGAGAAAGACAGGGACAGGAGAGAAAGACAGACAGGGAGAGAAAGACAGAGAGAGAAAGACAGGGACAGGGAGAGAAAGACAGGGACAGGGAGAGAAAGACAGAGACAGGGAGAGAAAGACAGAGAGAGAAAGACATAGACAGGGAGAGAAAGACAGAGAGAGAAAGACAGAGACAGGGAGAGAAAGACAGAGACAGCGAGAGAAAGACAGGGACAGGGAGAGAAAGACAGGGACAGGGAGAGAAAGACAGGGACAGGGAGAGAAAGACAGAGACAGCGAGAGAAAGACAGATTATTTGCAGATGTTTCTCCATAATTATGTATGTGCATGCATGAAAATGTGCTGGCTACCTTTCAGTGTACGTGCGTGTATATTGAACTGGGAATGTCCAACACACCAGAAC
>CM054134.1:67355553-67368053 GCA_028751875.1 Rapana venosa | reverse complement strand
CTCCAAAAGTCTTTCGAATGAGACCAAAAACCGAGGTCTCGTGTGCGAATACACGCAGAACATCTTGCGCACACATTAAAACCTGTTTCGCTTTTCAGAAGAGTAGGCCATTGTGTGCTGGTGGGAACAGATGACAAAATTTGCAAAACTGCGCACATGGAGACTGGTTGTAAAAAAAGTACATGAGTGCTTATTCCATTGTTCTCGAAATAAGAGAGAAATCTCATCAGTCAGATCAGTGTCCTGAGTTTGTGTTATGATCACAGATGGAGACTACCTTCTTACTTTTTTCACCTCTACTTTGTGACTGCTTCTTCTTGTTCTTGTTCTTGTTGTTGTTGTTGATGTTGTTGTTGTTGTTCTTCTTCTTCTTCTACTTCTTCTTCTTCTTCTTCTTCTTCTTCTTCTTCTTTCTTCTTCTTTCTTCTTCTTTCTTCTTCTCTCTTCTTCTTCCCTGCACTATCCATTCCCTTGTTCTGTCAGTATGTTGCCCACGCTGGGGAAGGGGTGAGGGTAGGGTGTGTGTGGGGGGGTGGGGGTGGGTGGGGGGGATGTGTGTGGGGCTGATTTATCACCCTTACCTACCCGCCACATTGCATTGCAAGCCTATGACTCAAGTGGAGATGTCAACAACTCTATGTCTGTCTGTCTGTCTGTCTGTCTGTCCGTGTTGTCTCTCTGTGTCTGTTTCTTTTTGTTTGTTTGTCTGTCTCTGTTGTCTCTATGTGTCTGTTTCTTTTTGTCTCTCTGTCTGCCTGTGTTGTCTCTCTGTGTATGTTTTTTTCTGTTTGTCTGTCTATCTGTCTGTGTTGTCTCTCTGTGTCTGTCTCTTTTTGCTTGTCTGTCTGTCTGTGTTGCCTCTCCGTGTCTCTCTTTTTGCTTGTCTGTCTGTCTGTGTTGTCTCTCTGTGTCTGTCTCTTTTTGCTTGTCTGTCTGTCTGTGTTGCCTCTCTGTGTCTGTCTCTTTTTGCTTGTCTGTCTGTGTTGTCTCTGTGTCTGTCTCTTTTTGCTTGTCTGTCTGTCTGTGTTGTCTCTCTGTGTCTGTCTCTTTTTGCTTGTCTGTCTGTCTGTGTTGTCTCTCTGTGTCTGTCTCTTTTTGTTTGTCTGTCTGTCTGTGTTGTCTCTCTGTGTCTGTCTCATTTTGTTTGTCTGTCTGTGTTGTCTCTCTGTGTCTCTTTCTTTTTGTCTGTTTGTGTTGTCTCTCTGTGTCTGTCTCTTTTTGTTTGTCTGTCTGTCTGTGGTGTCTCTCTGTGTCTCTTTCTTTTTGTCTGTCTGTCTGTGTTGCCTCTCTGTGTCTGTCTCTTTTTTCCTGTGTGCTAGTATTGGCGAGCGCGCACGCGAGCAGACAATCACTACACACGAATGCACCCATGCACACCCGTACACACGCTGGCAAATACTGGCACACACACACACAGACACACACACAGACACACACACACACACACACACACACACACACACACTCACAAGCTGGGATGGTGCAGGTGTGGGCAAGCAGATGGGTCATAAAAGATAGCAGCAGTGCGGCAGTAGCGCAGTCGATAAGACCTTGATGCCGCGCTCTGCCGTCAGGGCAGCTGTTGTACTGCACACAGCACCTCATGTACGGGATAACCCCCCCCCCCCCCCCCCCCCCCATACATGCTGATACTGTTATACTGCACACAGCACCTCATGTACGCCATCATCCCCCCCCCCCCCCCCCCATACATGCTGATACTGTTGTACTGCACACAGCACCTCATGTACGGGATCATCCCCCCCCCCCCCTACAGGTTGATACTGTTGTACTGCACACAGCACCTCATGTACGGATCATCCCCCCCCCCCCCCTACAGGTTGATACTGTTGTACTGCACACAGCACCTCATGTACGGGATCATCCCCCCCCCCCCCCCTACAGGTTGATACTGTTGTACTGCACACAGCACCTCATGTACGGGATCATCCCCCCCCCCCCCCCCCCCTACAGGTTGATACTGTTGTACTGCACACAGCACCTCATGTACGGGATCATCCCATCCTCCCCCCCCCCCCCCCCCCCCAGCACCTCATGTATGGGATCATCCCATCCTCCCCCCCCCCCCCCCCCAGCACCTCATGTATGGGATCATCCCATCCTCCCCCCCCCCCCCCCCCCCCCCCAGCACCTCATGTATGGGATCATCCCATCCTCCCCCCCCTACAGGTTGATACTGTTGTACTGCACACAGTGCCTGGGCTTTATCACAGTTCTTGATTAAACCATTGACGCTGGGGGCAACAGCAAAGTGAGAGGCTGTATGACCAGTGGCTTTCCCATTCCATATTCCACTTTACAGCTTAGTCTTTAGTGATCGACTATGACTCTCTGACTAGGAGGCTTGACTCGCACAGTCCTTATGTGCTGCAGCCCTGGGGGCTGGTTGGCCTTTGGAGAGCATCTCCAACGCTGACTGTCCTTATGCACACTTGGCCGAGAGAGTGGGGATATACTGTGGGCAAGGCATCTCCACTATAATCACATTTCTGCCCAGTTTCCAAAACAGCAGCTGCCTCTGCTGTTTTGGAGGTCAACGTCGGACACGACGGACAAACATACTGCACACAGCACCTCATTCAGGGATCATCCCCTACAGGCTGATACTGCTATACTGCACACATACAGGGATCATCCACTACAGGTTGATACTGCTATACTGCACACATACAGGGATCATCTACTACAGGTTGATGCTGTTATACTGCACACATACAGGGATCATCCCCTACAGGTTGATACTGCTACACTGCACACATACAGGGATCATCCGCTACAGGCTGATACTGCTACACTGCACACATACAGGGATCATCTACTACAGGTTGATGCTGTTATACTGCACACATACAGGGATCATCCCCTACAGGTTGATACTGCTATACTGCACACATACAGGGATCATCCACTACAGGCTGATACTGCTACACTGCACACATACAGGGATCATCCACTACAGGCTGATACTGCTACACTGCACACAGCACCACATACAGGGATCATCCACTACAGGTTGATACTGCTACACTGCACACATACAGGGATCATCCACTACAGGTCGATACTGCTACACTGCACACATACAGGGATCATCCACTACAGGCTGATACTGCTACACTGCACACATACAGGGATCATCCCCTTACAGGTTGATACTGCTACACTGCACACATACAGGGATCATCCCCTACAGGCTGATACTGCTACACTGCACACATACAGGGATCATCCACTACAGGCTGATACTGCTACACTGCACACATACAGGGATCATCCACTACAGGTTGATACTGCTACACTGCACACATACAGGGATCATCCACTACAGGCTGATACTGCTACACTGCACACATACAGGGATCATCCACTACAGGCTGATACTGCTACACTGCACACAGTGCAGTGAGAGACGAGTGGACAGAGGCCAGTACAGGAAACACATGGTGGCAGAGGCGTGGTCAACATCGTTGTGACCATAGATGGATGACCTTGGTGTATTACTGTTGTATAGTGTTCGGTTGTTGTTGGTAGTGGTAGTAGTGGTGGTAGTAGTGGGTGGTGGTGGTTGGTTGCTATTTTTGTTGTAGTTTTTCTTTGGTCTTTTTCTTTGTTTTTGAGATCCACGAGGAAAGCAGTTTTTTGCGCAGTTTTGATTTGTGCAAGTTTGTTGTTTTTGTTGTATTTTTGTTTGGCATTTGTTGTTGTTTTTGTTTCATTAGCTTTTGTTTTGTTTTGCTTTTGGCTCGGTTAAGTGTGTACTGTTGAGCATTTCTTTGTTTTTTGCGCTTTATTATTATTTTTTTTTTTGGGGGGGGGGGGGGGGGGGGCAGGGGTGATGGCGGGGTAGTTTTGTTTTTGTTTTGCTTGGGTTTTCTTTTTTATTTGTTGTTTTGGTTGGTTGTTTGTTTTCAAGATGCCAAGTACTGCTAAATCCTGAGTTTGGAAAAGGGACGTAACGGCTTTGGGTACGTGGATTAAGTGTGTTCTTTGCTTCTCGTATTGAAGGGGTATGTTTGTTTCACTTTGATCCCCTACTCTAAACTCTACACAGGTGCTCAATGGCCTCTACGTATCATTGTCAAGGTATGGCGTTTCTTCAGAGAGTTCAAGCAGGAGTGGTTCCAGTACACTTTGATCATGAACCAGGGAGAAATCTGTATTCACCAATATCTATCAAACGCAGAAGAGATTTAAAGGGTCCATCTCCGGGGAAGATAGTCTGCCCACCTGCTCCTCGCTTCTGTGTCTGTGTTTTTAGCTTTCTTCTTTTGCCTCTTTGAATAAAAAACAAACAAACAAAACCACACACACGCAGGTGTGTATGAGTATGTGTGTGCGTGTATATGTATATGTGGTAATTTGTATTTTCAATGTATTACGTTATCGATTTTCTTTTTTTTTTTTTTACTGGTTTAATTCAATGATAAAGGATGCAACAATGTAGTATTTCAGTATAATCATTAAGAAATTTGTTCTTAGATAGATGGCTTGATGAAAAAAGCAAATGCATTGCTTATTCAATGTACCATCTGGAAATAAAATTTTGACTTTGACCTTTTGACTTGACAAAATTTTAGACTGATACAAGAAATGCCTTGATTATTATCCATCTTTACTTAGTCAAATATTCTGTTAACAGTTATTCTGCATACTTGGTGTAGAGACATACATACATACAAACAGACAGACCTACAGACCGACGGACATACAGATAGATAAGTAAGAATGCCATTGCTATAGAGACAATAAGGAAACGTGGAATAAGAAGAAGAGATTGAAAATGAGTTTAAAATGAAGCATAAAAATGAAGCACAGAGGAAAGACAGACAGAAAGCTAATAGAAAATGCAACTTCTCTCAGTCAGAGCATGGCACGAGTGATGTGACGGTAACGAGGGCTAGATTCAAGCATCAACGGAGGTGTTAGATGGAGGAAAGTGTTCCCTGGAGTGAACGCTGATACGGACTCTTTTCACCGACAAGTCCTTCAGAGGAGACTAGTTTCCATGTGCAGATACATGCCGAACATCCTGCACTCACCCCACCCGTCCTTTGTGACAGCGCAGGCTAGCTAGGGCTCCTGGGGGAGGTGACTTAACAGTACCCTGCATGCACTTTTACTGCCTGGAGAGGGATGGGCTCCGCCAGTTTCACATCACTTGTGCATGACACAATTCCTGACCATTCCAAGTGAAGTGTCCCACCGACTCCTCACAGAGGTCGTGGAGAAAGTCAAACTAAAAATCAGGGTATAATATTGATTTAAGAAGTGTTCTGCATGCAGCTCTCTCTCTCTCTCTCTCTCTCTCTCTCTCTCTCTCTCTCTCTCTCTCTCTCTCTCTCTCTCTCTCTCTCTCTCTCTCTCTCTCTCGGCAAGTGCATTGTTCCCATTCGAAACTTCGCCAAGTTTGTTTATGCCAACACCCCCCATCACCCAGTCTGTCTCACACACCAACACCCCAGCCTCTCCAAACCACATGCCTTCGCAATCGTTGCTTCCCACACATGATTATCGCCGTGCGTCAGGTGCTGTCACAGTGTTGGAAGCTGACACAGTCGCTGAACAACAAGGTGGAATTGACCTGGTTGAGGTGCCTGTACCTGACATTACGATGGAGGGGGAGGACTGTGACGAATATCTAGATCAGATTCGGGATGCAGGCTACAGTGGAGATACTATAAAGAACTATGTGGGTGGGCTGAGAAACAGATCCCTGCAGAGAAATCTCAGGGACGTTTCTAGAAACAAGGACTTTCTTAATGTGTATACCTCTGATGAAATACCTGATACTATCATTTGTGAAAGTGAAGATATGATTTTTCAGTTTATCTGGACAGATGACACTCACAACCCTGCTGATTACTTTTGGTTTGCAAAAAAGAACACCAGGCAACTGACTCAGGAGGAAAAAGACATTTATTCCAAGCTGCAGCTGTGGACACCTGCCGATCGTGACAGAATCAAAGACAGAATTAGTGCTGGACTGGATGTTTTACATGTTATGATGGATGCTATAAGATTTTTTCTGGGTTAGAAGTGACTGTGGTTGCCTGTATATGTGCGTGTGTGAGTGTGTGTGTGTGTGTGTGTGCATGCGCACCCTCTTGTGCGTGCGTGCGCGCGTGTGTGTATGTGTGTGTTGTGTATGTTCGTGCGTGTGTGTGTGCGTGCGTGTGTTTGTGCGTGCGTGTTTGTGCGTGTGTGTGTTCGTGCGTGTGTGTGTGCGTGTGTGCATGCATATGTGTGTGCATATGTGTGTGTGTGTGTGTGTGTGTGTGTGAGAGAGAGAGAGAGAGAGAGAGAGAGAGAGAGAGAGAGAGAGAGAGAGAGAGAGAGAGAGAGAGAGAGAGAGAGAGAGAGAGAGAGAGAGAGAGAGCAAAACAGGAGGTTAGGCATATTGTGAGTTAGGTTTTTCACGTGTTGGAAAGAGCATGAGTTACCGGATCAGACGGAATGTAGGGACAGGAAGCCCTGTCACAGACTCGGTGTTTAAATGATGTTTGTGGTTGTTGTTACCCTCTCCCCTCCCTTTCCCCATTAGCAATGGGCGAAAGTGTTAGGCACTAATTCATCTGAATCGTAATGTAAAACACTTCACCATGTCGTGGAATCCATGCCATGTCGACCATTTGGGCTGTAGAAATGATACATCTGTATTTCTGAAAATACGTGTTTTGTGCCCAGTCCCCTTCCCACTGTCCCCTTGTAAATGGGCTTTAACAGCTTATTACAATAAAATATTGTCATTGTCATTGTCATTGTCTCTCTCTCTCTCTCTCTGTCTCTGTCTCTGCCTCTCTGTCTGTCTGTATGTATGTCTTTCTGTCTCTCTCTCAAGAACTTTTAAAAAGAATATCGATCACATGTGTAAGTTGTGTAATGCATTGGAAGATGAAGAGCATTTTATATGTAAGAATTGTATGTTTTATTTAAGACATAGATATTTGTACTCTAGTAATCAACCATAATGGGCGGAAGTAGCACAGAGCTGCAAGATCTTACGACCAGACTTGAGAACAGAGCTGGAGCATATGGGATGGAGGTGAGCTCGGAGAAAAGTAAAGTACTTGTGAACAGCACGAGCAAACGCCACTGCTAAAATTTACATGAACGGCCAGCAACTGGAGGAGGTAGACGCTTTTAAATACCTTGGCGCTACACTCACAAAGGACGGGCGATCGACGTCAGAAATCAAAGTCAGACTAGCCATGGCAACATCTTCCATGACAAAACTCACCACCATATGGAAAAGTAAAGAGATCAGTTTCCCAATCAAACTAAAGCTCTAACAAAGCCCTAATTCAGACTATCCTGCTGTACGGAAGTGAAACCTGGACATTGGCTGCTGAAACAGCAAAGCGATTCCAGTCATTTGAAACAAAATGCCATAGAAAACTGCTGGGCATATCCTGGAGAGAACGAAAGACCAATGAATTTGTCAAGAGCCAAATAACACGGCTGGCAGGTCCACAGGAACCCCTTCTCACCATCGTCAAGAAGAAAAAGCTGACATGGTTCGGCCACGTCACCCGCCACAACACTCTGCCAAAAACGGTTCTGCAGGGAACACTCGAAGGTGGCAGAAAGAGGGGTAGACAGAACAAGTCATGGATGGACAACATCAGAGAATGGACCAGGATGAATGACTCGGCACCACTGCGCAGAGCCGAGGACCGAGATGGATGGAGGAGGCTTACCACGGCATCGTATTTCTTGTCTCCTCCACGACCGCCAAGGTCACGGGACTGATGAGAGAGAATCAACCATATGTGAATTTGCTGAAAAACGGCTCTGTTTCTTCATTTCGCAATTTGAGCTTCTATCTTTTCAATGCTTTGAAAGTTTGACAGGAATTTGTTGAAAATTTGGAGATCGGACAAGGATGACCTGTTTATGATGTAAGTGACAGTTTAAAGTAGGTTATTTTATCTCAGTTTGGATGGTCCAATATTCACATTAGTTATGTTTATGTCATGTTTTGTTTTTACTTTGTTTTTTTTTACCCCATTCTAGGGGCTGGAGGTCTGAAGAATAAATTTTGTTCATTATTTATTGTTCTCCACTCCCCTTCTTTTCTCTTCCCTTCCCTTCTTTTCTTTTTTCTCTTCTCTTCTCTTTCCCTCTCGTCTTCTTTGAAGTCGGATTCTTTGCATTTGGAAAACAGCATTAAGACGTTCACACACTGTTTCTTGCCCAAAGAACACCTGATGGAATCCATCTCCTTTTTGTAGATCGTAAAATGCAAACTGGGTATGATTGTGTCAACCCCACCATCCACCATCAGTGACCCACTCTTATACGAAAGTTGGACAGGTTTTAGATAAAGACAAAGATGGTCTTCGTGGGATTTGAACAGGGGACCACAGTAGTCCACCAAAAAGAAGGTCAAGGAAAACGAAGGATAACGGGGAGTTCTGCTTCCGAATTCAAAAGGGAAAGAAACTGGGTCATGTTTGAGCACTCTTTCCCCCTGTGCTTCTAGATTTTCGTCACTGTTTGAGTGGACAGATCCATTGGACAAGCTTAGTTTTGCGTGTTAGCTTATCACTTACTTAAAAAAAAGTTTTCCTGAATGTATTGTTATGGTGTATCCTTTTTCATCCGCTTTTTAAACAAAAAGTTCTTGCTGTTCTCTTTCTCTGCTGTTCAGTGTAAGAGATCTCAAAGATTAGAAGTCGTTTCAGCCGGAGTTAATAATAATTATGAAAGAAACCCTATCTTCAACGTGACCATTTTGTTGCTGACCTGGAAACTGTACACCCGATATGTAAGAGGCCTACATCCCTGTGACTGAACTCATTCATTCCCTGTACATACATAACAACAGTACCACAGTGTCACCAGCCTCCTGCTGCTACACACACCGCTACTTCATGCAAGTAAAGGAGGTCGGCGTTCATCCTTCTCGACCTTCCACGTTCAAGCTGCTGGCAGATTTTCTTTTTCTTTCTTTTCTCCTCTCACGGGGTCGACTTTCCCACCCTGGTAAAAATATCAGTTGAAAAATGAACTTACACCTGCATACACACCTACAGAGAGAGAGAGAGATACAGGTGCATGCCCAGATGCATGAACAGAGGCATGCACGTGAGTACCGTGCTGCCATTATTCACACGTGCGCGTGTGGGACACTCTCTCTCACACACACACACATATACACGCGCGCACGCGCGCGCGCACACACACACAAGCGCACGCATGTGGGGTTCATACCGAATGAGTGGGCTGACAGAGCTGCAAAGAGAGGTGCAAAGCATGGAGAGAACTCTGTAGAACTACGTGTTCCATTTACTTTATCAGTATCAGTAACTCTATCAGTTACTAGAAAAGGAATCGTGGAGGAGGGCCAAAAAAGCTTATTATTCAAAGGAGCACTTTTCAGACACATTCACTGTCCCTGGTTTAAGGGACATTGATCACTCTGAGACCTACACAAGTTTTCTCATGGCAAGAAAGGCTAGCGCTGTATTTTTTCTGATAAAAATGAATGGTTTTACCACCAAATATAGCAAAAATATAAAATGTTTGCGTGGTGAGGAAATTACCGGCATTCACATACCTTCTTTTTCTGAGAAATCCTTGGATAAGATATGAAAAGATTATAATTTGGCATTTCGTATAACAAAATCTTTAATGAACAGTCCTATAGAACATTTATTATAGTTATAAGTCCTATTAGCATTTCTTATGAACTTGTTTATTGTTATCATTGTTTAGCTCTTTTTGTGTACTGATGACGTTATTTAGCTTGAGATACACATTTTACTGCACACATCCATCAACATAAGTGGCCCCCCTCCCCTCCCCATCGTCTAATATCACTTTGAGTGAACAGACGTAAAATCGAAGCAACAACAACACGCGGGCATGCGCACACACTCACACACACACCTGCCCATGCATATACGCGCGCGTGCGTACGTACGCACGCACATACACTCACACACGCGCGCGCGCGCACACAAACACACATACACACAATCGCATGCATACACGCAGATGCATACGTGCGCATGTGTACGTGCACGCAGGCACGCGCGCACTCACGCGCGCCCGCACACACACACACACACACACGATCGCACACACGTTCTTTGCCCCTCCCCCATCCCCCCTCTCTCCTCCCCCCCCCCCCCCCCCCCCCCCCCCAAAAAAAAAAAAAAAAGAGAAAAGAAACAAAACAACCAAAAAATAGAACACACACACACAAAAAGAAGCAAATTGACTTGAACTATGCCTTCACTGTTTCTTACCACATCATTTCCACTGGCTTCTCCAGCCTCTGATTTTGCTGCACCTGTCCCATCCCGTGTTCTGCCGGGAGATGTGTGCAACACAGATAGGCCTAGATAGACACCCTGTACATAATGCAGTCAGTCATGGGCTGAAGGGCGTCTTCTTTCCCTAACAGCTGCACTGCTCCATTTTCTCCCTGTTCTTTTTCTTTGTCATTTCTCAAGAATGTCTGTCTTTCCTTTTTGATAAAATTTTTAGCCTCGTTTTCCCGCCTTTAATTAATCAATGAATCATCAAACCCCCCTACAAGTCAGTTAGAGCACACAGCAAGAGAAGAACATCAAGCCATGGCTTGTTTCAGTCCCTTCCTTGTGGCAAACCAGCAGCACTTCCTACTTTGCCCACAGTGAGGCACCAAACGTACTCACTTTACCTCCCCCCCTGCCCTTTCTGATAGTGTGCTTGTTTTGGAATTTTGCCTCATCTTCAGTGACGTCCCGTCCTGCTCTTCCTATGCCGCTCATTGTAATCTCTCGCCCCAGCCACACCTAGGTTCGTCATGGGGTTCGGGATGGCCTGGTGGTTAGAGTCATGTATTGGTGATCTGCTGACCCGGGTTCGATTCTCGTTCAAGAGGATTTTTCCTCTCAAGTTGACATCAGTGCCGACTTCACTCTCCCCAAAAGTCTTTCGGATGAGACTATAAACCGAGGTCCGTGTGCGAACGCACGCAGAACATCTTGCGCACACGTTAAAACCCGTTCATCTTTGCGGAAGAGTAGGCCATTGTGTGCCAGTGGGAACGGATGACAAAATTTACAAAACTGCATACACACGGGGACTAGATGAAAAAAGCACATGAGTGCTTATTCCATTATCCTCAAAATAAAAGAATACAATAAATAGATAAAATAAATGTGGCATCGTTAGGATCTGAAGCCCACAGGGAGCTATTCAATGTCAGGCCACCCTAAGGCCAACAGCCAGAATGGCCCCGCATTGTTGCTGGTCATGGTGGCGCGCAGTGGTGCTTGTTCTGAGCTAGCAAGCACAGGACACCATATACCAGCCTCCCCCATCCCCCCCCTCACTAGCAATAATGATCTATGTGCAGAGCCAGACCGAGTGAGACGCCTCCCCGGGGTGGTGACCACCACAACGTCCCTCCAGCCACCTACCCTCAAAAAACCTTCAACTCCAAAAGCTTTAACGCTAACTCACCGCAGACACAGAAGTGTATGGACAACACTTGAGGTCACCATGAGACCAGAGAAACCAGGCCACCGATTCAGTGACAATTTGCTTTTAGTGCATGACGATCAATGGTGACGAGGATGATGGCTGGTGTGGTGCTGCTGCTACGGGCGTACACACACTTTGAGACTACTAGACAGGGCTCATCAATATCATAATACATCCCGCCGTCACCCGGGCCCGAGAGATACATGCACCTGCAGTGTTGGTAACGTCATCTGAGCAGCACTTTCAAAACTGCATCTGTGAAGTGAACGATGCTTAACTGTCTGATCTCAGTCTTCCCAATGAGCACATGGCAAACTCAGTCTAGGTAAGAGCCGGCCAGAGTCCGAAAAATCCCTTTCACTCCCATGGGATTCAAACCCGCGACCTTCTTAGCCAGTAACCCATTGTGCTAACCACTATGCCATGGGGGCTGGCTCCTTTTCTTTTCTTGTTTCTTTCTTGTTCCCACTCTTCTGCTTCCTTTTTGGGTTTTTTCTTTCTATTGTTTTTCTTCCGGTGTCTTTCTGCCTTGCCTTTCTTTCCCTTTTTTTAATTCATTCTGTCTTCTCCCCCCGTTCTGTCCTTTCTATTTTTCTTCTTTTTCTTTTCTTCGTATGTTTGGTTTTGCATTTCGTTTTCTTCTTTCCTTGTTTTGTTTCGTTCTTTTCTTTTGTTCGGTGCCGTTCTTCTCCTGTCCTTCTTACTTCCTTCCTTCCTTCCTTACTTACTTATTTTCTTTCTTTCTTTCTGTCTGTCTTTCTTTCTTTCTTTCTTTTGCTCGTTTCTGTTCCCTTTCACTTTTATCAAGATCTTTTTGCCATTTGAAACTATTTTCACCCTTGGGGGTGCCGGGGGCCTGTCAGTGTAAATAGCGTCCCTACCTTCTGGAAACTCTGCGCTAGAAATTTCCTCTTTTCTAGCACTCTCTATGTTTCTATCTTGTTTTTTTTCTTCCTGCCACCTTGTCTATTTTCTGCTATTGTGGTCCATTCTCCTGCCTG
>CM054134.1:67348053-67350553 GCA_028751875.1 Rapana venosa | reverse complement strand
CTCATTCACATAGGGACAGTGGGCAGGTGGTCACCAAACATGTATGTTAGATACTATAAAGAACGTAGCAACAGCCCAAAATAAAACACCAAGGCGTGGAGTCATTATCATGGTCTTTCAGTTACCACAAAGATCTAATAGCATAATGTACAAATACAGTCATGTATTTGAATGCAGGAATTCTCACACTGCTGGGTGTATGTATGTGTGTGAGAGAGAGGCTGAGACAGACAGACAGAAAGACAGACAGACAGAGACACAGAGACACAGAGAAAGACAGACTGACAGAGAAAGAGAGAGAGAGAGAGAGAGAGAGAGAGAGAGAGAGAGAGAGAGAGAGAGAGAGAGAGAGAGAGAGAGAGAGAGTCATCCTGCTATTTTCTTATTTTTGTCTTCTTCTTCTCTCCGGTATATTTTTCCTGTTTTCCTCCATCCAGCTCCTCCCCCAACTTTTTTTGTTTTGTTTTTTTCTCTCCAATTTTTCCCTTCTTTTATCTTTTCTTCTTGCTTTGCATTCTTTTCTCTGCCCCAACCTCTATTTACCCTACCCACGTCTTCTTTTCTCTTCAACGCTGTTCATTTTTTTCTGTCTCTGTTTTCTGTCTCTGTTTTCTGTCTCTGTTTTCTGTTTCTTGTGGTGTAGTCGCTACTAAAGAATGCCACAAGTTGTCAGAAGACCAAAAGTCTCCATTATTTTTCCCATCACTACCTTGTTCTTCACACTAACGCTACTTCCTTTCCTTCCTCACTTCCGGTTTTTTGTCCACTTCCCCGCCCCCCCACCATCCCCTTTCCTTTTTTTCTGGATTATTTTCTTCATTTTCTCATTTATTCTTTTTACAGTTTTTCAGTCCACACATTCTTCATCCCTATCTCTTAATAAAAATTCTATTTGATTGTATTTAGTGACAGAGGAAACCATGGGAAGACAACATCATAGAGTGAAACGGCCCTGAGTGGAACAATTTGCTCTGGAAAGCAGAGGACCGCAGGGAGTGGAGGAAGCTGGTTGCAAAATCTTCATTGGTGCCTCAACGGTCCACGGGACTAGGATAGGTGAGGGTGAAGGAAGTGGCAGTAACAGCCAACAACACTTTGTTTTCTGTATCAGAAAAGTTTTTGAGATCTGTTTTCTGTATCAGAAATGTTTTTCTGTCTGTTTTCTGTATCAGAAAGGTTTTCTGTCTGTTTTCTGTATCAGAAAGGTTTTTCGGTCTGTTTTCTGTATCAGAAAGGTTTTTTGTCTGTTTTCTGTATCAGAAAGGTTGTTTGTTTTCTGTATCAGAAAGGTTTTCTGTCTGTTTTCTGTATCAGAAAGGTTTTTTGTCTGTTTTCTGTATCAGAAAGGGTTTTCTGTTTTCTGTATCAGAAAGGTTTTCTGTCTGTTTTCTGTATCAGCAAGGTTTTTCTGTCTGTTTTCTGTATCAGAAAGGTTTTTCTGTCTGTTTTCTGTATCAGAAAGGTTTTTCTATCTGTTTTCTGTATCAGAAATGTTGTTTGGCTGTTTTCTGTATCAGATAGGTTTTCTGTCTGTTTTCGGTATCAGAAAGGTTTTTTGTCTGTTTTCTGTATCGGAAAGGTTTTTTGTCTGTTTTCTGTTTCAGAAAGGTTTTTGTCTGTTTTCTGTATCAGAAAGGTTTTTTGTCTGTTTTCTGTATCAGAAAGTTTTTTCTGTCTGTTTTCTGTATCAGAAAGGTTTTTTGTCTGTTTTCTGTCTGTTTTCTGTATCAGAAAGGTTTTTTGTCTGTTTTCTGTATTAGAAATATTGTTTGTCTGTTTTCTGTATTAGAAATGTTGTTTGTCTGTTTTCTGTATCAGAAAGGTTTTTCCTCTCCTCAGAGCCCTGGTGGCCAGAGGACCAGAAGCCTCATTAGTTGTGTGGGGTTGTCTCCCTTCTGCTGGCCCTGACAGGTGCAGGAATGTTGGTTGCCGGAAGTCAGGTCTGCGGCTGTGCAATCGATAACTGCTTGCCTGTCAACATGCCTGCAGTGGACCTCTCTCTCTCTCTCTCTCTCTCTCTCTCTCTCTCTCTCTCTCTCTCTCTCTCTCCTCTCTCTCTCTCTCTCTCTCTCTCTCTCTCTCTCTCCTCATTGTGTGTGCTGCCTGCCCTATGTGTATGAATGTGTGTGTGTGTGTGTGTGTGTGTGTGTGTGTGTGTGTGTGTGTGTGTGTGTTGTATGTATGTATGTGTGTGTCTATGTATGTATGTATGTGTGTGTCTATGTATGTATGTATGTATGTATGTATGTATGTATGTATGTATGTATGTATGTATGTATGTCTGTATGTATGTCTGTGTATGTATATATGTCTCTCTGTCTGTCTGTCTGTCTGTCTGTCTGTATGTATGTATGTATGTATGTATGTATGTATGTATGTATGTATGTATGTATGTGTGAGTAGGGGTGGGTTGGGGGTGCTATAATGTGATTTTATTGACTTGATATTGTTATTACTGTTACTGTGCTTCTTGTACTAATTTTTCGTTTTATATTCTTTC
>CM054134.1:67320553-67343053 GCA_028751875.1 Rapana venosa | reverse complement strand
CATGAGCGTCGGTTAAGGAAAAAATATTAGTAATACTTGTGCAAGGGAGTTCTTTTGGTACATATACGTTAAACTTGTTGAGATGAGGCAAGTAGCTTTGAAATTATTTGCATTGTAAACCGCGCGCGCGCGCGTGCGTGCATGCGTGCGTGTGTGTATGTGTGTGTGTGTGGTGTGTTGTCTAAAATCACAGTTGTGTAATATTCTTTTTCTTCTGCGCTATCAAATTATTGCATCTGTCTATCTGTCTCTTTGTGGGGTCACTTTCCTTTTCTCTTCATCTCTGTCGTATGTCTGTCTCTGTCTCCGTGTGTATGTCTGTATGGCTGTCTCTCTGTCTGTCCGTCTGTCTCTCTGTCTCTGTCTCTCTGTTTTTGGTCTCCAATCTCCTCCTTACACACTCGCACGCACACACACACACACACACACACACACACACACACACACACACACACACACACACACACACACACACACACACACACACACACACAGAGGAGGTAAGCACATAGTGTTGTGTTGTGTTGTGTTGTGTTGTGTTGTGATGTGTCTGTGCCATATCCAGAGGGCCTGCTGTCAGGGGTTTCCTGAGGGCTGACAGTCCACAGCAGCCGCCTGCCGGTATGTCGCCCAGCCTGTCCTGTAATGCTGGCTGCCTCACTACCTACCTCCTTGCCTCTGCTGCAAAGTAGGCCTAGCTAGTGTCAAGTCAAAACGATCTTTATTGTAAATCAGTGTGTCTTCACGTGTGTGTGTATTTTATTTATTTATTTATTCTTTTATATCGAGGATAATGGAATAAGTACTCATGTGCTTTTTTACATCCAGTCCCCGTGTGTATGCGGTTTTGTAAATTCTGTCATCTGTTCCCACCGGCACACAATGGCGTACTCTTTCGAAAAGCGGAACAGGATTGAACGTGTGTGCAAGATGTTCTGCATGCGTTCGCACACGGGGCCTCGGTTTATAATACATTGAGTGTGTGTGTGTTTGTTTGTGTGTGTGTGTGTGTGTGTGTGTGTGTACGTGTGCATGCGTGTGTGCCTGTCCACGTGTGTGCACGCAAGTGCACATGTACGCTTGCATATGTGTGTACATGTGCGCACAAGTGAGAGACACAGAGAGTGCAGTGTGAAGCCTTTTCATCGCTGACCATGTTCTCTCTTTCTTTCAACTTCTGACTTGATGTGTGATTTTCCCCACTTTCCTGCGTTTTTTTCACACATCAATGTACATCATTTGACCACGTTCATTCACCAGCGGAGCTATCCAGTGTTTGGAGATGTACATTCATTGCAATGTATGACTATACTCGGTTTCCTTAATTTTACATGTGTCCTTTGATCAAACCTGTGTTTCAAACAAAATCGTGGGCTGGGTGAACCTGGTACAGCCCCTCCCTCTCCAGGTACCAGGGTACAGGTATAGTGACCAGGTGTATGCCGTGTATGTTGGTGTCAGCCACGTCATCAGGTTATTATGCTGGGTATGTTGATGTCAGCCACGTCATCAGGTGTAGTATGGTGTGTATGTTGATGTCATCAAGTGTATTATGCTGCGTATGTTGATGTCAGCCACGTCATCAGGTGTATTATGGTGTGTATGTTGATGTCATCAGGTGTATTATGCTGTGTATGTTGATGTCATCAGGTGTATTATGCTGTGTATGTTGATGTCAGCCACGTCATCAGGTGTATTATGCTGTGTATGTTGATGTCAACAGGTGTATTATGCTGTGTATGTTGATGTCATCAGGTGTATGCTGTGTATGTTGGTGTCAGCCACGTCATCAGGTGTATGCTGTGTATGTTGATGTCACCAGGTGTATTATGCTGTGTATGTTGGTGTCAGCCACGTCATCAGGTGTATGCTGTGTATGTTGGTGTCAGCCACGTCACTGGCCATAGCTGCCCTACCCTTTTTTAAAAGGCAGATTGGATTTTAACATGTGCACAGGATGTTCCCCATGTGTTCTTACGGGCATTATCGGTTGACAGTTTCATCTAAAAGATTTCCCAGTGAGTGAAACCAATTTCATTTTTGGCTCCATGGGAAAAATCCCTGGGACAGACACCTCAATGGAGACTGGAACCCATGGGCTGGAAAAGTGACTGAGGTGCTAGGAGTACAGCCCCCTGACCACCTGGCTCTTGCACTGCTCCCTGTATCACTCCTTGTAATGTTCTGCAGGCCAGCATCTTTCCAGCCATCATTGCCACTTTGTCAAGCGAACGCACCGACTGAAGTAGAAAAATAGATGATCCAGCTTATGAAGGAATAGAACTCTCAATAAACAAAAGAATGAATGCTACTTTATAAGGTCAACAAACCCATTTGTCCTCTGGGGCCTGTGAAATATATTTTGAAACGAAAGAGACAAGTGAATTTAAACATGCAGATAAACACATGGATGAATAAACAAACAAACTTGTAAACAAAACAAACAAATAAATACATAAGCAAACATATATTGCGATAAATAAAAAAAAACCCTATTAATTTAACAAGATTTATTGTACAAACAGTTCCGCAAGTTTAACAGCTTTGAAAGGTCTTATGAATAACCAAAGTAAAGAAATATATAAAGAAAGAAATGAACGAGCACAATATCTTTGTGCGTTATGCAAATAGCTAAACAACTTCAGACTTTCTCAAAGCGGTCAAGCTATGAGCAATATGTAAATGATGACAGATGTAAATCAAATAAAATGCCCGTATAAATAGTAAACAAATAGGCAACTTAATTCTTACCCCCAAACTGTCCCCACCCACATCTCCTCCCACTCTATCCCCCCTTATTTACCTCCCTTCCCTCTCTCTGTTTTGCTTTCTGGCTCCAGGGGAATGTCATTATCACTGGCACGAGCAACAGCTCATGAAACAAAACAGCATTTTCATTTTTATGCCATTTTGTTTACACCTCAAGGGGCCAGGGGTCTCCGCCATATCAAGTTAGACACTGCTTCAGCAGAGAAAACAGCCATAAGATAAAATGCATACGAGCTAACACAATAGCACTAATGATGGATAAACTGTTTTGCTCCATCTCTGGAGAGGTTAGCATGGTTAGATGTACCATCTACAACCATAACAGCATTGTACAAATTGCTGAGAGAGAGAGAGAGAGAGAGAGAGAGAGAGAGAGAGAGGTAGGTAGGTGGGGACAATCTCTTACATTGGCAATTTTGAAACTGATGACCTCCCCTGTGTGGAGGGGGTGGGGGAGCTGTCAGTATAAAGAGCTCCCCACTTTCTGGAAATTCTGTGCTAAGAATCCCCCCCCCCCCTCCCGCCCCCTTTAAAAAAAATTAAATGTTATTCTATTGCTCTCTTTGTTTCTGTCTTGTTCCTTTTCTTCCTGTCATCTTGTTCTTGTCTTTTCCCAGCCATCTTGGTCCGTCCATTCTCCTTCCTTTTCCCCCAGAAAGACTTAAAATATATTAGTTCTCTCCCATGCCGAAGTCAGATATGCTGGGCCGGTCTTGCCAGGTGCATAACGGCAATGCAGTGCATTTTCACTCGTATGGCAGACAACACTAGCTGCTGTCTGAGCGTTCAAAGAAGAAGAAGAAGAAGAAGAAGAAGAAGAGGAGGAGGAGGAGGAGGGAGGAAACTGATGACCAATTATTACGTGGCAATTGTTTCTTGTTGGGCCAGAACAAAGGACAAAAAGACCCAAACAAACACAAACCAAAAATAGGAAAGGAAAGAAGGGAGGAACAGAAGAAAACAAAACAAAACAAGAGAGCGAAAGAAGGTACGGTAGACTCACAGCTTTTTAACACAAGACATGGTGTGTGTGTATACATACATACATACATACATACATACATACATACATACATACATACATACATACATACATACATACATACATACATACATACATACATACATATAAAGCCTAAACATGATACAGATACATTTGGGGGGTGGGGGTGGGGGTTGATTGATCAGCTGGACCTTTTCACCACCATCCCTGCCCTTAATGGCTCTGATTCATTTCCATTCTACACTAACTCTTATCCCCTACCCCATCCCCACCCACCTCGCCGCACTCTCTCCTCTTATTCCCAGTGTGGTTGAGGTCCCGGTAGAATGGCCAACAGCTAAGCGGTGTTTGCAGGACACTGGCAGCGCACTGTGTGCACTCTGCATATCGATTGCCCTCCCTGCCAGGTTCCTATAGAATACTTTGAGCGTCAAAACCGTATGCATAGATTCCAGAGAGTGTGCAGAATTTACTTTGTTTCGTTATCGGAAAACTGAACAACATTAGGAGAGTTTTAATTTAGGAGTTGAATTATGATTATGACTGTAAGTAAACTGCAGATTCAACAACAGTACACCCCCCCTCTCCTCCCAGAATGGTTAAACAAAATAACATGAAAGACTTGAAAATCAAAATGCTCCACCTAACAAACCAACCAGCCAACTAACCAATGAACCAGCCAGCTAATCAATCAATCAGATAAGCAAACATCCACCTACCCACATACCCACCCAACGAGCCAGCCAACCACCCCCAGCTCCACCCTCCCCCCAAAGAAGACAAAGAAAAAATTGTTTAAATACATCTACAGTGAATTCACACTATAATTATATATATATATTTTTTTATATTTGATTTTTTAAAAATAGTATGGCAATCTTTAAACACATTTGTTACATATGTATGCAGCAGTGTGAATTATCCAGGAAAAGAAATATTATTGGCAATGCCTTTGAGAGTGCTTGTTTACTGTCAAAAGATGATTGAGTATCAAAATTTAAACTCTCTCTGTCTGTATCTGACTTTCTGTTGATTTGTCTCTGTCTGTCTGTCTATTTGTCTGTATGTCTGTCTGTCTCCCCCATCCACCTTTCTTTATGTATTTTTGTTGTTTCTTTTTTCTTCTTTGTGTGTTTTCTTTCTTTCTGTCTTTCTGTCTGTCTTTCTTTCTTTCTTTCTTTTCAAAGATGTCTTTGCTACCACCACAACCACAACCACCACACCACACCACACCACACCACCACCACCACCACCACCACCACCATCACACCACACCACCACACCACCACACCACACCACACCACCACCACCACCACCACCACCACCACCACCACCACCACCACCACCACCACCACCACCACCACCACCACCACCACCACCACCACCACGGCTGCTGCTACTACTACTACTACTACTACTACTGCCATCGTCATTGTTATTATCATTATTATAAAACAAATTGTACTGTGATAATCATGATTAACATGCTTGGATATTTTTTTTATTCATATGTTTTATGTGGTTGGCGTTTTTGTCTTTTCTTCCTTTCTTCTTTCTTGCTGTTGTGGGTCGGTGTTTCAGTGGTCTTCTATTAAAAAAATTTTTTTTTCGAGGGGACTGGATGAAAAAAGTCTGTACACAATATATTACCCTCTGAAAATAAAACATCATTCATTCATTCATTCATTTATTCATTCATTCATTCATTCATTCTCTCCCCTCCCCTCTCTGTCTGTTTCTCTTTCTCTCTCTGTCTTTGTCTTTGTCTCTGTCTATCTGTCTGTCTGTTTGTCTCCATGTCTGCCTGCTTGTCTGTCTGTCTCTCACTATCTATCTCGTGTACAGAGAAATGCAAAATGAACTGCACATCCTGCAAATCTACTGTGGTACAGCACAGTACAGTACAGCATAGTACAGTGTAGTACAGTACAGTACAGCATAGTACAGTGCAGTACAGTACAGCACAGCATAGTACAGTGCAGTACAGTATAATGCAATACCGTATAGCACCGTATTGTGCAGTTCAGTACAGCAGGAAGACAGTTACTGACAGCCATCTGATCCCTGGCAGTGAGAGGCTGGCTCCATACCCCCCTTCCCCCCTCTCCTCTTTCTGTTCTCTGCTGGGATTGAACAGCTGGGACAAGACCTGAGGTGAATGGAAAAAAGACTGAGAGGGAGGGAGAGAGAGACGGAGGGAGAGAGAGGGAGGGAGAGAGAGGGAGGGAGAGAGAGAGAGATGGGGGGGGGGGGGGGAGAGACAGGAAGGGAGAGAGAGAAAAGGGCTGGAGGGGAGGAGTTGGCATTCTCCTGTATCTGCAATTTTGAAACTGATGACCACTCATTCTGCTGGCAGTGACCGTCGCTTGGCCAGAATCAAGGTTCCAAGGAAGAAAGGAAGAAAGAAAGAAAGAAAGAAAAAGAAAAAAAGAAAGAAAGAAAGAAAAACGTGAGTTTTTTTTTCATGCTTGTGCATATGCAAACCAGATTTTAAATACAAGTAAATGAACAAGTAAAATCAGACAGCAAATGAAGAAAAGAAAGAATGAACAAATGAATGAATACTAGATAAATAAAAATGACTAGGTGAACCTTTTCACTTTGTACTCTGTCCTATTCCATGCCCCTCCTCCACCTTCACCTTCCCTCCTTTTCCCTTCCTTCTCTCTTCTCTTCTTCTCTTCCCCCCCCCCCCCCCCCCCCCCCCCCCTATCCCCGTCCCCCCTCCTGGTGTTGGTTGAGGTCCCGGTAGAATGGCCAACAGCTAAGCGGTGTTTGCAGGACACTGGCAGCGCACTGTGTGCACTCTGCATATCGATTGCCCTCCCTGCCAGGTTCCTATGGCATACTTTGAGCGTCAAAATCTCACAAAGAATGGAAAGTGTGGACCAATGTGTTTAGTATTTAGAATGCTTCCTTAGATTTGGATGATTTTTATGAATCAAGCCGATGGATGTTTTAGCCAAGCAGGTAAGATCATTTGACTTCAACTCGTGGATACATTTGTATTTGTATGCTTCTTTAAGTCACGACAGATTTCTCTGTAACATTTGGGCTGCTCTCCTTGGGGAGGGCACGTCACTACAAGAGCCGATAACTCCAGGAGACGAATCCTTGCGAACGGACACCTCAACGGAGAATGGAACGCACACCCACCACTACAGTCACATCAGGAGTTGGGGCTCTAACCGCGAGACTGATGTGCGGAAGGAACAAGCAGCCAGCATTGTGGTTGGGCAGGTTGGGGCGGGACAGGCCAGGCCAGGACAGGCCAGGAAAGGACAGGAAAGGACAGGAAAGGACAGGAAAGGACAGGCCAGGCCAGGCAGGCCAGGACAGGCCAGGACAGGACAGGGCATGACAGGGCAGGGCAGGGCAGGGCAGGACAGAGCAGGAACAATGAGCAAAATGAACAAATTTTATTTATAGAGGGTTATAGAATAAGCATAACAATAGCTTTTTTACATCCAGCCCTCTGGAAAAAAAATCGAAAGTAATTAATGTGCAATACAAAGCATGAAGAATGATATAAAGAAAGAAAAAATACATACATTGATGGACTTTCCAGGCCAGGACAGGACAGGACAGGGCATGACAGGGCAGGGCAGGGCAGAACAGGGCAGGGCAGGACAGGGCAGGACAGGACAGGACAGAACAGGACAGGGCAGGGCAGAACAGGACAGGACATGATAGGACAGGGCAGGACAGAACAGGACAGGGCAGGGCAGAACAGGACAGGACAGGGCAGGACAGAGCAGGACAGGACAGGGCAGGACAGGGCAGGACAGGACAGGACAGGGCAGGACAGGGCAGGGCAGGACAGGACAGAACAGGACAGGGCAGGGCAGGGCAGGGCAGGACAGTACAGGACAGTACAGGACAGGGCAGGGCAGAACAGGACAGGACAGGACAGGGCAGGACAGGACAGGATAGAACAGGACAGGGCAGGGCAGAACAGGACAGGACAGGACACGACACGACATGACACGACAGGACAGGACAGGGCAGGGCAGGACAGGACAGGACAGAACAGGGCAGGACAGGACAGGACAGGACAGGACAGCAGCAGCAACACCAGCGGGTAACTGCCTGCTGCCAGCTCCTTCCGCTCACCTCCATTGTTCTCTGCTGGGATCGAACAGCTGTGATAGGAGATGAAGTGAAATGAAGTGAAGTGAAGTGGAGAGAGAGAGAAGAGAGGAGAGGAGAGAGAGAGAGAGAGAAGCGAGAGCGAGAGAGAGAGAGAGAGAGAAGAAGAGAGAGACACACACACAGACAGTCAGACAGACAGAGATAGACACACACAGAGACGGAGAGAAAGAGGCAGAGACAGTGAGAACACACACACACACACACACACACACACACACACAACACACACACACACACACACACACACACACACACACACACACAGAGTCACTCAGTAAGACAGAAACAGAGACAGATAAAGATAACCCATGGAAAAGTTGAAAGTTGGAAGGCGATGAGGAGCGATAGAGGGGAGTGAGGAGGGGTGGGGGGGGGGGGGGGGGGGGGGGCTGCAGTCAGTTGCAGCAGTCCTGTCATTGTTCTCTCCGGGTTCTACAGCAGTGGCACATGGCAGCGGCTGCAGGCAGAGACAGGCAGGCAGGCAGGCAGGCAGACAGGCAGGCAGGCAGGCAGGCAGGCAGGCAGGCAGGCAGGCAGGCAGGACAGGCAGGCTACAAACTGGTCGGCTGGGGGAAGCCAGGTGCCGAAAGTTCACAAGTGGACTTGTCACGTAACGCCGCTGCTTCATCCTGTTTTCGTGTCCCCGTCACCAAGCAGTGGGTTGCTGCCGCCTGTCACATGACACCAGCCCTGCTCCACGTCAATCAGTGCTCTGCACTGGCAGTGGCGCAGTGGAAAGGGAGCTCCGCACTGTGGCTTGTGTCCTTGCTTCCGCACCTCCTGACCTCTTGCAGGCGTTGGTGGGACATGGGTAGTGAGTGTAGTGTGCCATGATCACTGACCCTGGCACTGCCCCCCATCCCTCTCCAGTTTAACCAGCAGAGCCCATCCCCCTTCAGGTTAATTAGCAGAGCCCATCCCTCTCCATGTGAATGAGCAGAGCCCATCCCTCTCCATGTGAATTAGCAGAGCCCATCCCTCTCCATGAGAATGAGCAGAGCCCATCCCTCTCCATGTGAATGAGCAGAGCCCATCCCTCTCCATGTGAATGAGCAGAGCCCATCCCTCTCCATATGAATGAGCAGAGCCCATCCCTCTCCATGTGAATTAGCAGAGCCCATCCCTCTCCATGTGAATGAGCAGAGCCCATCCCTCCCCATGTGAATGAGCAGAGCCCATCCCTCTCCATGTGAATTAGCAGAGCCCATCCCTCTCCATGTGAATTAGCAGAGCCCATCCCTCTCCATGTGAATTAGCAGAGCCCATCCCTCTCCATGTGAATTAGCAGAGCCCATCCCTCTCCATGTGAATTAGCAGAGCCCATCCCTCTCCATGTGAATTAGCAGAGCCCATCCCTCTCCATGTGAATTAGCAGAGCCTATCCCTCTTCAGATTAACTGGCAGAGACCGCCCCTCTCCAGGTTTATGGGAAGAGCCTATACCTCTCAAGATTGCCTGGCAAAGCCTATCCCTCTCCAGGTTACTTGGAAGAGCCCATCCCCTCTCAGGTCAATTGGCAGAGCCTATCCCTCCTCAGGTTAACTGGCAGAGCCTATCTCTCGTCAGGTTAATTGGCAGAGCCTATCCCTCTTCAGGTTAACTGGCAGAGCCTATCCCTCTTCAAGTTAACTGGCAGAGCCTATCCCTCTTCAGGTTAACTGGCAGAGCCTATCCCTCTTCAAGTTAACTGGCAGAGCCTATCCCTCTTCAAGTTAACTGGCAGAGCCTATCCCTCTTCAGGTTAATTGGCAGAGCCTATCCCTCTTCAGGTTAACTGGCAGAGCCTATCCCTCTTCAGGTTAACTGGCAGAGCCTATCCCTCTTCAGGTTAATTGGCAGAGCCTATCCCTCTTCAGGTTAACTGGCAGAGCCTATCCCTCTTCAGGTTAATTGGCAGAGCCAAGTGGCGGACGGCATGTTGAGGATGTTGGTGTCATCCATACTACTGGCCGCCATTGACCCCACCTGCCATGGCTTCTTCAACCCAAGGGCTGTTGATGTGTGCTGTAGATACTCAGCGGGCGTCAGCACACGGGACATGTGACCTACTCCTGAGGACATGCAGAGGAATGGAGTAGGCATCAATAAAAGGGGTGGGGTGGGGGTGAGGGGGTGAGGGGGAGTCTACTCAAACAAACAAGTTAACCGCGATTTGAACCCGCACCCTCAGATTCCTCCAGATATGGAGTCAGACGCTCTAACCACTGACCTATTCTGACCCCTACTGTATGTTATCCGGTACGAACGGAGCAAAGCAGGCGGAATCCGAGAGAGATGGAAGAGAATGGAAAAGAGGGAGGGGGAGGGGGGCGGGAGTTCCAGAGGAGGAGAGGAGGCTCAAGGATTGAGAATTAGGTGTTGGAAGGTGGTGAGCAAACTAGGGTGGGGGTGGGCATGGGGGGGGGGGGGGGGGGGGGGGGGGTAGGGAAATGAGGAGGGGAGGGGAAGGGAGGAAGAGGTGGCGTCGGATGAGAATGGAAAAAGACAGGCAGTGGGAAAAGTAGCAGATAAGCGTGAGAAACAATCTGTCCCAGACAACCCCCCCCCCTCCTTTGCCCCCACCAGGACAGCGGCTAATTGTGATGAAGCGGGTGGGCTGCTAACGGTGCATGACCCTTCTGGTTGTACGTGTACTCCACAGACAGACAGACAGACAGACAGAGAGCAGACTGATACACAGACAAACATGTACACCAGCACACACCCACATGCGCACGCGCATGCAGACACGTACACATACACACACGTGCGCGCGCGCGCGAACACACACACACACACACACACCAATTACCAACAAAACCATCATCATCATCATCATCATCATCATCATCATCATCATCATCATCATCATTCATCATCTTCATCATCATCTTCATCATCTTCATCATCATCATCATGTTTGAACTATAAACTGCTCACTTCACGTTGCTACTGCTGTTACTGTTCTTGCTGCTGTTGCTACTACTAGTACTGCTGCTGCTGCTGCTGCTGCTGCTGACTACTACTACTACTACTACTGCTGCTGCTGCTACTACTACTACTACTACTGCTGCTGCTGCTACTACTACTACTACTACTGCTGCTGCTGCTACTGCTGCTGACTACTGCTGCTGCTGCTGCTGCTGACGACTACTGCTGCTGCTGCTGCTGCTGCTGCTGACTACTGCTGCTGCTGCTGCTACTACTACTACTACTACTACTACTACTACTACTACTACTACTACTACTACTACTGCTGCTGCTACTGCTGCTGCTGCTGCTGCTACTGCTGCTGACTACTGCTGCTGCTGCTACTACTACTACTCCTGCTGCTGCTGCTGCTGCTGCTACTGCTGACTACTGCTGCCGCTGCTACTACTACTACTACTGCTGCTGCTGCTGCTGCTGCTGCTGCTACTTCTGCTGCTACTGACGCGGATGCTGCGGAGATGTACCTGCCTAGAAAGCGAGAAATGTGCAGATGATTCCCGATTGTGCCCAAACCTTTCCCCTATCCGCTGCATCTGCAGCGATGGTCTGGGTGGAAGTCCTTCAGATGAAGCTATAAACCGACGTGCCATGTGCAACAGCCATTCAGTGCATGTAAAATAACCCAGGCATCTAGAGAGGTACCCCCGGCAAACCACTGCAGAAAGCAACTCTCATGCTTGGGAAGCAGAAGCCCTGCAGACAGAAAGGCACACCAGCAGACCAGCCAAACCAAAAAGGTGGTGACGTTCTTGTCCTCAGGGCGAGTAGTCGAATCTCAGGCAGAGGAATCTGCCATGACTGAAAGGAGTGTATAACGTAAAACAAAACAACACAACACAACACAACACAACACAATACAATACAATACAATACGATACAATAATAATACAATGCAATACTTTATTTATTTATATTTATTTTATTTATACCACTTTAAGTCACGGAAGATTTCTCTGCGTGAAATTCGGGATGCTCTCTCTCCGGGTAGAGCGCGTCGCCACAAGAGCAGCGCCACCTATTTTTTTGTCTTTTTCTGTCTGCAACTGTCTTTGTTTTCCTATCAGAGTGGCTTTTTTCTACATGATTTTGCCAGGGACAACTCTCTTGTTGCCGTGGGTTCTTTTACGTGCGCTAAATAATTTTGTGTAACACACGGGACCTCGGCTTATCATCTCATCCGAAAGACTAGCGCCCACACCACAACTCATGGTCTAATGGATGAGGGAAAAGTTTCGGGTCTAAACGGGACTCGAACCCCCGCACACTTCCGACCTGGACTTTTCGCTTTCTAGGCAGGCGCGTTACCACTAGACCACCGATCCACAGTGCAATATCAATGTTGCTGCTGCTACTGTGCCTACTGGCGTTATGCTGCTATTGCTGCTGCTGCTGCTGCTGCTGCTGCTGCTGCTGCCACCTTCAAAAAGAAGTAATAAAGTCAGGGAGTGCTAATTGCCGGCTGTCTGCCTGCCGATCCGATGTATATGGGAAACTTCACTGGTCACTAACATGGACAATGACAGCGTGGCTGCACTGCTGGTCACTTCACTGGGGCACTAACATAACAATTGCAGCATGCCTCATTTGTCAGCACTGCTGCTAACACAGCCTGCAGGGGGTGGGGGTGGTGGGTGGGGGGGGGGGGGGGGGGGGGGGGAGGGGGGAGAGAATCAGGGGGAAGGGGATGAACCTGTGTGTTTGGGGGTGGAGTAAGGAGTTGATTTTATTTCACACACACACACACACACACACAACACACACACACACACACACACACACACACACACACACACACACACACACACACACACATATAAGATCTCTCTCTCTATATACGTACATACATACATACATACATCTGCCTATATGTACAGCCTATATCTTTACATAGGTATATTGCTGGGTGTAGAGTGCTGCTCGTGTGTGCACGTGTCTGTCTGTCTGTATGTCTGTCTCTGTAATGATGCATGCGCGTAGGTACGTGTGTGCACGGTACGCGTGTCTATGTGTGTCTGGGGGTTTGGGCGTGCATTCATGTGTATCATGTGTATATGCGGGTGTGTATATCCTCGCACACATATATTATCTGAATGTGAAGGCACGACTGTCTGTTTCTCTGTCTGTCTGTCTATGCTGTGTCAGTGTATAAGCCAGAGGAAAGGAGGTGTAGCTCGGGAGACACACACCACACCACACCACACAACACTACACTACACCACACTACACTACACCACACCACTACCACACCTACACACACCTACATAAAATCACCACACCACACTACACCCACATACACACACTAACACCACTACCACACTACACTCAACCACACTACACCACAACTACACTCACTCACCACACACACTACACCACACCACACTACACACACTACACTACACCCACCACACCACTAACACACCACACTACACCACACCACCACACCACACACTTAACACACCACACTACACTACACCACACCACACTAACACACAACTACCACTTTCACCCACACCTACACCCACCACACACACACTACACCAACACCACACTACACCCACTACACACACCACACTACACTACACACACTACACCACACCACACTACACTACACCACACACAACAACCCCAACTCAAACCCCCACACCCCCACCACCCCACCACTACCCAAATCTACACCACTAACACACACACACCACACCACACTACACCACACACCACTACCCCACACTAAAACTACCACCACCACACTACCCACACTACACTACACTCCCCACTACACCAACAACTACCACATACACCACACCCACACTACACCACACTACACCACACTACACACCACACTACACTACACACACTACACCACAAATACATACACTAACTACACCACACCACACACACACACTACACTACACCACACACACACCACACCACCCACTCACTACTCCACACACACTACATCACCCCACTAATACACCAACTACCCCACTACACCCCCACTACACACACTACACCAAATCACCAACACTCATTACCCACACTACGCTAACCACAACCACAACCACACTAGCACTACCACTACACTACACTACACCCACCGCACCACACACACACACCCACTAGCCACACTCACACACACCATACACACCTACACTACCCCACTCACACGCAACCTGTACACCCTACAACCACACTACAAACCACAACCACAGCCCAACGCTACCAACTCACATCACCCATACTCCCATACCACTCGCCTACCTACACTAAAAAAATATACGAAAAAGTGGAAAATATCCTCTTAATCTGGTGACGCCAACTATCTAAAGCGCTCAAGATTTCATTCATACCACTAAGTCTCGGCCAGATTCCTCCGTGAAATCAGCTGTCCTCCCCGGAACGCGAGACGCGTCCACACGCTGCGCCACCTATGTCTGCACACTGTATTATGTTCCTATCAGAGTGGCTTTTCTTAAATTTCCCGGGACAAACCTCCTGTTGCGGTCCCTTTAACGTGTCGCTAAATAATTACGTGTAACACACGGGACCTCGTTTATCGTCTCATCCGAAACTAGCGCCCAGACACCATACTCATGGTCTATGATGTTTCGGTCATAACGCGTACGTAACTCCACCGCACACTTCTCCCGGACTTTTCCATTCTAGAACAGGGCCGTACAACAGACCACCTATCACAAAACACTCACTACACTACATAACCACACACAATTATACAAACCCACACTACAAAGTACATACAATACATCTACACATAACCAACTACACTAACACTCTCCATAGTCACACACACTACACCTACACTCACTCACACTACACCATACCACCACACACACCACACTTTCACTACCTCCCACACTACCACATAACCGACACTACACTAAAACACACACAACCACCACTCACTAACACACCTACATTACACCCAACACTCACAACCACCCATACACACACACCGCACATACACTACACACACCACACCACTACACTCACACCAACCCACACTCACACACTACACCACAACCCACTAACACACATCACACTACACTACACAGTACCACCCAAACACTACACAAAACAAATCACACTACACTACACACACACACTACACCACACCACACTACACTACACCTACAACCACACCACAAACCCACACACCACATCCACCACCACACTAAAAAACTACACACACAACCCCACAACACAACTAAACTACACCACACACACACCACACCAACACTACACTACACCCACACTCACACCACAAACCACAAACACCACACTACACGACTTTCACTACACACACCCACACTACACCAACACCAACACTACACCCCACACTACACACACCACACAAATACACTAAACCCACACTAACACCAAACCACACTACACTACACTACAACTACACCACACTACACTACCACATACACTACACCACATCCTACACTACACACACACATACACTACACCACACCCCTAAAATACACAACACCTACACCACCACACTACACCACACCTACAACCACACCCCAACCCAAAACCCCAACAACTACACCACTACACACCCACCACACACCTACCCACACACACTTCACACCACACTACACTACACCCACCACACTACACTACACCACACTACACTACACTACACACATACACTACACCACACACTACACTACACTACACTCACCACACTACACCACACCACACCACACCACACTACAACCTCAAACCACACTACACTACACTACACTACCCACACTACATACACCACACTACACGACACACTACACTACACACGCTACAACACACACACCACACTACACTACCACACACACTACACTACACCACACCACAAATACACTTCACCACACTACACTACACTTACACTACATTACCACCGACACTACACCACCACAACCACACTACTACATACCACACCACACCACACTATACACCCACTACACCACACCACACCACACACACTACACTACCACATACACTAACCCATCACACTACACCACACTACACACATAACTACCACCACACTACCATACACCACATACACCTACACTGCACCACACTACACCACACTACACACACTTACACTACACTACACTACACTGCTCCACAAAACCAACATATTACGCTACACTACACTACACCACCTTACATACACGACACTACACCACAATTCCACTCACGACATACACTACACTGAACCACACTACAACCACACACACACACCACACCACACCACACCAAACTACACTACACCTCACAACACTACACTACACCACACCACACTACACTCACCACACCACACTCACTACCACTACACTACGCTACAATACACTACACTACAACTACACTACATAATACACTCCACTACACTACGCACACCCACTCCACACTCACTACACTACACTAACTACACTACACTACACCACACTACACTACACCGCAATACACAACACTGCACCACTCTCACAAACACTACACAACCACACCACACTACACCACCCCACCACACCACACTACACCACACTACACCACACACACCCACACTACACTACACCCACATACACTACATCCACCACACCTCACACACTACACCACACTACACTTACACACACCTTTACACACTACCACACCACCCACACCCACACCACCCTACACCACCTTACACCACACCACACCACACTACATAACTACACACACTACACTACACAACGCTACACTACACTACACTACACTTCACTACGCTATGCTACACTACACTACACTTACACTACACTACACTACACTACACTACACGGCCACACACCGCCACTGCAGCAGAGCAGACAGCCAGGCGACACGAAGACAGCGCACCAGACCACAGGGCGCCTGAGGGGCTAGGAACAGGGGAGGGGGGTAGGGAAGGTCAGGGGTCAAGGGTCAAAGCGTGTGGCATACCACACGTACCAATCCGCACCCCCCAGGCCCATGAACCTTTTGCGAGGTGTTATATGGTTACTCAGTACAGTACAGTACAGTACAGTACAGTACAGCGCAGTACAGTACAGCACAGTGCAGCACAGTTCAACAGTACAGCGCAGTACAGTACAGTACAGCACACGTGCAGCACAAGTACTGTAAGTGCAGTACAGTTACAAACACAGTACAGTCGTGCAGTACAGTACAGTGCAGTACAGCACATCACAGTACAGTCAGTACAGTACAGCGCAGTACAGTACAGTACAGCGCAGTACAGTACAGTACAGTGCAGTACAGTACAGTACAGTCCGCCGCGGAGACGATGGCTGTGGCCCGTGTAAGCGTGGCGGCGCTCTACAACACAAGCCAGTTTGGCTCTCAGCCGTGGACAGGTTTGGTGACAGGCGCTGTCTTCCCTCCCTTCCCTCCGTGCTCTTCTTCCTACAACTAGCAGCAACACTGTCTGTGCTGTCTGGGGCGGCCTGCATGCTCCCCCCTTACTGTCTTCATCAGTCTCTTGTGTTGTTGTTGGCCAACACTTTCTGTCTGTCCTGTCACCTGTCCATCAGGTTTGATTGAGGTCGCAGCTGTAGGTGGGGGAAGGGGGAGGGGAAGAAAGGTCAACCAGGCTGACCCCACACCCCACCGACACCGCCATGCCAGTTGTGGTTAGAACACCATCCTGGTACCCTCCCCTGACCTGGTGATGAAAACAGGCTTCAAGGCTACATGGTGAACAGGAGAGGAGGCTTGCCATGGACTTCTGCCATGTAGCTCAGCATCACGGACGGCGGTTGTTGTTGTTCTGCCTCAACAAACTGTGACTGCTATGTCCCGCTTTCCCACGCCCCTTGTTCGATGTAACCATGATGCCACATTCAGGCTCCTCGTGTCGCGTCCTCGGGGTCTGAAGTTCCAAGGAGCTTATCAATATTGTATTGTGTTGTATGTATACCACATTAAGTCATAGCAGAGTTCACTGCGTGAAATTCGTGCTACTCTCCCCGTGGAGAGCCCGTCGCCACAAGAGCAGCGCCACCTTTTTTTTCTTTTCCTGTCTGCATGTGTATTTTTTTTCTCAATCAGAGTGATTTTTTTCTTCAGAATTTTGCCAGGGACAACTCTCTTGTTGCCGTGGGTTCTTTTACGTGCGCTAAATACGTGTTACATAGGAGGCCTTGGTTTATCGACTCATCCGAAAGACTAGCACACAGATCACCACTCACGGTAAAGTGGATGGGGGGAAGTTTCGAGCACAAACAGGGATTAAACCCCACACACTTCGAACCCAGACTTTTTGTTGTTCAGGCAGGTGCGTTACCTCTAGACCGCTAACCCACTGGGATACTTTGCCACCCTAAGGCCACCAACAAGAACGTCCCTGCACTGCTGACTTGCCACTTCAGCAGTACTCAATTGTGCCTGTTCTGAGCCACCATACGCAGGACACACCTACTGTGGTCTACAGAAGGCATGACAGCCGAGTCGTGGAGCTAAACGGAATGAGACACTCCGTTGGTGTGGCGACCACACGTCTAGTCAACCTTCTCCCACGAACTCCGACTCCTAAAGCCTCAACACCAACTCACCACAGGCTTAGGTAAAAAGGTAAAGGGTCCCATAACCTATATTAAGGTCGTAGGGGAGCGAGGCGTCAGAGACCTCACTTCTCTAGGGTCAGCGTATTGAGGGCGGCGCCCATCTCCTCTCCCTCGCTGCCTTACCTTCCCTGACCCTAAAGAGGGCAGGTACCCATTTACAGCTGGGTAAACTGGGGGAACTTGGCTGGGGGAAAGCGAGTGCTCCGACCACTGAGCTACCCCGTCCCCACAGGCATAGAGGTGTATGAAAAACTAAAACCAAGGTCGCCTTGAGACCAGACAACAGCCACCTCCGAATCAGAGACAATTAATGTTTCCTCTATGATGTGATGGTCGATGCCACTGAAGAGGATCTGATGATGGTGCTATGGCAGTGCCCCAGCTTTGAGACTTCTTGACAGGCCTACATTCCACGCTTGTCGTGATACATCCCGGCATCAACGGGGTCAGAGAAAATAACACGTCAAGTGTTGGTCAAGTCATTTGCGTAGCTCTTTAAAAACCGTCCCAGTCTTCCCTCCCAATAAGCTTGTGGCTAACTCACTACATGGAGAGGCTGAAAAAAGGAGACTCGTAGGATTCAAACCCGGGACCGTAATCCTTTCAACTGTCGTACTATTGACTGAATTCCTCTTTCTTTCTTTCTTTCTTTCTTTCTTTTTCTTTCTTTCTTCTTTCTTCTTCCTTCCTTCCTTCCTTCCTTCCTTTCTTTCTTTTCTTTCTTTCTTTCTTCTTTCTTTCTTTCTTTCTTTCTTTCTTTCTTTCTTTCTATGTCTCTGTTTCTCCTCTCCTGTCTGTCTGTCTGTCTGTCTGTCTGTCTGTCACTCTCTCTCTCTCTCTCTCTCTCTCTCTCTCTCTCTCTCTCTCTCTCTCTTTCTTTCTTTCTTTCTTTTCCCTGTGTTATTTTCTATGTTTACCTATTTTTGCAGTTATTACTGTCATCATTGATTATTATCATCACCAAAATTACTTGGATGATGATGATGTTGATGATAATGATGGTGAGGATGGTGATGGTGTTGATGATGATGATGATGATGATGATGCTGATGCTGATAACGATGGTGGTGATGATGGCGATGATGATGATGGCTATGATGATGATCATCATCATCTCTTAACTAACTAAACCACCCACTGTGAGGTTATGGGTTCCATTCCCGGTCTTGTCCTTTCTTCCCAGTTTGACGAGAAAATCGAACTGAATGTCAAAAGTCCTTGCGCACACGTTAGAAACCTGTTCCGCCTTTCGGAAAAGTAGGCCATTTCGTGCCGGAAAGAAACGGATGACAAAATCTGATTAAATGCGTGCACACACGTGTCGTGTTTAGACACCGTACCAGAAGTCGGAAGGCGGCTGCCTAAATGTTGAGCAAATACACAAACAGTCACATACACACACACACACACATACACACACAACCTCACTATGAAGAACCTCGGAGCTCTAGCGGAGGACAAAAGACCTACTAACGGGGTGACAACACCAGCAAGCCCAGAGCCAGCGACTTCAAGTCAGGCCTCGGACCTTCATTCATTCATTCATTCATTCATTCATTCAACTACACAGCTCAACACAAGCTAGACAGTCAGCGTGTCGTCAGCTTGTCACCCGGGCCCCCACATGAATGAAGACAATGACGATGGCTGTGCAGGGTTAATCAGGCACAGGGCGTGATGGGACAGATAGAGAGATACATGCATACATACATACAGCTCAGGCAGACAGCTCGGGGTGACGTGACAGCTGCAGAAGTGGAAGGTGATCTGATGAAGCAAGGCGCTGGCTGCACTGGCTATAGACACACTACACCTGACAGACAGACAGACAGACAGACATGGGGGGGGGGGGGGGGGGGGAGAGGTCAGCTTTGGGGACTGACTGACTGACTCCAGCAGTCAAGGACAGGCCACTACACTCACACACTCGTACAGGCGCGTACACACACATCCGTTTGCACAATGCGCGCTTGCACATGCAAGCACAGACGAAGATACAGAGAGAGAGAGAGAGAGAGAGAGAGAGAGAGAGAGAGAGAGAGAGAGAGAGAGAGAGAGAGAGAATACATGAATAAATTTTTATTGATTTCATTGCCGTTAAACTATACAAGCTATATGCAACAAATGCCAGATTAACATATTCTTTGACGCAATGTCTATCATTGACATGGATACGGCATCAATGGCAATGCCTTAGTTAATCAAGTTAAGCGATGGTATTTCAAAGAGTGCGCTCTGTGTGTGTGTGTGTGTTGTGTGTGTGTGTGTGTGTGTGTGTGTGTGTGTGTGTGTGAGAGAGAGAGAGAGAGAGAGAGAGAGAGAGAGAGAGAGAGAGAGAGAGAGAGACGCACACACAGAAAATCACACACACAGTACATGTATGCACATACACTAACACTTGCGTGCACATGTGCGTGAACAAAACAACAAGAACACAGAGGCAGAAAGACAGACAGACAGACAGACAGACATATACAAACACACCCACATACACATGCCATTAGTCTATTGCATAACATTTTAAAAATGATCTTATGAATGGTGACCCTTTTCGATGGAAAGGAAACACATACCAAACTCATACAAACCAAACGAAAAATTAAAAAAAAAGACATTTTTTAATACTGATAAACAACCCCGTCCTCCCCCCCCTCCCTTCTCCCCCTCCCCCCCCCCCCTCCTCCCCCTAAAGAAAGGTCTTACAACCAAAGAAACGAGACAGAACGAAAACAGAAAAAGCTCATGAACAAGAATAAAGCGATTATCCTTAGCCAAAAAATGTACAGCAGACCCATTTGACAGAAAATCAATATGAATCTGGAATATAATCGATAGGGTTGTTGAACACAATCCCAAAGAAAACGAAACGGGCTAGATATGGACAGATTGGACAGGGAAACCGTATGTGGAGACCCACGCTAGACACACAGCTGAGAGAAATGGCAGAATCTAGTGAACAGCTCTTGAGTATGGCATCTGGGAAAAAGAGGAGGAGGGGAAGAAGATGGAGAAGAAGGAAGAGAAGACGAAGATGAGGAAGGGAGTGAGGAGGAGAGGAAGGGGGAAAAGGAGATGGTGGTGGTGGTGGTATGGTGATGTTGAAGATGATGGAGAAGAAGAAGAAGAGGAAGAGGAGCAGGAGGAGGAGATGAAGAAGGAGGAGGGGAAGAGGAAGAAGAAGGCCTGCCAAGCACTACACAGAGCAGCACAAACCATCACCTTACTTGTTGGAGTGTAAGAAACAAAGGAAGGGAGGAGACGGACTGCCAAATAATTGCAGATGACAAAATGCGAGCAGGGGAGGAGGGGGGGGATCTGATCGAATGTCCTTGGAGCAATACAAATGTGACGGTAGTATCCTAAAAATAACAATAAGTAATTAACACCACAGCTTCAGCTGTTGATTGCAGTCATCAAATACATTGCGAGGTTTGATTGCTCGTCGTTAGTTCTGTCAGCTGCTCTGGTCTGTTCTGATTGATCTCCCCCTGTTGCTATAGGTGGATGGCCTCTGAAGTGGTTGGCCAGCACTTAACCGACTTGGAGTCATGAGTGGTGTGTGTGTGTGTGTGTGTGTGTGTGTGTGTGTGTGTGTGTGTGTGTGAGTGTGTGTGTGTGTGAGTGTGTGTTTCATTTAAAGTCTGTCCTTTCTAGGTAGTATCAGACTTAAAAGAAGAAATTAAACTGAATAAAAGAAACGAAAGAATAAAAACAACTACATGCAACAGAAAACCTGCAACAGAACATTAATTTATCGTCTAGGAGTGAGTATACTAACAAATTCCCTTTTCAGATCAGTAATATCAGATTCTTTCTGTAATGAGTTCATTATAATATTATAGTGAAACTCCGGCCGGCTTCTACCCAGAGTGATTGTGCTGTGGGCTCAGTGGGAAGACTGGGACCACACAGTCGAGCTTCACCCACTTTACGGATGCGAGTTTGAGAGTGTTGCTCAAATTACCTGACCAACGCTGCAGGTGTCTGTATCTCTGAGGCCCGGTTGAT
>CM054134.1:67290553-67315553 GCA_028751875.1 Rapana venosa | reverse complement strand
GGGGGGGGGGGGGGGGGGGGAGAAGAGAGAGAGAGAGGGGGGGAAGTGTACAGAGGGCTGAACGTATGTATGGCTGGGGTCGACAGGTGTTGTGGCTTGGTGTCAGGTTGTACCTGTCGGCGGCTGCCTTTGATCCTGTGGGCCCGCTGGGGCCATACAAGCTGGTGGGACAGGTGCTGAATGCATATCCATCAAATGGAGCGGCAAAGAGCTGAGGGCTTCAAGCTCTGGTGTTACCTGGTGGGAGAGTAGACACCCTTCAGCCTGGAGAGAGGGTGGGTAAGGAGTGGAGGAGGAGAAGGTGGAAGAGGAGGAAGAGGAAGAGGACTTAAATAACATAAGAAGAAGAAGGTACAAAGAAAAAGAAAAAAGGATAGTGTAAGGTGGAAGCATTTTTTATTGTGATAAAAATGTAAAAGCAAGGCAGAAAGGTTTGTAGGCTGCATTTCAGAAGAGATGATTGTTCATGTGCTGTTTACAGGCATACACCCTTTGGCTGTACATGTACACAAAAGAAAACAGATCACATAAACACACATATAATAATAATAATAATAATAATAATAATAATAATAATAATAATAATAATAATAATAATAATAATAATAATGTATGGAATTTATATAGCGCTGAATCTTGTAAAGCAACAAATCAAAGCGCTCAGATTTTATTTCATACCACTTTAAGTCATGGCAGATTTCTCTCCGTGAAATTCGGGCTGCTCTCCCCGGGGAGAGCGGGAGAACGCGTCGCCACTTAGCGCTGCGCCTCCCTTTCACCCTTTTTTTTTTTTCTGCAGCTGTATTTGTTTCCCTATCAGAGTGGCTTTTTTCTAAGAATTTTGCCAGGGACAACTCTCTTGTTGCCGTGGGTTTTTTTACGTGCGCTAAATAATTACGTGTAACACACGGGACCTCGGTTTATCGTCTCATCCGAAAGACTAGCGCCCAGACCACCACTCATGGTCTAATGGATGGGGGAAAAATTTCCGGTCCAAACGGGGTACGAACCGCCGCACACTTCAGACCCGGACTTTTCGCTTTCTAGACAGGCGCGTTACCTCTAGACCACCGATCCACATATGCACTTATTCTCTCTCTCTTCCTCCCCCCTCTCCCTCTCTCTCTTTCTTTCACATACACGCACAAACACCACCACCACACCACACCACATGCAGACATACCACACTCTCATACACACACATACATACATACATGCATATCATACATACATACATGCATACATACATACATACATAATACATACATACATACACACACAGTGGCAACTCCACTCCCCCAAAACTTCTTTGGATGAGACTATAAATTTAGGTCCCATGTATGAATGCACGCATAACATCTTGTGCTCATGTTAAAACCTGTTCCACTATCCGAAAGAGTAGGCCATTGCATGGCAGTGGGAACGAAGGACAAAAGTGACAAAACTGATACTTTGGGAAATGGATGTAAAAAAGCACATAAGTGCTTTTCCATTATCTTTGAAATAACAAATTAAAAAACAAAACAACCCATATGCTCACACACAGAGTTCAATTATGAAAAATAAATCTCACACACACAGAGCTGCACAGATAAAACTCTCCATAATCATCCTATCTAAAATCAATGATAGAAAAAGTAATGGAAAAACTGTGTTAACTATTATGACAACCAGGACAACACTGACTGTGCTGTGTCAGGGTGCAGGTGGTACAGATGTACTAGGGGGGGCCAGAGCACCTAACACACAGACCTGCTGAGACAAGCATGACTGATTTGTGAGAGGTAGGTTATGATTCTGCACTGAGAAACCTTACATAGTTTTTTTTGTCACAGGCATAGAAGCTTAACCTTCATACACATATTATGCAGACAGACGTGCATGCACTCACACATGCATGGACACATGCAAGGAGGCAGGCACCGCAGGCCCTCATGCTCATGCATGCATAAACACTCGTCATGCACTCACTACCTCTCTATGCCTCTCTTCAATGATCTTTTGTTTATACATTGCTTTATTTATTGCTGTGTGCATAAATGTATACATAGTCAGGTATGTGTCTGCATCTAAGACATATGTATATAATTATATTATATGCATGTACACTATTATATTTATGCATATGTGTGTAAGTGTGTGCTATTCTTTTTATTAGTATTCATTGTGTTTTCATTCTTTTATTTTGAGGATGATGGAATAAGCTCTCGTATGCTTTGTCATGTTTACATCCAGTTCCCATGTGTATGTGGTTTCATAAATTGTGTCTTCTGTCACAAATGGCATACCCTTCCAAAAACAGAACAGGTTTTTAACATAAGTGCAAGATGATCTGTGTGCATTCGCGCACAGGACTTGACTTCATAGTCTTATTTCAAGGGCTTTCAGGGGAATGGAGTCACGATGAATGTTAACTGCAGTGTGTGTGAGTGTGTGAGTGTGTGTGTGTGAGTGTGTGTGTGTGTGCTTGTGTGTATGTGTGTACAAGCACAGTAATATAACATGTCAGCCTTTAAACATGCTTCTCTGCACATGATACCTACATTTGTTCCCTGAAGTTAAAAGGCCACTATCTCTCTCAGTAGTGAACAAATGACTGCACATACACAATTTCACAATGTTACAATGAGGCTTACTCAGAGCTGTAGCCCAGGAACAGGGGAAAAAAACCAAAACAAACCTACATTTCCTGCAATGTAGTCATCTTGTCCTCCTGCAATTATGTCAGAAAACATGTTCATGTATATTTCTACTCAAGTTAACTATTCTAGCCCTGCTTTTCCTCTCCCATCTCGCCCCTAATCTTTCTTTTCTTTACACTGTCAAGTGAAGCGTGACAGTCTGTAGGTAGTAAAAGGAGAGGGGAAGTGTACAGAGGGCTGAGCTATGTATGGCTGGGGTCGACAGGTGTTGTGGCTTGGTGTCAGGTTGTACCTGTCGGCGGCTGCCTTTGATCCTGTGGGCCCGCTGGGGCCATACAAGCTGGTGGGACAGGTGCTGAATGCATATCCATCAAATGGAGCGGCAAAGAGCTGAGGGCTTCACGCTCTGGTGTTACCTGGTGGGAGAGTAGACACCCTTCAGCATGGAGAGAGGGTGGGTAAGGAGTGGAAGAGGAGGAGAAAGAGTTTACCAGAGAGAGAGAGAGGAAGAGAGAGAACTGGAACTCAAAAGATTTATTCACAAAAAAGCCATTGGCCCATACATGAAGGGGGTTACCGAACTGCTTAGTATTTTGGTGGGGAAAAAAGGAACAGCAACAATTAAAAAAAATGTTATTGAATAACAACAACCTGAACAACAAAAATCAGTTACAAAAATATGACTGGAGAGAGAGAGAAAGAGAGAGAGAGAGAGAGAGGAGGAGAGGAAGAGGAGAGGAGAGATGAGGAGAGAGAGAGAGGATGAGAAGAGAAGAGAGAGAGAGAGAGAGGAATGTGTGAAGGATAACTCATTTTTTAAATTGAAATAAAACATACAACAAAAATACAGGCAAGGAGGCGTGAGAAGAGGTTGAGGTGATGGCTCTGTGGTTGTGCACAAGTGCATTCATGCATGCACACATGCAGGGACACATGCAAAAATATAATCCACACACATGCAATGCATGACTGCATTGCCCACACAGACACACAGACACATATACACACACATTCACACACACACACAGAGGCAGGCACATACACACGCACAAGCACACACACACACACACACACGCACACACACATACACACACGTGCGTGTGCGCGTGCAACCCTCCCTCCCCCCCCCCCCCCCCCCCCCCCCCCCCCAACACTGCCTGAACAAGTCATTGCAGCACTCAACAATTCCTCAAGAAAAAGCCATAAGTCAAATCAAGTCAAGTCAAGTCAAATAACTTGAAAACAATAGCAACACTACGAGGACAACAACCATAACAAGTAGAACAAACAACCTTAGAAATTGCCCCTGTTAACATTGTATTGTAAGATTACCCTGTAGTGACCAAACAATAGAGATATGCATACTGACAGCAGGAAACAAAGGGTGATGTGGTACTGCAATCAAGAGAGGAAAGAAATGTTAGTGTCATGTCAATTAAAGATAAGCCATGCACATAATAAAAGGCAAAAAAGTTTTATAACGTGTGTTCAGATCTGAATGAGCTCACTGATGTTATCTGTTCTTGTATTTCATATTGTGTTTGTTGTGTCATTCCCACTAAGGAGATAACCATTTACCCCAATAACAAGCCTTGGGTTACAAAGGATCTGAAACGTGTATTAAACAAAAAGAAAGTAGTATTTTACACAGGCACAGAACAACAAAAGAAGGATTTAAATAAAGAGGTCAAAGCTGCTGTTGCACAGGCCAGACACACACACATCTATATAAGAAGATGGAAGACAAGTTTGCAGGGAACAAATTTCGTGCTGCATGGCAGGGTATCAAAAAATATGTCTGCAGTAAACATGGTAGGTGTCCAACCGAGGTCAAAGATCAGTTTCCAGGGGATATGTGATAACAACTTATCAGACCATTTAGAAAGCATTGGGTTTTTATTACTGGCTTTGAAAAGCATGATTTCTTAGACAAAATAAATGACCTGAAGCAATCCCTAGTTTTTGAGAATAGCGTCATTGTTGATGAAAAAGTTATATGTAAGCACTTTAAAGGCAATAAATATTAACAAATCTCCCAGACCAGATGGTATATGCGGTAGAACCCTGAAGTTCTGCACCACTGAGCTTGCCAGTGTCCTTCAACACCTGTTCCAAGCCTCACTGGATACTTGTCAGATTCCAGTTATTTGGAAAACTTCCAATGTGGTACCTCTTCCAAAGAAACCCAATCCCTCTCGGCCTAACGATTTTAGACCTGTAGCTCTCACATCTCTTGTGATGAAAACGCTAGAAAAGATCGTAAAATCTCTCATTCTTTCCGCTACAGAGAAAGACCTTGACCCACTACAATTTGCATACAGGTCTCGAAGGGGTGTCAAAGATGCTAAAGTATTCATCTTGAACAAGTTGTATAGCAGCCTCACGTTCTGGTTAACAAAATAATTTCAAAATTTGACGAAGACAATCAACTTGTTCGTTGGCTGATTGAATTTTTAACCAACAGACCACACCGTGTTTTGGCCAACAAAATATCTTCTTCGGTTAGATTTACCTGCACTGGTTCTCCACAAGGTTGCGCCCTCTCACCACTTCTGTACATTCTATACACAGATGATTGCACAAGCAAGTATTAAAATTCCTTTCTGGTAAAGTTCACAGACTACAGTGCTCTGTTGTCCCTCGTATCCGAGTTCGTACACTGGTGTGACGAGGCCTATCTGGAGCTAAATGTTTCTAAAACTAAAGATCTTCCTATCGACTTCAGAAGATCAGGGCATACTCCTAAGAATATTATTATCCATAATCAAGAAGTTGAAAACGTTTCTAACTATAAGTATCTGGGAACTGTTTTTGACCACAAGTTACAATGAGACGTTAACACTGACGCTATTGTCAAAAAGGGACAACAACGTGTATTTTCTGAGGAAAATGAACTCATCTTTTGTAGACAAAAAGATTCTTTCCTTGTTTTACAAGTCTTACAAAGAGAGTGTTCTAAGTTTTGCTTTCATTTGTTGGTACAATAACCTTAGCGTTAAAAACAAGAATGGCCTGCAGAGAATTGCAAGAATCTGCTCAAAAATAATTGGAGAAGAACAAAGAGATCTCATATCGTTTTGCAATCAGCAGCTTGTACACAAAGCCACTGCCATTTTGGCTGATCCCTCCCATACTTTATTTCCAGAATTTCAGTTGTTGCCTTTGGAACGCCGTTTTCAGTGTCCAATCAGCAAAACAGATAGAAAAAGAAATTATTTTGTACCAGTAAGCATCAAATTCTAAATTCATAATGATTTTGACTACATAGTTTTTACATCTCTTTGAATTACTTGTCTTATTGTCATTGTTATGAGTGTAGTCAATACATATGTGTGTGTGTGTGTGTGTGTGTGTGTGTGTGTGTGTGTGTGGTGTGTTTGTGTGTGTGTTTGTGTGTGTGTGTGTGTGAAATAAGTCTCTGTCTTCTTAGTCAATGGTTTTTAAAACATTGAATTCATACATTGGTGTATGTGTGTGGATGTGCATGGGTGTGTTCGCGCAATAAGTTTTTATGTCATTCTAGTCAATGTTTTTCTTTTTCAAAAACATTGTGTTCCCATTTGGTGTGTGATTGTGTGTGTTTTGTGTGTGTGTGTGTGTGTGTGTGTGTGTGTGTGTGTGTGTGTGTGTGTGTGTGTGTGTGCGTGTATGTGTATGTGTGTGTGTGTGTGTGCGCGCGCGCACGCGCGCGTGTGTGTGTGTATGTGTGTGTGTGTGTGTTCCTGACATTTTTATTTGAAGTCATTTTGGAATGTTTTAACCAATATGAAATATAGCTTTTTTGTGTCTTTCGAGATTATGATACGTATCAATCTGCTTGTCAGTATTGTAATTGCCCTTCATGGGATGATTAAAGTGTTTTTGACTTGACAAAAACCAAATGAGAAGAAGCCTTTACTGTTCCCCGTATACATGTAGCTGGAACCCATAAAACAATGAAACAAAGTAAAACAAAACAAATAAAACAAAACAAAACAAATAAAACAAAACAAAAGAAACAAAATAAGCTGAGTTTGATCTAACCCTGAATATTCTTTTAACAATTTCGACATAACACAAAAGAGGATACCATCTTTAAAATGATGCATCAATTATCGTGAATCTGTCAAAATGTTTAAAATCAGCATGGACGAATTATAATAAATTGTTTTAGAGAAGGTGAACCTGATGTACACCATCTTTTCTCCAGGAAGCAGGGTGTATGCTGGGATTGCCTGTGTCAACCACCCCACCATCCATACCTGGCCTACTGTTGTGCAAAAGACATTTGGGATTGTGAGATGTGCACAAGATGTTCTGCGTGTGTTACACACAGGTCCTCGGGGAAACAGCCCCAAACAGAGAGCCAAACCTGTACTTTCAGACAGACCAACAGATGCTCGAACCGCTAGGCCCCCTTCGGAACTCACTCCTCTCCAAAGGCCTACCACCCCAGAATGTACATTGGGAATGCTAGGCCTATTGACATCAGAGCAACCCGTTCAATCTGGCAGCGGGAGGAAGTCATGCCACAGTCAGGGACATCAAGGACTCTTGCCCGACTATTATATCATGTACAACAACACCACACCACACACACACCCCACACAACACACACACACACACACACACACACACACACACACACACACACACACACACACACACACACACACACACACACACACACACACACACCAGTCATCTGTGTCCAGGTGATTGTGGCCACTCAAGAGAAAGGAGACTGCGGCGGGCGGGTACCATGGCCTTCACGGCACATTACCTGTGGTAATCTGGGACTGGCAACACTGGACTGGGTGTGTGACTACTATACCAGTAATACAGCTGGTCACTGAACACCTCCTTCACACCTTGTTACCCCACCCCAGCTGTCGTGTCAGGGACAGCTGGTCAGACAGAAGGAACTGGCTAATAATAATAATGATAATAATAATTAATAATAATAATAATAATAATAATAATAAATAATAATAATAATAATAATAATAATAATAATAATAATAATAATAATAATAATAATAATAGGCCAGTCGAGGGTTTGATCTAAGTTAACTCCGCGTTTGGAAGTCATGAATGTGTGTGTGTGTGTGTGTGTGTGTGTGTGTGTGTGTGTGTGTGTGTTGTGTGTGTGTGTGTTTGTGGGGGATGGGGGGAGTTATGTTTTCGCTAAACATTACAGTATTAAAATAAGGAAGTACAAAAGAAGGTAATTAGTCTTGAAACAGTATATTATGTCATATAGACAATGAAATATCCTTTGTCACAAATATATAAATAAAATAAAACTCTCACAGACAGTCTTTCAAAAACGTAATGGATATGAAAGTTCTCAAGGGAATAATTCATCAGAAAACATTACGAACAGAAAGGTTTTCCGAGGAATATCATCAGAAAACATTATGGGTATACAGGTTGTCGAAGATAGACTAAGTTCACACAGAGTATGCTGGAAATAATGGAAGGAAGCTATCTCAGAGCTTTGTTGAATGTCTGTCACAAAGTGGACCAAACCTCTACACATCAGAGTGTCCTCCGTCCTCCCCATACACATTATGGATGAAACTGGCAAAACACCAGCCATCATGGCGAAGTGGTTTGCACCTTGGATTACGGACCGAAAGGTCACAGGTTTGAATCCCATATGAGGCACGAGGATATTTTTCGGATTCTGGCAGGGTCCTACGTACAGTGAGTTTACTGTGGGGTCATTGGAAAGACTGGGACCACACAGTCGAGCTTCATCTACTTTACAGATGCGAGTTTGAGAGTATTGCTCAAATTACCTGACCAACACTGCACATGTCTGTATCTCTTGGGCCTGGCTGACGCCGGGATATATTATGATAGTGAATGTAAAAGAGTACAGCCCTGTCAAGTAGTCTCAAAGCACATGCACTTCCATAGCAGCATCTTTGCATCATTCTCACTGATCATTATGCAATAAAAGAAAACTGTTTCTGATTCGGTGACCCCAGTTGCTCTGAACCCATGGTGGCCTCAGCTTTGATTTTCCCAAACACTTCTGTGCCTGAGGTGAGTTTGTGTCAAAGCCTTCGGAGTTGAGGGTTCACGGGAGAAGGTCGTGGGAGGAACGTTGATGGTGTCCTGCTTATGTTAGCTCAGAACAGGCACCACTGAACACTACAAAAGTGACCCAGCAGCAATGCGAGGTCCCTCTAGCTGGTGGCCATAGGGCGCCTAAAAAGCGACCTGATAAGCTGCCTGAGCACTTCTGACCCTGAGGATCCAACATGACGAATCTGGGTATGGCTGGGGCGGAGAGATTGAAATGAGCGGCGTGGGAACAGCAGTTTAAGAAAGTCACAGTGATGAGGCACCAAAAACAAAACAAAACCGAACAAAAACCAAACCAAAACAACCAAAAAAACAAGTAAACAAAGCTCCCAACAAGGTTGATTTCACCCAGAGCACACATGCTCAGGAAATAATAATAATAATAATAATAATAAATGATGATGATGATGATAATAATAATAAATGGAACTTATATCGCGCTGTATCTTGCACAGACAAATCAAAGCGCTTGCACCCAACTCATTCTTATACAGTCATGCAACCAATAGCAAGTAATAGTTCTAACAGGTCGAAATGCGCGCACACACACACACACACACGTTACACACTTTGGCAGGGTGATGGAATTTTTGGGTGTTGAAAAGCAGGGATAGCTATGAAATGAAACAGGAGAGGACATTCTTAGAAATGAACAGTAATCATCACAAAAACTTGACTTGATTTTCTTGACTATTTGTCACACTGTGTATGCTTCAGAACATGTGTACAACAACGCAACAATGTAGGATCTCTCTCTCTCTCTCTCTCTCTCTCTCTCTCTGTCCTTGAGTATTAATTATTCCCTCTCTCTCTGTCTTACACCCGAACGAATACTCATGACTTAACGGGGCCCTGCCTGTACTGAATACAAATCCCACCTTTCATGCTATGGATTTAAGCTCTCTCTCATCCACTCCACCCCTGCCCCCCTCCTCTCCCCACCCCACCCTATCCCACCCTTCAGCCGATGTGTTTAGTCAGCGGTCAGCTGACCCCTGTCCAGCCAGACATTAGCGGCCAGGCCAGAAGGTGAGAGGGCCGGCACATGTTGTTTCACCTGGTCACTTTTTTCCCCTCCGCCGCCCCTCTTTACCGCTTGGCGGGCGGGACCAGACCTGACAGATCGCTTCACTCCTCGCTGCCCATAACCACACCACCACCACCACCACACCACCACCTCCACACCGCTCACTACACCACCCCCACCCCCTGTATTGCCCTGCTTGGCTGAGCTGATTGCTTGCCCCTTAAGGCTTACTCTCCTGTTGACCTGTACCGTGTTGTGTGAGCCTACAACCTGAGAGGTTGGCTCTGTCTGTCTGTATGTCTGTGCCTGGCTATCTTTATCTTGGGCTATGTCTGTCTGTCTGTCTGTCTTTCGTGTGTGTGTGTGTGTGTGTGTGTGTGAGTGTGTGTGTGTGTGTGTGTGTGTGTGTGTGTGTGTGTGTGAGAGAGAGAGAGAGAGAGAGAGAGAGAGAGAGAGAGAGTGCAGAGTGGATTTAGGGCGGTGTTATGATCATTTGTTTGTCAAGCAGTACCGTTAGACTTGACCCAAGTTTGGTTTCCACTTAAAGAAAACAAATTTGCATGTTAATTAAGGCAGGACTTTTTCTCTGTCTTTGCCTGTCTGTCTCTCCCTGTGTTAAAGCACACACACACACATGTGCGCATTGCTCAGAGAGAGAGAGAGAGAGAGAGAGAGAGAGAAGAGAGAGAGAGAGAAACCGAATATCACCACCAACTGACCAAGGAAACAGCCCAACAAGTCAATTGTGTGACATCAAAAGCAGAAGGCAGCAACTGACTTCAATAGACAGAGGAAGGTCTGTCTGCTGTGAACATTGGCAGACACTTTAAGAACTGTTGCATGAATGTATCATCTCTATCTGGTCTTTCCCAGTTTGTCTTAATCTGGAAAACTTTTCATACTGCATTTTGCCAGCTGTGTGTGCCACTTTCGTCTTTTCACACGCGCGCGCACGTGTGTGTGTGTGTGTGTGCGTGAGTGTGTGTGCGCGCGTGTGTGCGTGTGCGTGTTTTATCTATATTTTTATTTTATTTATTCTTTTATTTCGAGGGAAATGGAAAAAGCAGTCATGTGCTTTTTTTCTCATGTAGCGGGCAGGACCGCAACAATGTTGTGTTGTCTGACTGCCAGCCTTACAAGAGCGCTGTTCTGTGGCCGAATTCTGAGCATGTGTTTCATGGACACGCTGTGGATGGCTACAGCAGCAATGAATGACAACCAGTTGTTCAACATGGTGTACCTATCAAAGAGGATCACCTCTGGTTATTCTACACTCAGTTCACCTCACAGTGTGGCTCCTCTACACTCACTCAGCTTCAAGTCTGCAGGCACTGGTGCCCAAAACCATCTGTAGCCTATGTTGTTGTCAGGGGTGTAAGCAATCAGAAGACAATCAGTGCGTCAGAGATAGGACACAAACGCCAGCCACAGCTCTACTCCATTATCTGCAACAGTGCAGTGTAGCACAAGTAAATTATAGCTGACTTCATTTTCTATATTATCTATCTATCTATCTATCTGTCCCGTAGTCTGACGACCGTGGGGGCACCCTCAAAGACTCAGCAACCAGTTCCCTCCATTCTTCTCTCTGTTCTGCCTTTCTCAGGGTTTTGTTGAGTTCTAGGCCTGTCCATTCACTGATGTTATCCTCCCAGCTCTTCCTTGGTCTGCCTCTTCTTCTTCCTCCTTGGACAGTGCCTTGCAAAACTGTCTTTGTAATTCCTTGGGATCTTGTGACATGCCCATACCACTTAAGTTTACGCTTTTTCACGATCGTTAGAAGGTTCTCATAGGGTCCAATGGTTTGCTGGATTCTGTTATGCACGCTTTCGTTGCTTATGTGGTCTTTGTAGGAGATGTCAAGGAGTCTCCGAAAGCATCTCATCTCCACTGCCTGTACTCTTCTCTCCAAATCTGCAGTCAGGGTCCATGATTCACAGGCATACAGAAATATGGATATGACAAGGGAGCGCATTAGTCTGATCTTGGAGATAATTTCTATATTATGGTTTCATTTATTGCAAACAGTGTAATCCATCCATTTGTGTGTGTGTGTGTGTGTGTGTGTGTGTGTGTGGTGTGTGTGTATGTGTGTGTATGTGTGTGTATGTGTGTGTATGTGTGTGAGTGTGTGTGTATGTGTGTGTATGTGTGTGTGTGTGTAAGTGTGTGTGTGTATGTGTGTGTATGTGTGTATGTATGTATGTGTGTGTAGTATGTATGTGTGTGTAGTGTGTATGTATGTATGTAGTGTATGTAGTATGTGTGTGTGTATGTGTGTATGTATGTGTGTGTATGTATATATGTATGTGTGTGTGTGTGTGTGTGTGTGTGTTGGCTCCTTGGGTAGAGCTTTGAGGTTTATCAATGGTGAGATTTTGCCTATGTGACCGTTTTAAACCCGCTATTGAGGTAGCTGTATTCCGTCTTCGCGGTATCTATGCAGTTTGGTTGGCGGGAATATTCTGACAGTAGAGGCACTGACAGTGTCAGAAACCTGGATAAGATGAAAGCTAACAAAATATTTCAAGAGAAAAAAGGCAGGGGTGGGGTGAGGGTGGGGGAGGATGAAACTCATTTGAGGAGAACAAAAGGTAAAAGCATGGTAGGTGCGCGTGTACAGAAAGTTTGCCACGCAGAAGATCCTGATGTGAGGTTTTTGATATTTAGCATATTTATTTCGTGCTTGAAGTTGCAGGTCTCTCTCTGTGTTTTTATATAAAGATGCTAGCTGACGAATAGTTCTTAATGGTATTGTACATGTATTTTGATCAAACTATACCTTCTTATAAGTAGATACGTATCATCATCGATGACAATTATTTCAGCGTTCTGACCAGAAGAGAGACGGGTAAGGTGTCTTTGCCCTCACAGTGAAGGGCCATGCAGGGAAGGAGAAAGTGCAAATATCCTGTGAACTACAAATACACCATCGGTGTGTCAAAAATAACCCTAAACAAATCAAGATTACCTCTTTCAGATCACAGCCACACATTGCACCTTCACTGCAGCTGTAATCGTCCTCTCCGTGGCTTGTTTGGTTTTTAATTAAGGGTTTGTTCTTTTTTTTAAAAAGAAACTCACATTTTCGTGACTCCCCCACTCAAAATATTGACGACCCTTCACTACAAAAGACGCCCCCCCCCCTCCCCAGCGAAACAAACCAGCCTCTAAGACAGTGTGGGTGGACACACTTGCAAGAACAGGGCTGGCTTCTGCTCTGGTCTTCCGCTGTCCTCTTCTCACTGCATTTATTTTCTTCTGCGTACTAATCACTTTTTAAACTTCTTCTTCTTCTTCTTCGTCGTCGTCGTCATCTTGTTCTTGTTCTTCTCCTTCTTCCTCTTCTTTTCTTCTCTCTTCTTCTTCTTCTTCTTCTTCTTCTTCTTCTTCTTCTTCTTCTTCTTCTTTCTTCTTCTTCTTTGCCTTTCTTTCTTTCTTCTTCTTCTTGTTCTTGTTCTCCTTGTTCTTTCCTTTCTTCTTCTTCTTTTCTTCTTCTTCTTCTTTTCTTCTTCTTCTTCTTCTTCTTCTTCTTTCATTCTTTTCTTCTTCTTCTTTGCCTTTCTTTCTTTCTTCTTCTTCTTGTTCTTGTTCTCCTTGTTCTTCCTTCTTTCTTTTCTCTTCTTCTTCTTCTTCTTCTTCTTCTTCTTCTTCTTCTTCTTCTTCTTCTTCTTCTTCTTCTTCTTCTTCTTCTATCTCCCTAACCCACCTGAGGTGTTGTTGGTGCACTGCGCTAACATTTTCAAACTATGTCTCTTGGGCAACTTGAATCTGGAGGAGCTCATTCCTCTCCAGGTACAGGGTGCATGCTGGGTTTGGTTTATACTTCCGTAGCCCACCCAACACTGACATAAATGACGGGATTCTAACATGTATCTTTAAAAAAAGATATACTGCATGTATAAATGCTCGAAGGCAATCAAGGCACTGGTAGGTCTACACTATCAGTTGACAAGGGAGATTGCACAAATTCACATCCTTAATTCACCAACAGTCACTGCCGAGATTCGAACCCAAGACTTTATAGTGTATGCCTAGTGTATGCTCCCACACAATTGATAGAAAACAAAAGCTCTACTCACTCAGCTGTACCTTAACTGAGATTCTATTACACTTTAACAGCGGCAGCAACAACAACAATAACAACAACAACAAGAACAGTATTTTCAATTATTTCCGGGTCGAACAGACTGCATGAAGCAGTAGGCATGAAGTGTGACTTTTCCTTCCCTCACTCAGGCGACAAGAACCAGCAGGCGAAAACAGCGCCCCAGTCTCTCCCTCTCTCCTCCCTCTCTACTGCCCCAGTCCAGCATTAACAACTCACAGACCGAGTGTAGTCCTTGAGTGGAATGTGAACTGGAAGCCATGTCACCTGTTGGCTGTTGCAGGGTCAGCACCTCTGGATCACACCCCTCCCTCCACCTGCTCTCTTTCTCTCTCTCCACACACACACACACACACACACACACACACACGCACACACACACACACACAGCACACACACACACAGCACACACACACACACACACACACACACACACACACACACACACACACACACACACACTCTGCTGTGACCCAACTACTGAGCGAGGTGGGGTAGGAGGCTAGGGGTGGAGGGAGGTTGGCTGACAGGCAGGCAGGGTGCTGTACCAGGACAGGGCTGACATCAGCAGGCTTAATTAAGGACTCACTCAGCTTACCCTCCCCCCTCAGCCCTGGCCCTACCCCTCTAGCACTGGTCTGCCTGCGCCCACCACAGTCCTAGTCTCTAGACAAGGCTACCACCACCCTAAGACCTCTGCATGTAGGTAGGCAGGCCTACTGTACTGTACTGTACTGCTCACATATAGGACTGCTTCCTCCCCCCATACCTCTCCCGCCTTCTTGGGTTCTTCAAAATGTCCTAAATGAATCTCTTAGCCCTGCCCATTGCGTGGGGGAGGGTGGGGGGGGGGGGGGGGGGGGGGGGAGGGGGAAAAAGGGGGGGGGGGGGGGGGGGGGGGGGGGGGTGTGGAGGGAGGTGTAGAGAAAAGAAAAAAGGAAAGGAAGTGGGGGGGGGGGGGGGGGGGGGGGGGGGGGGGGGGAGGCGGGATAAAGGGAGCCACGTATTTTCCCATCTTGTTGCTTGTGTACATTCTTGGGCTTTTGTTCCCACATACTCAGGTCTCCGATTAGATCCCCCCCCCCCCCCCCCCCCCCCCACCTTCATACCATGCTACCCCCTCCTTTATTCCTCCCCACTTCTTTTGTCCCGGAACATCTGCTCAGGTATGACAGACTTAAGTAAGGGGGTTAGAGGCCTGTCATGGCTGCTCCTCGTCCCTGGCTGTGCTGGCTGGCTTGGCAGACTGATTCCTGAGAACAGGTGTCAGCAGCACCCGCCCCATAGCTCTGACAGGGTCTGTGAAGACACGTCTACAGTACAGCTAAAACAGTACAGCACACACCCTCATGGCTGTGACACCCTCATGGCTGTGACACCCTCATGGCTGTGACACCAACCCACCAAAACATGGCTAGAATACAGCAATATAGCACACACCCGCTGTCTGTGACACCCTCATGGCTGTGACATCCTCATGGCTGTGACACCCTCATGACTGTGACATCCTTATGGCTGTGACACCCTCATGGCTGTGACACCCTCATGGCTGTGACACCCTCATGGCTGTGACACCCTCATGGCTGTGACACCCGCTGTCTGTGACACCCTCATGGCTGTGACACCCTCATGGCTGTGACACCCGCTGTCTGTGACACCCTCATGGCTGTGACACCCTCATGGCTGTGACACCCTCATGGCTGTGACACCCTCATGGTTGTGACACCAACCCACCAAGACACGTCTACAGTACAGCAGTGCAGCACACACCAGCTGTCTGTGACACCCTCATGGCTGTGACACCCTCATGGCTGTGACACCCTCATGGTTGTGACACCAACCCACCAAGACACGTCTACAGTACAGCAGTGCAGCACACACCAGCTGTCTGTGACACCCTCATGGCTGTGACACCCTCATGGCTGTGACACCCTCATGGTTGTGACACCAACCCACCAAGACACGTCTACAGTACAGCAGTGCAGCACACACCAGCTGTCTGTGACACCCTCATGGCTGTGACACCCTCATGACTGTGAAACCCTCATGACTGACACCCCCCATGGCTGTGACACCCTCATGGCTGTGACACCCTCATGGTTGTGACACCCTCATGGCTGTGACACCAACCCACCAAGACACGTCTACAGTACAGCAGTGCAGCACACACCAGCTGTCTGTGACACCCTCATGGCTGTGACACCCTCATGACTGTGAAACCCTCATGACTGACACCCCCCATGGCTGTGACACCCTCATGGCTGTGACACCCTCATGGCTGTGACACCCTCATGGCTGTGACACCACCCCACCAAGACATCGTTAGAATACAGCAGTCCAGTACAGGTCATGTTGAGCCTTGTCGGGTTTCAACGTGCACAGACGTTTTAGCGTGTTGCAGCTTACAGATGCAACGAAATCCAGTACTGAGCATCCAGCTGCTATAGGATTATAATTCATTACTTCAATTTAGGTCATAGGTTATGCTATGTTATGTTTCAAACCCAGCGAAATGCCGGGGAAGAAGGTGGAGGGAGGGGGTGGTAGTGGATCGAGCTTCCATCACGTGTTCTGACAGCAACTGAGGGCACGTGGAATAGTGTCTCGGCTGAGCAGTTCCCAAGATGGACTTCTCCCCTGAAGTCAGGACTGGGGATGACCTGGTCCTTCTGGGAGAGAACTTCAGATAGGACTGTGCACCCTGATCCTGCAGGTGTGCCATTGCAACAAGGCATGATATCTGGTACGTAGGTCAGAGCCTTAACTACTTTTTGTAAAGGAGTAAGCCAGTTATGGCTGAGGGTGTGGATCACACACACACACACACACACACACACCCACCCACACCCTGCTGTCTGGAGAGGGACGGGCTCTGCCTGAACAAAGGAGGAGGGCTGTCCCCCAGTGACTCCTGGAGCAGATAAGGGAGGAGTCACTCCATTCAACATCTGCATCACACTTTACACAATCACGAGTTCATCACAATCCAGCTGGCAAGCAACAGTGAGGTACTAGAAAGAGGTTATTGTTGTAAAGTGGACAGGCTCAACCGAGGCAATAACTTCTCCCTGGGTCCGGAGACTCCTGCAGAAAACAACCCTCTCCTTTCCTTCACCACATGGGCTGCCAATGCACAGTTTGCAAACTGCAAGATAAACAAACAGTGTCAAACTACACTAGGAACTATTGTCCCTATGAGCCTGCGAATCGGTACAACACCAGATTTCCTGGGTCAGAGGGAACTTGTAAGGAAGGAGTACTCGTTTTACATTAGCATTGTCGACTGAGGTTTTGTTTACGTAGAATCTTTTTTATTGCCATTACTCTGGGTGGTGTTTTTATGTGTGTTGACAGAACACGATGTGCTTAGTAGTTTAAAAATGATATCAAGTTACTTCTGGACCGTTGAACATCTACATCCAGTTAGCGACAAGGAATCCAATTACGGACAGCACAAAGGTGTGGCTTGCTTTCAGCCGAGAGATTTGCCCTGGTGTTGTTTAGAAGTGTTGGTGTTGAGAGCCCAGCTGTCATGCCATGGAGACACACGTAGTTTGTCACCCTGAGTTCTGTTGTAGGTTACGAGGAGTGCCTGCTTCAGGCCTGGAAACAATCCGATCTGCCGTCTGTATAAATAAATGGATGTGTGTGTGTGTGTGTGTGTGTGTGTGTGGTGTGTGTGTGTGTGTGTGTGTGTGTGCGCGCGCGCGCGCGTGCGTGCATGTGTGTGTGTTAGTTATTCAGTTCTTCGGTTTAACGCCCTTCCATTAATTAGTGATATAAGACGTGAAAATGTGTGGGTGAAAGTGTGAGTGTGTATGGTGGGTGGGGTGGCGGTGGTGGTGGTAGGGGGGGGGGGGTTAATAGGTGGATTGGGTATCATCATCATCATCAATGCCTTTGTGCCTTATTGGCACGTAGGGCAGCAACAACTGTTCTCCACTCCTGTCTGTCCTGGGCCAGCTTGGGGTATGCACATAGCTAATTTTCGCATTAAACAGCTATAAGAAACAAAATTTAAACCATAAAACAAGAATGTTCAAAAGAAATAGCAGCTTAAACACAAACTATGCAATTCATATAACTAGTAAAAATCATTAGACTATAAGAATCTGATTTTAGGACTATGACTTAATGACAATACAGTTTCTTTCATTGATGGATTGTCTTTTAGAATTTGCTCTAAGCAAAATGTGTGTGTGTGTGTGTGTGTGTGTGTGTGTGTGTGTGTGTGTGTTTGTGTGTGCACGAGCGTTCGTTCGGTCGTGTGTGTGTGTGCGTGCGTGTATTATTCACCAACTCACTCACATGCCAGCACACTGCCACACATGGGAGAAGGCCATATCTCATACACCTATACCCACCCATTCCTCCTCCCCTTCACACACACACACACGATGTACACACACACACACACACACACACACACACACACACACACACACACACACACACACACACGCTACCCCCCCCCCCCCCCCCCCCCCCCCCCCCCCCCCCCCCCCCCCCGCCCTGCACCCCCCCTCCCCCCCCCCCCTCCCCCCCCACACACCCCCTTGAAAGGACTGACCATCTGCTTGCACTAGGCACTCCTCTTTAGCCGCATTCTACAGAAAAGTCAGAACCAGAGTCTGGCGGAATAGTCAGAGAGAGAGAGAGAGAGAGAGAACTACAAGCAGGAAACCAAAAGGAGCGGGCCTATTAGCCTGTGTCCAGAGTGCCTTAGGCCCAGGGAGGGAGGGAGGGGCAGGCTAGGCCAGCAGCCCACAGACGGGCTGTCAGCGCTGTTATTCAATTTGTCGGACAGGCCGCTAGCCTAGCCTAGCAGCTGATGACCGTAACAGCCCGGACAGCTGTCAGACCTGATGGAACCGTAAGGCTGTGTGTGAAGGGATGGTGGTGCCAGACAGCTTGTTTGTCACAGCAGCGGTACAGGGCCTGTGCTGTTTGTTTGCCTTCCGTCAGCCTGCCTGCTGCTCCAAGTGGTTTGCCCCCCGTGCTGTGGGTCAGGAGAAAGAGAGAAGCCTCTACTCTACTCTACTCTACCATACTCTACTATACTACTACTAGCCTATACCGTTTCTCTGCACCTGGTGTGGGTTTGGGATGGGGAAACGGAGTTATTGCCGTACGCGCGCGCACGTGTGTGTGTGTGTGTGTGTGTGTGTGTGTGTGTGTGTGTGTGTGCGTGCGCGCGCATGCACGCACGCAAGTGACGTGTGTATTTCTACCATTGAATAATGATGTACGAACAACATTACCATATACATTTATTGGTGTGTGTATGTGTGTGTTTATTTTAATAATTTTATTTTTTATGTTATTCTTTTGGGGAGAGGAGTCTTCACTGATGTTAACTCCTGGGAAAAATATCCCCTTGAACGGGAATCGAACCTGGGTCGTCAGATTGCGAGTGCAATGTTCTAACCACTAGGCTATCCCGTCCCCCCAACCACTAAGCTATCCCGTCCCGCGCGCGCGTGTGTGATTCAGATTTTCAGATTCAGATTCAGAATATTATTTTTATTGCCATTTAAGTCACGCAGACTTATTTGACACAACAACAAAACAAGCGCTAAGCGAGCGTGCGTGCGCGTGCAATAGATGTGTACGTAAAAAGGCAGCTTTCTTTATTTTCTACTCAAACAGAATTTCTATATTTTCAAAGAATGCAGGAAATCAGGCTGAGCCCAAAGTTTGCGAGCTTCCCGAGAGCTGGACAACAGCTTAACTGGACATGCCAGACGTGCCTGCAGCCGCCAAGTTACACTAGGACTGGCCATCCCCCACAAAGCCTGAGCACTGCAAACGTCCAGTCCCCCTTAAATTAACGACCAACGGCGAGGCGACTCAGGTGGGACTACGCAAGGGAGTGCAATCTTGGCCGGCGTTGACGGCATGCTGACCGCTTATCTCCCCTCCAGCAAGTGATAAACGCCAACAGAAACTTTAGGCAAACACATCCTTCTTGTCTGTTCCTGCATTCTTGGTCCATTTTCCCGCCTTTTCTTTTCCAGAAAGACTTAAAAGATAACAATTCTCTCCCACGCCGAAGTCGGATGCGCTAGGCTTGACTTGCCAGGCGCTTAGCAGCGGCACAATGCATTTTCGCTCATATGACAGACAACAATAGCTGCTGTGTGAGCGTTAAGAGAAGAAAAGATACCATCGGCCGTTGGTGGCCTGCTCTTTGATAAAATAAATGGTTGGGTTTCAACGTAACCGGTTGATGACACGTTTTGAGTGCGTTTGCAGAGGGGACCTCAGTTTAGAGTCTGTTGGTTGTACGGGACTCTGTTGCAAGGCAAAGACGCCCAAAGCCAATGCTCACTCAGCGGAAGTATTCCTTCTAACAACATTAGGCTAATGGCTGATTACTATAGGTGGACAGTCCTACGTTGTAACCCCTGAGCTATGTGCCCCCTTTGCCATTCGATCTCGTTAACATCAAAGTGATAAAAAATCAGTACTTCAGAAGTTTAGCAACAAAGTGTGAGCCAGAAAATTCCTTTTTCAGAACCATTATTTTGAGTATTGCTCATTAACTTTCGTGTGTAAGTTGATGAGTGTCACTGGACTGAGCCTGTACCTTTCGTCTCTCTCAGAGTGATGGGGTAAACTCCCCTCCCACCTTTTGTTTTGAAAGTGTTCCGATTATTACAGTTTTATTATGTGTATCAATGTTATCAAAGCATTGGTTTTTATTATCATCAACTTCATTACTGGCCAGTCCCTCTGCTGCTTCATTCAGTCAGTAGCACAATGGGATACAATAATAAACTGAGTCAAGTACCTCGAACTCATGATGTATAATAATCAGGAGCAAGGAAAAGACCAGGGTAATCCAAGGGAAAGAAGCATGTCCGAGTACTCATTCAAGATGGTAGTTGCTTCCCTTGTTAAAGGAAAAGCTGAGAGAGAGAGACAATGACAATGACAAATTCTTTTATTTCGAGGATAATGAATAAGCACTCATGTGCTTTTTTACATCCAGTCCCCGCCCGTAGGGATACATCGTAATAATAACCCAACACTTATACACTCTCACAGTAGAAACAAGGGGAAATAACCCTTTTCAAAACAGCCCCCCCAAAAAAAAAAGAAAAAAAAAGAAAACCAAACACACACACACACACACACACACACACCACACACACACACACACACACACACACCCACGAAAAAAAACAACAAAAAAGAAACCCCTAAACCCCCCCCCCAAAAAAAAAACAAAACCCCAACCAAAACAAACAAGGAGAAAGAAAAAACCAAATCAACAGAAGAAGGAAAAGAAGAAAAAAAAGAGAAAAACAAACAACAACAACAAGAACAACAACAAAACCAAGAAAAATAACAACCAAACTTAACAAGTCATAAAGATAAACATCCACACATTGTCAAATGGTACATATACTTGTTACATATAACAATAAGATATTGAAATAGGACACTCATTAAAACTTAAGTACAGCGGACAAGCCCTATAACGTATTGAAAATATAAAATATGAATCCTTCATCAGGATACACTATAACTATAAGCAAAACGATAAAAGGTGAGATATACAGAGACAGAGACAGAGAGACAGAAGTGTGTGTGTGTATTTCAGAGATAATATCCAATATATAATTCCCCAAACAGTACACGATCACCATCAAATTATATGTCATGATAATTAAATAAACCCGATACCCATACATTCACATAAAAAAACAAGAAACAAAACAAAAGAAGAAATCTAAGCCTATACAGTCATTGAGAGAGAGAATGTGTTTAAGTGTGTGTGTGTGTGTGTGTGTGTGCGCGCGCGCGCGTGTATATGTGTGTGTGTGTGTGTGTGTGTGTGTGTGTGTGTGTGTGTTTTAGGGATAATACTAATTATACAATACTCACATAGCACATGATCAACACCAACACTTTTTGATTATACTCATACAAATTGAATGTTATGATGATAAAGTAAGTGCAATACCCATATACTCACACAATAAAGAGGGGAGAAAAACCCCAATAAGTCATAAAAAGAACATCTACACATTGTAAGTAAGAGAGACATTTTTTTTTACCAGGATAATGAATAAGTACTCATGTGCTTTTTACATCCAGTCCCCGACCGTAGGGTCACATATTAATAATGAACCCAATACTCATACTTCCAAACAGTAGAAGCAAAGGGGGAAAACACTTTTTTTTTAAAAGAGAAAAAAACAAACACACACAAAACCCAGACAGAAAAACAAATAAACAAACAAACAAAAAAAAACAAAAAAAAAAACAAATCAAACAAAAAACCAACAACAAAAACCCCAGAGAGAGAGAGAGAGAGAGAGAGAGGAGAGAGAGAGAGAGACTGACTAGCATACTTAAGTACCTGGGTAGTTTGCCATCCATCCAGGGTGCATCACCCTGACAGTGTATAACCATGGGTAGGGTGGGGGGTAGGGGTGGGGCTGAATGTAAGAAAAGCACATGAGTTCCTATTCCATTATCCTCGAAATAACAGATTAAAGAAATAATTTATTGAAATGTATGTGTTTTGTTTGTTTATAGATCGAAAGAGTCACTGGGAATAAACCATTGCAATGCAAGAGATGGACTCCTGATACAGGGCTCAGATCAGCTGGGTGTGGTGGAGTGGATGTTGTCCTACAGTGGTCAATCACCGGACAAAAGAACTGGCCTCGCAGTCTGGAAACTCCGCGTGGAATGCTGCCTGCCATATTTGGTAAATGACCGGGTGCCAGTGCAAGGTCAGTGTTTGACCCCCCCTCCACACACACACAACATTGCTTTAAAAAAATTAGCAAAGAGTATAATTCAGTTCTGAACTGATATTTTTAATTTGTTAAATGCTGAAACAAATGTAGTTACCTCTTCCTTTCCTTCATCAAGTGGGCTGCCAATGCGCAGACTGCAAAATATTAATGGTGAAACAAACAAGTGTGCGAATCAGGTAAAACACAGTGGATGTCCCGATAGAATTTGGGAGCACTCTTGACTGCGTTTTGGTTTGATAAATGTCTTTTTACTGTCGTTATTCTGGGTGTGTTGACGTCTGTGTTGATATAAAGACAGTGTGCTAGGCAGTCTAGCAATGCCTTCTGGCTACTCATGGATCAGCCTCGCGCAGTTGAAAGTCTTGAGTGAGTTAGTGACAAAGACCACTTAACGACAAACACTAGGTCACTATAGATGTATGTACTTTCGAGCAACAAATATATCTATGCTTATAAATATTCCGTGTTTTAAAAGAACTCGAAGACATGAAAGATGTGCACAGAATGCAATACTGGTGATATTGGTGACACGTTAAATTTCCTTTTCTTTGTGCATTCTTCATTAAACCTCATGATAAAGGGGATGCCAAACTGTTATTGCTGAATGTAATGTCACAGAGTATGAAACACCTTTCTTCACAAATGGCAAGACTGCAAGATGCTTTTCACCTGATCAATGTCATATGATAAACGTATAAACATGTTCAAGCAATATCAAAATACATTAGCAGAAGATGAACTGCCAGTTTGGACTCTCAAATTTTTGTGTTGAAATACAGTGGATGGTGGCTGTCAACCTCTTATAGAAGCAAAAGTCAGAACTGAACAACTCTAGATGACAACCACTTTTACCCCTTCCCCCCCCCCCCCCCCCCACACACACACACACCTACACTTTTTCCTAAAAAATATGGGAGGGAACAGTGTCAAGTGTGGGTGTGACAGCTGTGGGAAGGTATTTCAGATGGGTGGATTCTCAGCATGGCCTAGTGGTTAGCGCCTTCAACTGCTGACCTGACAGTTATTGGGTACAGCGGGTTACAGTTTGTCACTAAGAACAAGATTGTTTTAATGAATCTCATTTTGGTTTCATCTTGTTATATGTGTCATTTTTCCCACACCTAGGTTGACCTTTATGGTTGACTAGGGCGTTGATATAAGGAACGATAGTAGAGCTGGTTTTATACCCTGTTTTAATCTGTATAATTATAGTTGCACAGTTTGAATCTGAGATTTTAAAATCAAACTGTCAAATAATAACCCTGATATGGCCTCTGCAGTCAGCAGAGCTATAAACAAAAAGACTGGTTGAGCTATCAACAACAAGACTGGTTGAGCTATCAAAACAAGACTGGTTGAGCTATAAACAACAAGACTGGTTGAGCTATCAACAACAAGACTGGTTGAGCTATCAACAACAAGACTGGTTGAGCTATCAACAACAAGACTGGTTGAGCTAACAGCAACAAGACTGGCTGAGCTATAAACAACAAGACTGGTTGGATTGGATGGGGTTCTAATCTCGCTAAGGTCTTCATTCGAAAGGATATTTCCGTAGAGTTCAGAATGATACTGACTCCACCACTCTGAAAGTTGTTCGGATCAGACTATAAACTAAGGTCCTGTTCGAACGCAAGCAGAATATCTTGCACTTAGGTAAAGACTTCCCTTAGGTAGAAGAGCAGACCAGCTATGGCTGGCGGTATGGAGGACACAAACACGGTCACACCCAGCATGCACTCTGCTACCCGGAGACGGGTGAGCTCCGCCAGGCTGAACCTGCCAGTGACAGACACACTGCCTGAAAAGTGCAGTACAGTGCCTCAACGATCCTCTTATCCTAACCACTGCTGTCACGGCAGACCAACACATGGTTTGATAGATGGAAAGGGAGGGGGGGGGGGGGGGGGGGGTGTCTGGTTTCAAAGGAGATTGAACCCGTGTCTTTTGCTTTTTAAATGGTATGTTTCTGCGAGACTACTACAAATCTACTAATGGTTTGTTTAACTTTAGTTTCAACTCATTTCATTCAGCAAAGGTATGACATCACAGAAGCAAACAAAATACAGTAGGAGAAAGGCACTAAGCGTATGTTAAGTCTCAAGCTATATGAGAAATCAGTATTTGAGCTTATTCAATAAATGATATCTACCTTACACGTAAACGAAATCGGACTTCTGCACATACAAGCATCACAGCATGGAAAGAGCTCCACAATCGGACTAGTGGAACTGCGGCTACCCTAATGGTGGGCAAACATGATCACATAATTATGCAAAAATCTCACTATTGGTGAACCTCGGAGCTCTAGCTGAGGAACTGGAAAAAAGAGAAACATCTCACAAAGTTGACTCAGCAGTAGGAATTGAAG
>CM054134.1:67260553-67285553 GCA_028751875.1 Rapana venosa | reverse complement strand
GGACTTTCATACCTAGCTGTGCATAAGGCTGTGTTGTGGGTACCTGAGGTGACTGAGGATTATCAGGCCAAACACTGAAAAAGGAAAAGACACATGACAACCACGACGCAATGTAGCAATACTGAACACAGGCTAACAAAAACAAAAACATACACTTAAAAGCTGTCTGTGTGGCCCTGACTTTTTTTTTAAAAGTCATAGCAAGTGTTTTTGATTAAGAACATTGCCATTACATTTGATTGATATGTAATTTTACTAGCTAGATTGACCCCCCACCCCCCCAGCAGAAAAGAATTGATGAAATAGAAATGACTTCAATGACATATCCAGGTGCACATACTTGTGCAAATACAGCCTTGGAAGGTGGACAGAGTGACTGATAAGTAATAACACTGTTGATGCTGTGTTGAAACCTGCCAGGACAGACACTAGAGCCGAGTGGTTAAGACCGTTTGACTTCAGTCCCATGGGTCCATGAAGTCGTGGGTTTGAATCTCGGCAGTGTCTGATGAATTGATGGTGGGGATTTTTATGATCTCCAAGGTCATCTTCAAGTGACCTTCCAGTGCGTTCCTTCCCCTTGTGTATAATTGTACATATGCAGAAGATTAAATATGCACGTTAATGATCCCGTAATTCATGTGAGCGTTTGGTGGGTTACGGAATCACGAACAAACCCGGCATACGTCACTGAAGTCGGAATGCAGCTACCTTCATGGTAGGTCAAAAAGGTCACATACGCAAAATCTCACCAGTGGTGAAACTCAGAGCTCTAGCCAAGGAACAATAGAAATAGTCTACATTGCACTCGATCTATAATTTGATATAAAATGTCCTTTCCTTTTCCATTTTTATTTGTCTACACCTCTCTGTCTCTTTTTATTTGTTCATGTGTCTGTCTTTCCAAAATTCTTCTTTGTAACATACCTAACTAGATGACTCTGAAAACAAATAATGCAGGAGTGACTAGAGCGGGTGTATTGTGTGTGTGTGTTGTGTGTGTGTGTGTGTGTGTGTGTGTGTGTGTGAGAGAGAGAGAGAGAGAGAGAGAGAGAGAGAGAGAGAGAGCATGTGCAGTCATGCACACCTATTGGCATTGGTACAGCCATTTTAACATTCTCTCCTTAGCTAACTGCACATGAACAGTTCGCCCCAAATCTTTCTACATGCACGAAAAGGTAGCTCAAGTGGCAACAAAAATTAATGGGATAAATCATATTTCATGACAGTAGTATTCAAGACTTTTTGCATAAAACGCGGCTTCTTTCAGCGGCTGACAAAAGAGACCAGGCCGGCCTGGAACTGTCAGACCTTTGCTGGTAGTGACAGGGAGGGAGGGAGGGGGCCGACCAGCTCCCAGCACTGCTGCTGGGTAGTGAGTGTATGGGCAGCAGTGGGCGACAGGGGGAGTGGTGTAGCAGCAATACAATGCCACTGTTGATGATTTCTCTGGCACCTCTCTGCCTGTCTGTCTGTGTATCTGTCTGTGTACCTGTCTATCTGTGTACCTGTCTGTCTGTACCTGCCTGTCTGGCTGTCTGTCTGTGTACCTGTCTGTCTGTGTACCTGTCTGTCAGTGTACCTGTCTTATCTGTGTACCTGTCTGTGTACCTGCCTGTCTGTCTCTGTCTCTCTCTGTCTCTGTCTCTTTCCATGAATGTTCACAAATCTTAATAAATAGCACAATGTAGGGATGACTGTGAGGTTGCTGTTCCCATCCTGTAAGCAAGCACTGGAGGATGAGACACATTTTGTGTTGTGTTGTCAGAATTACATAACAATGAAAAGTTGGTTCTTAGCTGGGCTTTCTGAGACACTAGCACTCACGTCACTTCACACACAACTGCTGCCGGTTCGACTGCCCTACTGCCCTGCTCAACTGCTAGCTACTCTTCACTCCCTAAAGTCTTCACTCCCAAATTTCCCTACTTAATAAATGCTGTTCTTCTGCACTACTCCAGGCCCTAACTGCAGCTTTATTTCCTATTATATCACTATCTTCACTATCTAGGTCCCCTCTCTCCGTCTAGGTGCAGCTGCCTATCAGTGTATCTGTCTACCTGTGCGTCTGCCTATGTCTCTCCATCTGACCCTCTCCTCTCCTCTGTGGTTTTCATGGCTAAGCTGTGATGCAGTGAGGAGAGGGGGTTTGATGCCTGGTCAGACCTTATGCCTGGGGAAGGGGAGGGCTGGAAGCCATGGCAGTGAACGTGCCAGTGTGCACATGCCCTGTGTGCCACAGGCCTGTAGTTGCAGGACAGGGGCACCAACACACATGATGTCGTCACCCCCTCATATTTATGCGAAGTCTTTTAGATCAGAGATATCTTGGTTTCTTAAGCCACATTTTTGTGGCTGACAGTTTTTGTTACACATCATTTTTTAAATTGTTATGTTGCTGTTGGTGTTACTTTTTAAATTAATATTTTAAAACTAAAACACTAAGCAGTTAGGCCCCTTCCCCCCCCTCCACCCCCCCCCCCCCCCCCTCATATATGGACAAATGGCCTTTTTGTGAATAGATCATTTGAGTTTGAATTACCCCCGCCCCCTCTCTCTCCAATTGTCAGGGAAATGTGGACAGTTAATAATATAGCTAATCAGTCAGGGACCTTTGTTCTTTCAGGTTTTGGAGCATAGAGACTGTCTGTCTGTTAGGAAGATGCAGAGGGAGAGGAGGGAATGAGAATGTGTGAACAGAATGAACATTTTATATTCAAGGAAGAGTCTAAGCGCAATGTTGGCTTTTTGTCATATATCTCTCAGTCAAAATAAATAAACCAAACAATCAATCATTAAAGTAAGCAATCAACCAATCAAAATGTCAAGTATTTAGGGAAAATGGCAATAAGGTGAGTAGGCAGAAAAGAGAGAGACAGTCACATACACAGAACAGATAGCAAGGAGGAGGGAACGGGAATGAACGAACCAAGATATTTTTGACAAGACAAAAGAATAAGTACAAGCAAACGTTTTACATCTTGGCCTGAAGCAATAAAGAAAGGATAGATAAATCAATACCTAACCAAAGAAATAAAGACATGATCTGCCACACTTCCCATCACATATGTGAAGACCCTTTTCAACTTCCACCCCTTTGGAAACAAGAAAGAACCAAGCAATTAGCAGTTCAATCAAAAGCTGATCCTGCAACAATAATTGCACAATCATATCAGAAATAATGTAACAAACATAAAAGGAATAATGTAACAATTATATCAGGAATAATATAACAGGAACAATCAGGAATAATGTAACAATCATACCTGACATTGCGTTATCATATTGCCATTTCAAATGACAAAGGATACACTAGGATAGTCTTACTTAACTTCAAGAGAAGTTCATATTGTGAGAAAAATACACACTGTGAGAGAACGAGAGAGAGAGAGAGAGAGACGCTTTGACGCTTTGACCAATTTATTGTCATTGCCCAAAGAGGCCTATTGACAAGGGGGGTTATACACGACTTTCTTTTGTAAATACAAATAAATACAAGAAAAATCACATGATGCATTTAACGTAACGAAAACCAAAAAACCAAAAATGAGCTCTTATGAACGGATACGACTTTAAGCTGTGACGTAAACTCAGTTTCAAAATGAACACAAAGTAATAACAAGGATGAACAATAAGAACCAATAAGCAATAACTAAAATAATGAAAAGAACATTCTAGAATGCATATTTAGACCATCCATTGACATTGTATGTGAAATTTTCAAAACAATATTCTTGCTGGAGATACAGCGTAATTATAAATTTTCTTTATGTGTTTCACAAAATGCTGGAGTTTACATAATAAATGTTACTTTAGTTTAGTCACAAATGTTAAGCTAATTGGAACTTAGCTGTAATTGTCTTAATTTCAGTGCTTCAGCAATAAACTTTGCAACCGATTTGATCACAATATCATCATCGGACGATAAGATAGAAAAAATATCTTGCCTTCGGAAAGCTTCTAGATTGAGAACACCACAGTTTTCACGTATGGAAACATAATGATTGACAATGAAAAGGAAATGCACTTCTCATCAAGAATATGACCACACATAGGGCATGGGAACTGTGTGGATCGTCAGGTTGAACCATCTTTTGTTTGCATTGAAGCCGAGTGCTCTTAGTCGAAATCTTGCATAAATTAGTCGAGTACAACATGAAAATTGTGTCCCCTCTCTATAATAAATGTATTTATTTGGGGGAGAAACGAACACAGACAGACATGTGGGTGTGTGTGACTGTCCCTCTACATTCTCTCCAAACACATAAGCACAAGTTGTCACAAATCTGTACACACACTACACACAAATCAGTAACAAAACTCAAGCACAGGTGGCAGGCAGAAAAAGCAGGTCCTGCTTTATGAGTGGATTATTCAAGACTTTTTGCATAAAAACGCGGCTTCTTTCAGCGGCTGACAAAAGAGACCAGGCCGGCCTGGAACTGTCAACCTATGCTGGTAGTGACAGGGAGGGAGGGGGGGGGGGGGAGGGAGGGGCCGACAGCTCCCAGCACTGCTGCTGGGTAGTGAGTGTATGGGCAGCAGTGGGCGACAGGGGGAGTGGTGTAGCAGCAATACAATGCCACTGTTGATGATTTCTCTGGCACCTCTCCTGCCTGTCTGTCTGTGTATCTGTCTGTGTAACCTGTCTATCTGTGTACCTGTCTGTCTGTACCTGCTGTCTGGCTGTCTGTCTGTGTACCTGTCTGTCTTTTGTACCTGTCTGTCAGTGTACCTGTCTTTATCTGTGTACCTGTTGTGTACCTGCCTGTCTGTCTCTGTTCTCTCTGTCTCTGTCTGTTTCATGAATGTTCACAAATCTTAATAAATAGCACAGTAGGGATGACTGTGAGGTTACTGTTCCCATCCTGGTAAGCAAGCACTGGAGGATGAGACACATTTTGTGTTGTGTTGTCAGAATTACATCCACGGATATAGTAGACATCCTGACATTCTTAGGACTGTTTACTAGATGCAGCATACAGAGGTCATGCGCAGCCCACAATTTATTCTATATCACCGGGCATCCAGTGTGACAATTTTGAGAGGGCTTCTCTCTGACTCTGGGTTCAAATCTCTCATCTGTCCTGTGGTAAGCAAACTCACTGAACTCTAGGTTCTGATGTAATGACCTACTAGTAATGCTGCTGGAGTTGTCATTTGCTCCACAGGCGAAGGACGGACAGTAGAAGATAGAAATGAAAGAAGACAGCGGAATTGTAGACGTGCAGTCACAATTATGTATTTTCTATTTTATTGCATATTATAGGTCACAAACAGAAGCATGCAAAACAATGAAAAGTTGGTTCTTAGCTGGGCTTTCTGAGACACTAGCACTCACGTCACTTCACACACAACTGCTGCCGGTTCGACTGCCCTACTGCCCTGCTCAACTGCTAGCTACTCTTCACTCCCTAAAGTCTTCACTCCCAAATTTCCCTACTTAATAAATGCTGTTCTTCTGCACTACTCCAGGCCCTAACTGCAGCTTTATTTCCTATTATATCACTATCTTCACTATCTAGGTCCCCTCTCTCCGTCTAGGTGCAGCTGCCTACAGTGTATCTGTTACCTGTGCTCTTGCCTATGTCTCTCCATCTGACCCTCTCCTCTCCTCTGTGGTTTTCATGGATAAGCTGTGATGCAGTGAGGAAGGGGGTTTGATGCCTGGTCAGACCTTATGCTGGGACGGGGAGGCTGGAAGCCATGGCAGTGAACGTCCCATGATTGCAATGCCTGTGCCACAGGCTGTAGTTGCAGGACAGGGGCACAACACACATGATGTCGTCACCCCTCATATTTTATGCGAAGTCTTTTAGATCAGAGATATCTTGGTTTCTTAAGCCAATTTTGTGGCGACAGTTTTTGTTACAATCATTTTTTAAAATTGTTAATTTTTGCTGTTGGTGTTACTTTTTAAATTAATATTTTAAAACTAAAACACTAAGCAGTTAGGCCCCTTCCCCCTCCACCCCCCCCCCCACCTCATATATGGACAAATGGCCTTTTTGTGAATAGATCATTTGAGTTTGAATTACCCCCGCCCCCTCTCTCTCCAATTGTCAGGGAAATGTGGACAGTTAATAATATAGCTAATCAGTCAGGGACCTTTGTTCTTTCAGGTTTTGGAGCATAGAGACTGTCTGTCTGTTAGGAAGATGCAGAGGGAGAGGAGGGAATGAGAATGTGTGAACAGAATGAACATTTTATATTCAAGGAAGAGTCTAAGCGCAATGTTGGCTTTTTGTCATATATCTCTCAGTCAAAATAAATAAACCAAACAATCAATCATTAAAGTAAGCAATCAACCAATCAAAATGTCAAGTATTTAGGGAAAATGGCAATAAGGTGAGTAGGCAGAAAAGAGAGAGACAGTCACATACAGAACAGTAGCAGGAGGAGGGAACGGGATGAACGAACCAAGATATTTTGACAGACAAAAGAATAGTACAGCAACGTTTACATCTTGGCTGAAGCAATAAAGAAAGGATAGAAAATCAATCCTAACCAAAGAAATAAAGACTTGATCTGACCACTTCCCATCACATATGTGAAGACCCTTTTCAACTTCCACCCCTTTGGAAACAAGAAAGAACCAAGCAATTAGCAGTTCAATCAAAAGCTGATCCTGCAACAATAATTGCACAATCATATCAGAAATAATGTAACAAACATAAAAGGAATAATGTAACAATTATATCAGGAATATATAACAGGAACAATCAGGAATAATGTAACAATCATCCTGACATTGGTTATCAATTGCCATTTCAAATGACAAAGGTACACTAGGATAGTCTACTTAACTTCAGAGAAGTTCTATTGTGAGAAAAAAACATGTGAGAGAACGAGAGAGAGTGAGGAGAGACGCTTTGACGCTTTGACCAATTTATTGGCATTGCCCAAGAGGGCCTATTGACAAGGGGGGTTATAACGACTTTCTTTGTAAATACAAATAAATAAAGAAAAATCACATGATGCATTTAACGTAACGAAAACCAAAAACAAAATGAGTCTTATGAACGGATACGACTTTAAGCTGTGACGTAAACTCAGTTTCAAGATGAACACACAAGTAATAACAGGATGAACCATAAGAACATATAGCAATAACTAAAATATGAAAAGAAGCATTCTAGAATGCTATATTGACCAACCCATGACATTGTTGTGAAATTTTCAAACAAATTCTGGTGGAGATACAGCAATTACAATGTTTTAGGTTTACAAATGCTGAGGTACAATAGAAATAGTCACATTGACTTGATTATAAAATGTTGAATAAAATGGCTTGCTGTTCCATTTTTATTGTGTCTACACCTCTCTGCCTTTTATTGTTCATGTGGCGTGTCAAAATTCTTCTTGAACATCTAATAGATGACTCGAAAACAAGAGAATGCAGGAGTGACTAGAGCGGGTGTTGTGTGTGTGGTGTGGTGTGTGTGTGGTGTGGTGTGTGTGTGTGGAGAGAGAGAGGAGGAGAGAGGAGAGAGGAGAGAGAGAGAGAGCATGTGCAGTCATGCAACGTATTGGGCATTGGTACAGCCATTGTTAACATTCTCTCCTAGCTAATGCACATGAACAGTTCGCCCAAATCTGTCTACATGCACGAAAAGGTAGCTCAAGTGGCAAGCAAAAGGTTAATGGGAAAATCAGTTTTTCATGACAGTAGTATTCAAGACTTTTTGCATAAAACGCGGCTTCTTTCAGCGGCTGACAAAAGAGACCAGGCCGGCCTGGAACTGTCAGACCTTTGCTGGTAGTGACAGGGAGGGAGGGGGGGGGGGGGGGAGGGAGGGCCGACCAGCTCCCAGCACTGCTGCTGGGTAGTGAGTGTATGGGCAGCAGTGGGCGACAGGGGGAGTGGTGTAGCAGCAATACAATGCCACTGTTGATGATTTCTCTGGCACCTCTCTGCCTGTCTGTCTGTGTATCTGTCTGTGTACCTGTCTATCTGTGTACCTGTCTGTCTGTACCTGCCTGTCTGGCTGTCTGTCTGTGTACCTGTCTGTCTGTGTACCTGTCTGTCAGTGTACCTGTCTTATCTGTGTACCTGTCTGTGTACCTGCCTGTCTGTCTCTGTCTCTCTCTGTCTCTGTCTCTTTCCATGAATGTTCACAAATCTTAATAAATAGCACAATGTAGGGATGACTGTGAGGTTGCTGTTCCCATCCTGTAAGCAAGCACTGGAGGATGAGACACATTTTGTGTTGTGTTGTCAGAATTACATCCCCACGGAATATAGTAGACATCCTGACATTCTTAGACTGTTTACTAGATGCAGTCATACAGAGGTCATGCGCAGCCACAATTTATTCTCATATCACCGGGCATCCAGTGTGACATATTTTGAGAGGGCTTCTCTCTGACTCTGGGTTCAAATCTCTCATCTGTCCTGTGGTAAGCAAACTCACTGAACTCTAGGTTCTGATGTAATGACCTACTAGTAATGCTGCTGGAGTTGTCATTTGCTCCACAGGCGAAGGACGGACAGTAGAAGATAGAAATGAAAGAAGACAGCGGAATTGTAGACGTGCAGTCACAATTATGTATTTTCTATTTTATTGCATATTATAGGTCACAAACAGAAGCATGCAAAACAATGAAAAGTTGGGTTCTTACTGGCTTCCTGAACACTAGCACTCACGTCCATCTTCACATCCCAAACTTACCTGCTGCCTGTTCTTCTGACTCCGCCTACTGCCCTGTCTCAACTCTTAGCTACTCTTCACTCCCTAAGTCTTCACTGCCAAGTGTTCCTACTTGATAACTAGTTTTTCTTCTGCCTACTCGGCTTTAACTAACTGCGCTTAGTTCCTAGTTTATCACTATCTTCACCTTATCTAAAGGTCTCCATGCATCGTCTGGTGCAGCTGCTATCATGTCCTGTGTACACTGTGTGCGTCTGCCTATGGCCCACTACCCTCTCTCCCTCTGTTTTCCTGCGAGCTTGATGCATGAGGAGAGGGGTTTGATTCTGTAGACCTTCTACATTTGAGGGTGAGGGCATGGATTAGCACCATGCAGTGCGTCATGTCACAATGCTACTGTCTGCCACGGTCTGTTAATTTTGCAAGACAGGACAACACAACATGTAGTTCCGTCACCCCCACTATATATGCGAAGTCTTTTAGATCATGAATCTTGTTGTTTTCAATGTCAACATTTGTGGTGACAGTTTATTTACACATAGGTTTTGTAATTTTAGGTTTGTTGGGATGCTTTAGATGTATTTTTTAAAATCAAAAAATAAGCATGTTAGCCATACCTCCTCTCCCCACCTATATAATAGATCAACAATGGCCTTTTTGTCAATAATCTTTTAGTTTGAATATAACCCGCCACCAATCATCTCTCCAATTGTCAGGACAATGGAACAGTAAAATGTCTAATAGTTCAGCGAACCTTTGTTCTTTCAGGTTTGGCAGAAAGAGAACAGTCAGTCTAGTTAGAAGATGCAAGGGAGGAGGAACGAGAATGATGAACCGAAGATATTTTAAATACAAGAAAGAACCAAACGTTACAATGTTGGCTTATTGCATAAGAGGTAATAATCAATCTAACAAAAATAAAGTAATACGCAACTAATCAATAACTTAAGTAAGCAATCACCATCAAAATTCAAGATTAAGGAAAATGCAATAAGCAGTAGCAAAAAGAGTGACAGTCACAATACACAAATCAGATAGCATAGAGACGGAAACGGGAATAACGTAACAAGTATATTTTTACAAACAAAAGAATAATGTACAAGCATAACTTGGTTATCATATTGCCGATATCAATAAAGAACATAGGATAGTATAAATCAATACCAACAAAGAAATAAAGACATTGGATACTGCCACATCCCATCAATATGGAGAGAGGAACCTTTCAACTTCGACCCTTTGAAATGCATGAAAGAACCATGCAATTACAGTTTCAATACAAATATCACTGCAAAAAATGCACAATCATATCAAATAAGTAACCAACATAAAGGAAAATGTAACATTATGATCAGGAAATTAAGCAGGAACAATCAGTTAAAATGTAACAATCATACCTGACATTGGTATACAATATGACCAAGTTCAAAATTGACAAAGAACATCTAACTAGATAGATCTTACTTAACTTCAAGAGAATTCATATTGTGAGAAAGAATTAACTACTGTGTGAGAACGAGAGACAAAGAAGAGTATTAGTAGAAGAGATGTAGAAGGAATTAGGAGATTGTAAGTAGGAGAGAGAACGAAGAGATACAAACAGCATCGACAGATAGAGAGAGAAATATATCTATCTTGAAATTTAATTATAAACATTTATATATAAAATATATTGAAATAATAGATAATATTCATATAAGAGAGAGACAGAGAGAGAGAGAGGAGAGGAGGAGTCAGAGTGAGACTTAATTTTTCCTTAAAGGACAAGGAATGTCAGTGTTTAACAGTACAACATGAAAATTGTGTCCCCTCTCTATAATAAAATGTATTTATTTGGGGAAAAACGAACACAGACAGACATGTGGGGTGTGTGACTGTCCCCTCTACATTCTCTCCAACAACATAAGCACAAGTTGTCACAAATCTGTACACACCTACACACAAATCAGTAACAAAACTCAAGCACAGGTGGCAGGCAGAAAAAGCAGGTCCTGCTTTATGAGTGGATTATTCAAGACTTTTTGCATAAAACGCGGCTTCTTTCAGCGGCTGACAAAAGAGACCAGGCCGGCCTGGAACTGTCAGACCTTTGCTGGTAGTGACAGGGAGGGAGGGGGGGGGAGGGAGGGGCCGACCAGCTCCCAGCACTGCTGCTGGGTAGTGAGTGTATGGGCAGCAGTGGGCGACAGGGGGAGTATAGTGGTGACATGGGTGGGCTGTAACGGCAATACAATGTTGCTGATTTCTCTGGCACCTCTGTCTGTCTGTCTGTCTGTCTCTGTATGTATGTGTGTATGTATGTATGTATGTATGTATGTATGTTTGTGTGTATGTATGTATGTATGTTGTGTGTATGTATGTATGTTGTATGTTATGTATGTATGTATGATGTATGTATGTATGTATGTGTGTATGTATGTGTGTGTGTATGTATGTGTGTATGTATGTATGCATGTATGTGTGTGTGTGTGTGTGTGTGTGTGTATGTATGTATGTATGTATGTGTAGATGTATAGTATGTTATGTATGTGTGTATGTGTTGATGTATGTATGTATGTATGTATTCCCAAAGCCAGACTGTGGCTCTCTTAATGGCGGGAGAACAGGCTGCAGAGGTAAACATCTCACCATTGCTGAAGCTCAGAGTGCTTTCTTTTTTCTTTATTCTTTTATATGGAGGATAATGGAATAAGCACTCAGGTGCTTTTTTTTTACATCCAGTCCCCGTGTGTATGCGGTTTTGTAAATTTTGTCATCTGTTTCCACCGGCACACAATGGCCTACTCTTCCGAAAAGCGGAACATGATTTAACATGTGCGCAAGATGTTCTGCATGCGTTCGAACACGGGGCCTCGGTTTATAGTCTCATCCTTGATGCTTGATGGGGAACAACAAAGATATATATATGTACACAAACACACACACACACGCACGCACGCACAAACGCACCCACCCAATTATGTGCGCGCGCGCGTGTGTGTGTGTGTGTGTGTGTGTGTGTGTGTTTGTGTGGAGTTGTTGTTTTAACAAATACAGTAACCTTAGTGGGAAGAATGACTTCTAAATAGTATTTGTTGGTAATGTTATTTGGTAGTGTGTGTGGTGTAGGCTTTTTTTCTCCCCTTTGTCTGATTTATTGACTTTCATGTTTTGTAAGACTCAGCTTGGCCTACCATCTTGTTCCCTGCGTATCACCGATCCTCATTCATTTCCTCATTCATGCATTCGTGCATTCTCTCTCTCTGTCTCTCTCTGTCTCTGTCTCTCTCTCTCTCTGTCTCACTCTCTCTGTCACCCTCTCTCTCTCTCCGTGTCTGTCGGTCTCTCTGTCTGTCAGTTTGTCTGTATGTCTGTCTGTACGTCTGTCTGTCTGTCTCTGTCTGACTGTCAAGTCTGCCTGCCTGTCTGTCTGTCTGTCTGACTCTCTTTAAGCAGTTACTAACAACGCATGGATTTGGTATTTTGTGGATGTGCCAGGGAGTTGGATTTGAGCAAGGATTTTTGGGGGGAATTTAAAGACGGAATGAAAGCTTCCTACAAACAAGACTGGCATGCTTGCATAGATGAATCAGAAAAGTATAACTGGTACTCTTCCTTTAAAAACAGAAAAGTATGTTACAGTCGTAACACAGAAATGGCATAAGAGTAATCTTGCTCGATTCAGATTAAGAACATTAGGCCTAAATGCCTGCAAAACATGGTTTTCCACTGACGCATCTGCACAGTCCTCATGCCCCATGTGTGGCTTGAAGACTCAAGATGAAGTGCATTTTTTGTTTGATTGTAATTTGTACGATGAAATCCGTCAGAACTGCCTCATATTTAATGAAGAAATCTAAAAAATGAGAGAAATAATTAGCATTCTCTTGATCGAAGATGAAGAATGTCTAAAATCACATGCAAAATTTATCTCCCTTGCTTGGGACAGCAGAAGAAAGAAAACGGCTGTTAACTGATATACCTTTTCAATGTAACACTATTTTGTTTTCCATATTTGTAGAATACGGAAGTACGTTGGCTAAATTGCTTTATTTGAATGTGAGGGTCGGGTGGTCGATTTGTCCCACACTGTTGCTGGTTTGGGGGGAACATGACACTGATGTGTGTGTGTGTGTGTGTGTGTGTGTGTGTGCAAGCTTGTGATAACAATTAATGTATGATAACAATGAATACATTCGGTTGAATTAGTTATTGGAGATTGCTTTTCTTCTTTCGGTTTTCATTATTTCCTTGTTTCAAAAAGCATATTGTTTAAATTGTATTCATACTGTGCTCCTTGCCAAAAAGACTGTATTGTTAATGGCATTAAATTACTTCCAGTGTTCAGTTCTCTCTCTCTCTCTCTCTCTGGGGAATGCATTCACCTGGTACTTTGGATGATTCATGAAAAAGCGATGTGTAGCCTAAACGCAGGCCCCGTCTTAGTGTGAGGAATGTTATAGTGACCGAGCGTGAGCAGCCCATGGTCAATGGTCCAGTCCACACAGCGGTCACGTGACTGGTTCCGGTCACTGCTCAGCCAATAAACACACAGCTTTCTTTGGAGAAACAGTTTTGTACCATTCTTGGTCTGAAACTATTATTCAAAATTGTGACTGTGTGTGTGTGTGTGTGTGTTTGTGCTTTAAAAAAAAATTCGTTTATTCAAATTCTTTTATTCTGAGAATAATAAATGACTCATGTGCTTTTATTAATCCAATCCCTGTGTGAATGCGGTTTTGTAAACTTTATCATCTGTCCCCACCAGCATACAATGACAGACTCTTCCAAAAGGCGGAACAGGTTTTAACGTGTGCGCGCTGTTTTGTTGCCTTCACAGACGGGGACTTCGGTTTATAGTCTCATTCATGGGCGCGCGCACACGATTCTGTAACCAGAGAGAGAGAGAGAGGGAGAGAGGGAGAGAGAGAGGGAGAGAGAGACAGAGACAGAGACAAAGAGCAAGTGCAAACAAATTATGTACAAACTAACAGCAATGACCAAATCCTTTTGACCTACTAGTTTAGCAACTAACTTCTGTTCACGTCACCCAGAAAAGGAGGAAAAGATTGTGTCCGTTCCTAAAGGACCTAAAGAGAGAGAGAAAGAGAGACAGAGGGAGAGAAAGAGAGAGAGAGGGAGAGAGAGAGAGAGAGAGAGGGAGAGAGAGAGAGAGAGAGAGAGAGAGAGAGAGGTGCCAATGAGGGGTTAGTTAGTGAAAGCAACTATCAACAAAGTAAAAAGAAAATTGCATGTCTAAAAAAAAAGCCTAGTAACGCCACTACAATCCTCGCAGTCGGAATGCAGCTGCCCTCATGGTGGGCAACATCGGAAATCGCACAATTGGTGAACCTCAGAGCTCTAGCCCAGGATCGAAAAAAACAAATCCGCCACTAGAGATAACAGTAATATACAACGAAGACGGACAAACATACCAAAAATACTCCCTTTATGGCTGGAACCTATTTTACCGACCGAATTCGAATCCGCCTTTACAGTAACTTCACTTTCTCTGGCTTCAACGTCCTCTAATCCCCTCTTTTTTTTGCCCGGTAGGCCCCTATCCCAATATGATTTTTCTTTCTGTTTATTCTTATAAACCCACAAAGGTGCGCGCCTATAATGGAGATTTTTTCTATATCTGGTGGAATCTCTTTGGTGCGGCGTCAGAATGTATCGTTCCCTGAGAATGAGAAGGTAAGGACCATAGCGCTTTAGTCTATTGCTTGCCAGGTGAGTTGGCCTATATTGTAAGTAAGTAAGAGTGTCTCTGTCTGTCTGTCTGTCTGTTTGTCTGCCTGTTTGTCTGTTTCTTTTTGACATGATCTTTTGGTGTTGTTATTTAGTATTGTACATTTTTTATCCCGTATTTGAGACATTGATTTTCATGTTTTATTGATTGTTTTGATATATCATGTAGGCTTACAAGGACAGACTGCAAGACTAGGCTTGTACTAAAATCTTTATCCTTGTGTGTTGAAGATCATTCATTCGTTCATTTATATTCTCTCTCTCTCTCTCTCTCTCTCTCTCTCTCTCTCTCTCTCTCTCTCTCTCTCTCTCTCTCTCTCTCTCTCTCTCTCTCTCGCTCTCTCTCTCTCTCTCTCTCTCTCTCTCTTCTCTCTCTCTCTCTCTCTCTCTGTCGCTCTCTCTCTCTCTGTCTGTCTGTCCATATGTGCTTATTCATTATCCTCGAAATAAAAGAATTTGTCATTGTCATTGTCATTGTCTGTCTGTCTGTCTGTCTGCTGTCTGTCTGTCTGCGCTGTTCCTCTCTCTCTCTCTCTCTCTCTCTCTCTCTCTCTCTCTCTCACAGGGGAGGAGGGGGAGAAAATCAGACAGACAGACAGACAAACGGAAAGTTGGATAGACAGATGGACAGACAAATAACATGATCGAGAGTTTACATAAATTATTTAGATACAAAAATCCGGCGAAGAAATACTGTTGTATTATTTTTTTAATTTTTAAAACTTTGTTCGTGTGTTCTTTACAGGAGTCAGAAAAAAATGTTTGAATCTGTAAGCCAGGAAATCGGGGACATTGTTGTTATTTTATTTGAATGTATTATTGGGCAGTGACAGAGAAGGGAGTGAACAGTGAAGTGGTGAAGTGATTGGAAGCGTGTTGCCCTTCAGCACTTCATTCTTTCCTACCTCCGGAGCGTCGCCATAGAGAAGAAGAACACAGCTGTGGCCGCCACGACTACAGCTACATAGTGCAGCACAGCACAGCACAGCACAGCACAGCACAGCACAGCACAGCACAGCACACCTGTCTGCTTCATGTTTTGCCACTCTTGATTCTCATCGTGTGGGCACGGTAAGTGTGTGTGTGTGTGTGTGTGTGTGTGTGTGTGTGTTGGCTCGATTTCATTTTACGTCTCTTCACAAGTTGTGATATTAGAGGGGGAGAGGGGGTAGGGGTGGATGAGTGTTTGAGGGTGGAGGCACACATATTTTGAATACCAGTTGACAAGTAAATGGAAATCAAAATACTAACCTACAATTACAAAATAAAAGAGAGAAAAAAAAGAAGATCCCTCCTTCCCCCTACAATATGCGACTCTGTTATACTTAAGTACAACAGGCAAAAATAAATAAAGAAATAACCCCCAAATCATCACAACTGTACCAAGAACTAACAAGTGAACAATAATGACCATATGTCTAACAATATGAAAGGAACTATATTTCACCAAAAGAGAAAGTCCGTAATTATCATAATAAAGAACTAACTGGACTATGCAATAACGATTTGAAAAATGTATACATCAACAGAGGATTACTGAAGATTGCCGATGATGAAAATGAGGTAAGAATGGGTATGTAGTCTTGCTGCTGCTGCTGCTGCTGCTGCTGCTGCTGCTGTGTGTGTGTGTGTGTGTGTGTGTGTGTTAGTTCTTCAGTTTAACGTCCATTTCCCACTAAGTTGTGTGTGTGTGTGTGTGTGTGTGTGTGTGTGTGTGTGTTAGTTCTTTAGTTTAACGCCCTTCCAATAAATAATGGTGTGTATGTGCGTGTGTGCACGCATGGATGCATGTGTGCATGCATAGATTTGGGTATTAGCTGTGATTGTTTTCAATAGCTTCTATCCACATAAGAATAAACAACAGGCAGACGATTGATAGATTCACCCTTGTGACTGTCAAGAACGTAACTGTGCAATCGGTTAGGAGATTTGAAATCAGGAGAATGCCATTCACAGGCCATGTGAGGCATGCGCTGCTGTGGGTAGCTATTCCTAGAAACAAGGGTGAACAGTTCATATGCTATTATCTGCTATTCCTAGAAACAAGGGTGAACAGTTCAGTTCAGTCATCAGTCTGTGACAATAGCAACTGTGACAGATACAGATGCATGGACAGATACCCTGACACTGAGAGTCAGAGAGAACACACGTGCACACTCACACACCTGCACATTCACATGAAACACACACACACACACACACATGCGTGGGCGTGCGCACACGTGTGTGCACTCACACACATGCACACACGCACGCACATACAAACACACATACACACACACGCACACACACACAAACACACACATACACACACCATAACCTCAAATCTTAAATGCTACACCACAACCACTATCACCATCATCATCACCACCACGAACCACCATCACCACCACCACCACCACCACCACCATCATCACCATCACCATCATCACCACCACCATCATCACCACCACCACCATCACCACCACCACCATCACTACCACCACCACCACCACCACCATCACCATCATCACCACCACTACCACACCACCACTCACCACCATCACCACCACCATCTCACCATCACACACCATCATCACCACCACCACCTCACACCAACCACCATCATCACCACCACCACCATCACCACCACCACCATCATCACCACCACCACCATCACACCTTCCATCTACACATACAACGATCAACCATACCACTGCCACCAAACTCTACCACACACACCAACCCCATCCACCACACACACCAACCCCACTCACCTTACACCACCATCATCACACCTCACTACCGCCACATCCACACCACACCCACCCACTCCACCACCGCCATCACCACCCACCACACACACTACACTCATCCACCAGCCACACCTCACCACCACGCACACACCTTACCATCACCCCACTGCACACACACGCACCCACCCACCTTCACCAACCACCACCACATCACACACCCACACCACCACCACCACCACACCACCACACACACCACACAACCACCATTCACCACCGCCATCACCACCACCACACACGCATCTCACACACCTGCATCCATCCGCCATGCCACACCTACACCACCATCACCCACCATCACACCACCCCATCCCACCACCACCACCTACACCCATCACCACACGCACACACCACCACCCACCACCATCTCACACACCTTGACACTCCATCACCTATCACACCACCTACCACCACCACACACCGAACCCATCCCACGCACACCAACCTGACACCCCATCCGCCATCTCACCACCACACCCACCCCATCTTCACACACCTTGAATCATCGACTTGACCACACCTTGACACTCACCACCACTTCACACCCCTTGACACCCAACGCCACTGCACACCTTGAACCCATCGTCACTGCACACACACACACCTGACACCATCCCACTTGCACACCCCACCATCATGCACTCACACACTTGACACTCCATCCGTCTCCACACACACACCTTGACACTTCATCCGCCATCTTGCACACACATTGACACTCCATCCCATCTTGCACACCACACCACCTTGACACTCCATCCGCCACATTGCACACACCTTGACACTCACCGCCATTTGCACACACTTGACACTCCATCCGCCACTTGCACACACACCTTGACACTCCACCGCACATTGCACACACTGACACACACACCACATGCACACACCTTGACATCACACACACATTTGCACACACACAACACTTGACACTCCACGCATCATTGCACACACCTTGACACTCCATCGCCATATTGCACACACTACACCTTGACAACCTCACATCCGCCATCTTGCACACACACCTTGACACTCCATCACTGCCATTTGCACACACCTTGACACTCCATCCGCCATCTTGCACACACACCTTGACACTCCATCCGCCATCTTGCACACACACCTTGACACTCCATCCGCCATCTTGCACACACACCTTGACACATCCATCCGCCATCTTGCACACACACTTTGACACTCCATCCAGCCAATCTTGCACACATCACTTGACACACCATCTTGCACACACACCTTGACACTCCATCCGCCATCTTGCACACCACCTTGACACTCCATCCGCCATCTTGCACACACACCTTGACACTCCATCCGCCATCTTGCACACACCTTGACACTCCATCCGCCATCTTGCACACACCTTGACACTCCATCAGCCATCTTGCACACACACCTTGACACTCCATCCGCCATCTTTGCACAAACACACCTTGCACTCCATCGCCATCTTGCCACACCTTTGACACTCATCCGCCAATTGCACACCACACTCTTGACACTTCATCGTCATTGCACACTACCTTAACACTCCATCCGTCATCTTGCACACAAACACTTGACACTTCATCGCCATCTTGCAACACACCTTGACACTGCCATCCGCATCTTGCACACACTGTGACACTCATCCGCCATCTTGACACAACCTGACACTCCATCCGCCATTTGCACACACTTGACACTCCATCGCCATCTTGCACACACTTGACACTCCATCCGCATCTTTGCACACACCTTGACACTCTCATTCCGCCATCATTGCACAAACTTGACACTCCATCCGCCATCTTGCACACAACCTTGACATCCAATCCGTCATTTGCCACACTTTGACACCCTTGACATTCACACGCACACTTGCACAACACACCTTGACAACTCCATCCGACATCTTGCACACAACACCGTGACACTCCATCCGCCATCTTGCACACACTTGATATCGCCACTGACACACACTTGACACTGCCATCCGCCATCTTGCACCAAACCTTGACACTCCATCCGCCATTTGCACACACCCTTGACACTCCATCAGCCATCTTGCACCACACCTTGACACTTCCATCCGCATCTTGCACACACACCTTGACACTCCATCCGCCATCTTGCACCTACACTTTTGACACTCCATCCGCCATCTTGCACACACACCTTGACACTCCATGCATCTTGCACACACCTGACACTCCATCCGCCATCTTGCACACACACACTTATTGCATCTTCACACCTTTCTCTTGCACACACACCTGACACTCCATCCGCCATCTTGCACACACTTTGACACTCCATCCGTCATCTTGCACACACACACCTTGACACTTCATCCGCCATCTTGCACACACTTTGACACTCCATCCACCATCTTGCACACACACCTTGACACCCATCTGGCACACACCTTGACACCCGTCAATCTGTTGTGAAAGAGAAGGCTGGCTACACCCAATGAGGTAGATAGCATGAAGATACCCAGCATGCACCCTGATATCTGGTAACGGGAAAAGCTCCGCCAGATTGAGCTGGTTCACCACACCTCACCTGCAAAACTTCACTGCAGTGCAGTGCTCCAACGACTGACTCCTCAAGGAGTTCAGGGAGACACAGAGTCAAGTGAAGTCACACCTGGAAGATAAACTGTTTTGGAAGGACTGATATAAATGATGTACTCTGTCATATCTGACCATGGTTTGACTGCAGGCTCTCTATGTCAATGATAGTGGCTGTGTCAGTTCATAGTGCCAGTCGGTATGAAGTGCAGCTTAGCTACCGTTCCATTGCATCGTATTCATTTTCTGGAAAGATCTGGTGTGTTAAGTCGTTGAGCAAATTCTTTGAAGCATAACTACAATAATTATAGGCAATAATGTGCTAATGCTTCTGTGAATACTTTCACACAGCCCACATCTGCTCATTCTGAAATCATTTTTTAAAAGTAATTATGTATCCTCCGTTTGGGGATGGGGGTGGCTTGAAATAAATTCTTAAAATCCGAAGTGTTTGCGCCTGTGTGTATGTTCAGACAGGTGTAGGGAGAAAGACAAACAGACAGTCGGACAGACAGACAGACAGACGGACAGACAGACAGACAGACAGACGGACAGACAGACAGACAGACGGGCCTCAAAACAATCAGCTAGAGTGCTGGTTTAGCAGGACAAGAGGGATCAGCTCCACAGAGAAGTAGAGGGACTGAGCAACATGGATCTTCTCTCTCCGGGCATGCACCTCGGGGGAGGGGGAGGAGGAGGAGGAGAAGGAGGAGGAGCAGGCAGAAGACGAGGCTCCATGCTGTCTACCGCTGAGCCACGGAGACCCCCGAACTTAATGTTGGGTATGTGGTTCAGATCTGTTGTGTGCCTCTCTGGCTAACTCGTCCTCTGCCTATCTGTTTCTGTGTGCCCGTCAAAGCCGATGTCAAACTTTTATTTCCAGATGGTACATTGAATGAGCAGTGCAAATTGCTTGTTTTCCTTCAGCCATCATGATCTCTGTATGTTTGTTTGTCTGTCTGTCTGTCTGTCTTTCTTTCTCTTGCTTTTTCATCATATGTATGTTACGCCTTTTAGGAATTGTATTGGGTTTGTTTTGGGGGCTTAATTTGCTTTAAACAAACTTTTAAAAGCATTTTGTTTCGATTTTTTATGGGGTGTTACATCTTAACGTTGTTGTTGGGGTTTTTGTGTTTTTTTAGAAAAAAGAATTAATTTATAGTATTTCTTTGAAGTAAGAAAGGTTTGTTCAAGCGTTTGATTTATATAATTCTTTGTTGGGTTTAATTGATATTGATGCAATCTGTAGGTATATGCTCTCTCTCTCCATATTTGTCTGTCTGTCTGTCTGTCTGTGTCTCTCTCCATCTCTGTCTGTTTCTCTCCCATTTCTCTCTCTCGCTGTGTCTCTCTGTCTATCTGTTTTTGTCTCTCCCATTCTCTCTCTCTCCATCTCTGTCTGTCTGTTTCTCTCCCATTCTCTGTCTGTCTGTCTGTCTGTCTGTGTCTCTCTCCATCTCTGTCGGTCTGTCTGTCTGTTTCTCTCCCATTCTCTCTCTGTCTGTCTCTCTGTCTCTATGTCTGTCTGAGTCTCTCTCCATCTCTGTCTGTCGGTCGGTCTGTCTGTCTGTCTCTGAGTCAAAGCAAGCCCTTCTTTTGTTGGCTTTCTGTGGGGACAGAACGTGGCCTACAGGCGATACAGCAGATCACTTGTATACCGCGGCGCTGTCAGTGGCTCTCAAAACAAAACGCCCATTGTTGGCGGTTCTGCGGGGAGTTTGATGGTGAGCCTTTCCCCCCGTGCAGTGTTGAAGGCTTGGCGGCGACACAGTGTAACCACGACAGCTGCAGACGGGTTTTCATCCACCTGCCAAGTGAAGTGTCACCTGTGAAGTTTGTTTTGAAATAAGAAGGTTGTCCCAGCTTTGTTTTGACACAAACCTTAATACCTGAACATCGGCATAATAATTATGTGTTTGAAAGATTTGTGGTTTTGTTTTGAAATCAGCTCTTATGCCCGACTGTCAATTGTTTGGATTTCTAAATAGGGTGCGTATCTGTTGTTGTTGTTGTTGTTTGTGTTTGTGTTTGCTGGTTTCTTTTTTTGCTTCAAAGTTCTAATCCCTGAAGTGTGTTTGCTTAGGCACTGGGTGTTTGATGTGTAAAAAGCTTTGTGTTCAGTTTTTTTTATATTTTAAATGTCTCTTTTCTTTTCTTTATTTTACTTTGATCTCTTTTACGTTCTTGTAGCTGAACATTGACAAGTGTGTGTTCAAGGCAGCTGAGTGTTAGATGTGGGGGAATGGCATTGTGATGGCTCACTGTGATGTGCATTGGAGAAACGATCTGTCATGTTGTGCTATGTCATCTTGCATCGCATTGGATTCCTTCCTTTCTTTCCGTTATTTTTCTAAGAAATCATTGAGACTCTACACTGAAGAGCCGTTCTTCAGATTCCTCCGTTTATTGTGGTTGAGCGCAAAAGCCAAGGGTTCTGTCCATTGTGCATTGCTGTCGATCCTTCTTTTCTTTTTGTGTCTGCCCCTTTACTTGTAGCATTCTCTCAAACAGTTCGTGGAGAACAAGACCATTGAACTCTACAGCGTGGCCATACCGACGTGATTTTTTTCTGCACTGATGTGAACAGATTCTTGTAGGACCAGTACGCTGTCTGAGGGTGCATTTGTTCTCTAGGGGTGCACTTGGCAGAGTTGGGAGGGGGGGGGGGGGGTTAGTGTAGGGCAGAGCAGAGTTTTCTACTCGTGGTATGGCAGATACCTGAGGACTCTGGGTGCAGTCTCCACTGACACATATGCTGGCACTAGGGCCTTTTTCTCCTGGTGTTCACACGGCAAATGACTTCACTTCCCTGAAAGGTCTTTACATGTAAATCGAGACCCAGTGTGTGAACGCATGCAAAATATCATGCACTTTTAAGTTAAAATCCCATCCACCACTCACAACCCAGCAGACCAGCCACAGCTGGTGAGATGGGTGGCACGAACATGCCCAGCATGCAGCCTGACACCTAGACAGAGAACGCTGGGCTCTGCCAGGTTGAACGTGCTGCCGACACGCTGCCTGAACAGAACAGTGCACTGCAGTACAAGTACACCCCGCTGTGCCCCTCAGGGTCTGCAGGGAGAGGTCAGGTCAGGTCAGGTCAGGTCAGGTCAGCTGTCATGCGGTGTTCTGCACTACACCTCATGGTCATGGTCTTCATCCGTTTCAATCTCTTCAGATACTTCAGCAAGTCTGTTCTTTAAAAAAAATTATGAATAGACTTTGTTATTTTATTCTTTTGGAGGGGGGGGGGGGGGGGGTGGCGAAGGGGCATTTAAGAGATTTTACAGGAAGCTAAAGCATTTGTATTGACGTAACATTTAGGTAACGTTTGGGACAAGGTCACACAAAAGATCAAAGAAGTCCAGTATATATAGAAAGAAACGAGGAAACGGAATCAACCTCACTGGACACTCTTGATGTCTGGCAATGCGTCAGCAGACAGAAGACAGTCTGTGTGGCAACAGCATCCTTTGATACAGGGTCACAGTCACAGCCCTCTCCCCTTAAAGTCCATCTTAAACAGATTTGATGGAAGGGACGATTTTGAACATATTCTATGGCAGAAATGAATTATTCTTGAAATTGGTTTATCATCAGGTCAAATCAATTTTATATGTGCTTTCCAGCTGTGGATATATCACCGAGTTCTGTATCAAGTCTGTCTATATTTATTCATTTATTGTTCACCTATTTATTTGTGTGTTGAAGAATCAGTTTACTTATTTAAATTTTTATCCATCTGTTCATTCATCTCTTCCTTCATTTGTTTGCAAGCCTTCATTGAGTGTCTACCCCAAGACGCTAGACATCCTGACCTCTGGAGAAACAGGACAATAACGATCTGTTGTGCACCGACAATACCCTTTCTTCTTTGATCAGTCTTTGACGGCCAAGACGACCCTGGCTGTGCTCCTGTCCACAATGCTATAAACAGCTGTAACCTGAAGGGCTACAGTTTGAAATATGCTTTTCAGCAGATTAAGAAAAAGCAGCAACAACAGCAACAACACAGGTTTATTTAATGATTTTGAATGACGTTCCGAAAAATCATGGTGAAAGTCTGCGAGTTCTAACTGGTCATATTGTGTAAACAAGATGCCTTGACCTCTCTAGTATCCAGGAAGCGGGTATGCATAATTAATGGTGTCGGAAACTGCTTTTCTTAAAGTGTTAAAACAACGCATGAAAGATGGTTTGGGTTACAACTGGAGGGCAAAACTATTTTAAAAGGAAACGCCCGAAACATATTGATTGTTTAACTCATTTCTACAACCTGAAAAATAGTTTACTTTTGCCACGATACCTAGATTCAAGTATACTCTTGCTACATAAATTTAGCCCGACATTGATGCCCTCTTGAATTCTCAAACTGACTTGCCCTGCCTTGTCGTGTCTCTGGCTCTCTGTCTCCTTCTCTCTCTCTCTCTCTCTCTCTCTCTCTCTCTCTCTCTCTCTCTCTCTCTCTCTCTCTCTCTCTCTCTCTCTCTCTCTCTCTCTCTCTCTCTCTCTCCAGTCCCTTTCACTTGTTCTTTGATAACTATTTCACGATAGAACATCCATGATTCAGATTCAGATTCAGAATATTTTATTGCCATTTAAGTCATGTAGACTTATTTGACACAACAAAAACATCAACTATAATTATCTATTTTGGCTAAAAGTGATGTACACTAAAAAACATGTTGTATTCTACTTCTCTTTCTCTCTTTTTTCAAAATACTCATACACATATCTGATGATATCTGCTTGATATATATCAACTGTGATTATGTCACTTAATTTATGTACACAGTTTTTGCGTTCTTTGTCTCTCGTTTTGATTTTTAATAACAAATTATTTCTGAGTTCATCATATAAAATGCATTCATCAAGTAAATGAAATTCATCTTCAATTTTGTTACAGTGTCTACATTTTCTGTCCTCTCTGGATATATTTTGGTGTCTCCCTTTCTCTATCATTAAATTGTGACAGCTTGTGCGAAATTTACAATATGTCTTCTTATGAGTTTTGTTTTCATAGTTTACTAAGTATGGTTCCAATCTGTATTCTTTGGTAGCAAAATCATAAAATTTTAGTTTTGCAAACTCTTGGTAGATCCAAAATGTTTTATACATGTCCTCAAGTTTTCTTCTAACAGCATAACTCAACCGATGAACATTAAGAGTGCTTTGGTTCTTCCAGACATGTTTGAATCCAATTGTGTACAGAATATTTTTCACTGTGTTTATCCATTTATCGAATGTATTC